>JAWWNI010000588.1:4497500-4885000 GCA_034642065.1 Darevskia nairensis
GCAACGCAGCTGAGGAGCCTCCCTGGCCGGCAGGGAGGGAGAGGAGCTGCTTCCTTTGAAATCCGGGGAATTTAAGGGATATCAACAATCCGGGATAGCAGTGGGAAACGGCATTGGAATAAGGGAGTTTCCCGCCAAAAAGGGGAGGGTTGACAGCTATGATACATGGAGGTCTGATAGACTCCATCCCAGAGTGGTGGCAACCTCCTCATTTCTGCAGCCCTTGACAGACACCAAAGGCAGGTTGGTCCATCGTATCACTGGTGTCATGGCCTGCGCAGGGTAAGGCAAAGGGATGGGGCAGGACAATGCATAGGTCCAGAGTTCTAACACCAAAAGAACCAAGTTTACGTACAACTATATACCACCCACACAACAAACGTAACCGGCTGATAAATTGGTCTCAATATAACATAATATAATATTTACATGTAAAACATATTAAACATATACATAACTACAATAAGATACATGGTATAAGATACATGGTATAAGGGAAACAAATCAAACCGAAAAACTGCGACGTCAAAGTTCAACAAGTCCCTTGCAATCCACATGATTCTGTTGGAGGTTCCAAAGAACGAAAAAATAATAAATATGGAGATAATAAGTATGGTCTTGCCAGTCCACAATGTAAGAGTGTAATTGCCACGAGGAGTGTGACAGATACTGTGGAGTCTGGCGATGGTACTGTGGTCTCGTCAATCCAAGAGATACCTTTAAAACTTTCTAAGCTCCTGATGGTCTGTGTTTGCACTTTTCCTTCGACTGTATAATTTCTTGCTGATGAAGCTAATTTGGCGAAACAAGGACTATAATCCGGATAACCCTGTCCTCCTTTGGATTACTTCGTCTCTTCGTGGCATTATCATCTTTATCTCTTGGATTGACGATCACAATCAAACAGTGAGGGGGCGGGTGGGGGAGTAATCGATACTCTTTTTTTCCCTATCCGGCGAGTCTATACGGTCCCGTGATTGACCACAAACGATCACGATCACCCAGGGATCTTCCTGTCGATCGCTGTACATGTCAGATATATATATTGTATATATACGGTGCTTTTTCTGAGGGGAATCAGGGGTACGCATATCCCTAAACATTTTGTGAATCTGAGTTTCGCATCATTGAGGGGCAGTATTTCAATGAGTAGCAAAATGAGAGTACCCCTAAACATTTTTTTTCCAGAAAAAAGCACTACACACACACACACACACACACACACACTTTAACTAGCAGTCTGCTGTTGTTTTGCTGTTTCTTTTGACTGTAACGTAAGATAAATGTTAGAAAGTCACACATGTTATTCAGGCCCATATCTTCAAGCAAGTCTGTAATTCAGCAGTATAAAGTGGGCGAATTAGACTTATCTCAGCCAAATGGTTTAGCGGCTTGGGATTGTTCTTGTAAAATAATGAGACTATCCATGGCACCTGCTTTTTCTTAAAGAAGAATGATGTCTTCAGGGAGGAAAAGAGTATCTACCACTCAGGCAGTTTAATAATGCCACCATTTATAGCTTTGGAATTTTATTAAAAAACAACAACATTTCATTGATGTAACAAATGAGAAAGATTTGAAAGTGTTTTTTTTAAATAAAAAAACACTATTTCATATTCCCGCCCCTGCTATTTGCAGGCAATTAAAATACTTTAAGCAGGTGTAACATCCCGACGATACTTCAGGAATCTAAATAGGGATTGTAGCACATGGTAAAGATTTAGTAAATACTTTTCTAGTCCAAAATCAATGCCATCGATTGCCATTAAAGCAGCAAGCTAAAACAATGAAGAGGCTTCTAATTTTCAGGCTCCTAGTGGAGCCGGCTCTATCTCTGCCTCCACCTCCTCCTCCCGGTTAAGAGCATCATTAAACGGTAAGAGCAAACAGCATATTGAGAGGCCAAGTGTTTTATTAATTCATCATCAGAATTATCTCAGTGCATTAATATTAATAGCTTCAAATTGGATTTCATTTAGAAGGTGAAATAAATACGCTGATAGTAAAAGCTTGCAGACCCGGCGAATCTTAAGGAACGGGCACTTAACACAGAGCAGGACTCAAAAATAGATTTGATAAGTCGAGCTGACTTCCTTTAGCAGAGGGACACCTTATGGGTAGAGTTTCAGGCAGCTTTGAAGATCACAGGAAATTTTAACTTTTAAAAGAGGAGCCCCCCTTCAAGTGAGGGAGCTGGCAGAATGAAATAGCAGAAGTGTCACTTCACCCAACTTCACTGTGTGTGTGTGGTTTTGAGGTCTGGGTTGAATCTGGATGTTTCATAAACTGCCAAGCTTCTTATATTAACAAACTATTTGCCCTTATGATGAGCATCATGCTATACATTGCAGAGATTCAGGAGGGGGAACCCACCAATGGAAACTGGCTGAGGGTGGTGGCCATCTCTCAAAGAAACTAAATAATAGGACTACCAAGGATACATTTAAGAAATGGTGTTATTTTTATTAATCTTCCGGAGAAGGGTGCCAGTTTCTGTGAGGACATGGGAGAGAGAGAGAGAGAGAGAGAGAGAGAGAGAGAGTTCCACAGGGGCCTGATGGAGCCAGGTGAATGGCCTGCTCCCTGCCAGATCATATTCATTGTTGACAAAAGCAAGGTAATGCCCATTTGAAAGAATCATTTGAACTAATCTCATGCATTGGTGGGTTCTAAATTAAGTGTAACAACTCTGGGAAAAAGCTCTAGGCATAATTGGATAACTCAATGAAAACAAGAGGCAGCCAAAGAAAACAGTCTAGGTAGTCTTTAGGAAGGTACAGACAGAGGCTTTTATGCATACAGAGTGGAAACAAAGAGTTTATGGAAGGGCTGTTGAAAACATTACATGCCAGGAAAGGCCGGCTCCAAACAATAAAACATGATTTCTCCCCCCCCCTTTTCTTACTTGAGTCAAGTCAGGTTTTCATTCCAAGTGATATGAAAGTGATGTGATGGATACTCAGAGCAGAGGTGGCAAATTATTCAATGAGAGAGCTTTAGAATGAAGGTGCCATTGAAAAACTACATGTAACAGACCAGATAAAGGTAACACAGAGCAGGGGGTGGGGCAGGAAGTGATGTAGGCGTTGGTATATTAAAAAACCTATTAGCTGAAGCACTTGGAATAGCTTACCCAAAGTGCTTGGTCACGATTCGTTGGCAAGCCCCGACAAAACTCACCAAAAGCCCACCAAATGCTACACACGATGGTGGAAGCCAGCCTCAGTTTTTAATTTCACAAAACATAGCTGCGTGAGAGTTGCAAACAAACCAAACATCGTTTGGCACCCCCTGCTGACCCCCCACCCTCTCTCTTTAAAGCCACTGGAACAATTGCCGAAGAAAAGTGAGATAAAGCTAGCTTTCCAGTAACATGATAACATCTGAAAATTGCGTAGAAGGTAATTGTATTAATTTATTTAAATAAAAATGGAGACCGTGCATGAGGATAACTGGCTAATAACTCAAGCAGCCTTGTTAAATAATTATGCCAAGTTAAAATAAATTTATTTTAAAATGGACACGATCTCTGAGGGAGAACGTTTTTCATAGGCTTAGTGGCATGGCCACTAAGAAAGGAGGTGAATGGTGTGCTATTATACTGGGCCTACAGCATACTCCGGTTTCTCTTCAGATTGTATAAATCTTTCAAAGCAAGCCGGGAACCCAGAGTTTGAGTGTTCTTTTATATATATATATCTAGCCCCTTTAGAAAGATAGTTGTGAAGCTAAATATTCAGGCACCTTTCAAAGTATTTGCTTTGTTACGCTGCCGTTTCTATGGGGAGATACGTTTGGTATTCATTACCCTTACTATGCAAAAATCTCCAAATGAATCCGAACTTCAATGTCTAAAATCCCTGGTAGAGGACAAGGATCCTGAGATCACATTAAGAGTAGCCAAATTCTGTTCGATTGCCATAAAACTTAGGCGGTGTTACAGGTATCATAATGATTAAGGCCTTAAATGATAATTTTAGATTACATTTTAGCAACTAAGTTTAATTTTTTTACATTTTTAATTGTTGCTATATCTGTATTGTCCCTATCATGTTTTATTATTATTATTTCGATAATGTATGTGGGTTGGTACTGGTCTGTGACCGTAATAATAAATTTGGAATTTTGTGACAAATGAGGCTGCTTCCATCTTTCCATGTTTTTAGCCTATGAGTGAAGCCACAGCTGTGATTGATGAGTGTTTTAGAGAAATTTAGAGTTATAGAAGCCCAAAGGAAAGACCCCCCCACCCCCGCAAGTGGCTGTAAAATGACCCATGAGGAGGTTCCTTCTCCAGAAAATGGAGAAGGGAATTCCTGGCTCATTCTGAAGCTGTTTTTGGAGTCTTCCCTGCCATCTGCGTCACTAGATGCAGGGAAGACACCAAAACAGTTTCAGAATGAACTCTAGAACTTTTCTAGAGTGGATTTTTCTAGTGGATAAGGACTCCCTGGTCCATTTTGAAGGAAACACCTTCTTCACGTTGAACCTTCCCCCCCTCCCCCAGTTAGATAAGTGTTTGTTACCCAGAGAAAATAATGGAGAAATCTAGGACATTAGTGTAGCTGTTGATTAGGCGATAGTCTGTCCACACCAAAGCAAAAGGTAAACAGCTAAGGTACTAACTAGTTCATACTGCAACTCATGTTATTTTATTTGAGTATGCACACAGTTAAAAATTACTTTGCAGATACAACTACAGATCTGTATGGTGGGGAACAGGGAAGGTTTGAGACAACATTGGTTATGTCAACCCTACAAGGATATTATACTCATATATTGCGGGGTAGGAGGACTGAGTATGACTATCCTGCTGTGTAGTTCAGTGTTTTCATCCAGTCTCTTGGTGTGCTTGCTTTATTTATTTTTGTGGAAATGCATTTTTTGGGGGGGGGGCATTTGTAGCAACCATTTGGGAAGGGGAGGGGGAGATTTATTGCTTTCCCACTCGTGGGAGAAAAAAGGGCAACTCTTGTGGGTGGATTGTTGCTGCTGGTGTAACACTTTAATTGGTATATTCCTGTTAAAAGGTGATAGTTGGACCCGTGATGGTAACATTGTTGTAGTTTTTATGAGGTATAAATAAATAACCACAACAAATGCTCTTGGAACAGATTGCTTGCTTTTAAACAATTTAATCCGAATTTATCCAAGCATGGGCACCTGAACCTTGGCTGCTGTGAAGTGTAAATTTTAAATCTCTTTGACTCTCCCCACCCCATGTAAAATATCCACCTCTTATTGCACTGAATGTATTATTACTTTCCTACCATCAATTGATGAAAGACCTACATAACTGTTAAAGGCCTTCCTTGTGCCAACCCTACTCTAAAGTTTCAGGAGGGATTATTATTATTATTATTATTATTATTATTATTATTATTATCATCATCATAGATTAGGGTTGGCCCTTGAGGAGGGCACAGTTCTTGCACCTTTAACAGCTACGTAACAGACAGAAATGCAGCGGGTTAAGCCCTTTCTAGTATGGAAATAGAACAATCAGCTTCACCTGTTGACATTCTGTCTGTAAGACATCTTTTTAGTTTGTTTTTTAATTTTTTTATTGGTTTTCCACACTTTTTTTTGACAACACTTAAAAATCACAAATAAGAAACAAAAATAAACAAATACAAAATACAAAACAACACAGAACAAACAATATCCATTAAACTTAAATTTCTACGAACCTATCTACTTATTACATCCAATTGACCTCCTCCGAACCTCCCTATCTAAAGTTCAATACTATTCCTTTTTAGCAATTTCCAATTTCATATTTTAATAAACATCCTCCTCTATTTTAAACCCTATGTCCTTCATTCCACTCACAAAATATACCTCCTTACAATAAAGTCATTCAACATAGTTTTTATATATCACTTAATTATAAAAAATTCTATTCTACTGAACATCTCTTTCTATTCTGAGCTTATTTAGCACTTCCAATACATTCCTAATTTTTAAATACTACAATACTTCTTTAAATAAATTCTAAAATTCTTCCAATCTTCTTCCACCGTCCCCTCCTTCTGGTCATGTATCCCCCCAGTCAGTTCAGCAAGCTCCATGAAGTCCATGAAGTTCATTTGCCATTCTTCTATCGTAGGTATCATCGGGACCCAGGTGGCGCTGATGGGTTAAACCACAGAGCCTAGGGCTTGCTGATCAGAAGGTCGGTGGTTCGAATTCCTGCGACGGGGTGAACTCCCGTTGCCCGGTCCCAGCTCCTGCCCACCTAGCAGCTCGAAAGCACGTCAAAGTGCAAGTAGATAAATAGGTCAAGTAGATAAATAGGTCAATAGGTTCTAGATCAAGGGAAGTAATAGTACCACTGTATTCCGCTCTGGTCAGACCTCACCTGGAATACTGTGTCCAGTTCTGGGCACCACAGTTCAAGAAGGATACGGACAAGCTGGAACGTGTCCAGAGGAGGGCAACCAAAATGGTCAAAGGCCTGGAAACGATGCCTTATGAGGAACGGCTTAGGGAGCTGGGTATGTTTAGCCTGGAGAAGAGAAGGTTAAGGGGTGATATGATAGCCATGTTCAAATATATAAAAGGATGTCATATAGAGGAGGGAGAAAGGTTGTTTTCTGCTGCTCCAGAGAAGCGGACACGGAGCAATGGATTCAAACTACAAGAAAGAAGATTCCACCTAAACATTAGGAAGAATTTCTTGACAGTAAGAGCTGTTCGACAGTGGAATTTGCTGCCAAGGAGTGTGGTGGAGTCTCCTTCTTTGGAGGTCTTTAAGCAGAGGCTTGACAGCCACCTGTCAGGAATGCTTTGATGGTGTTTCCTGCTTGGCAGGGGGTTGGACTGGATGGCCCTTGTGGTCTCTTCCAACTCTATGATTCTAGGTACCGCTCCGGCGGGAAGGTAAACAGTGTTTCCGTGTGCTGCTCTGGTTCGCAAGAAGTGGCTTTGTCATGCTGGCCACATGACCCGGAAGCTGTACGCCGGCTCTCGGCCAATAAAGCGAGATGAGTGCTGCAACCCCAGAGTCGTCCGCGACTGGACCTAATGGTCAGGGGTCCCTTTACCTTTACCCATCATAGGTATCTAAGACATCTTTTTAGTTGCGTGCAGCACCAGGGTTTTAATTTTCTCAGTTCTCCATCCCACAGATTTGCATATACCACAAAGTGCATGCAGATTTCATGCAAATTTGTGCTCCCTTTTTGTGAAGGGGGGGGAAGCGGGTCCCTCCATATACAGTGTCTTTGGCTCAGGAAATCCTGTTTGCACCCCTGCCTATTGCCTTCTCTCATGTTGCCTCCCAGCTTGGAGTGCAATCCCTTTGCCTTAGAAGTTTGCATCGAGCTTCCTACATGTTATCTTATTTATTTCATTTAGGAATTGTTTCCCATAAATTGCCCCAAAGGAATTTATCAATAAAAACATTAGGGGTCAAAACATTAACCAAAAACAATTTCAAGAGCAAAACATAATTAGGATAATATGAAAGGCACAAATACAGGATGGGTGACACCTGGCAGTACATTGAGAGCAGTACATGTGAAAAGGATCTAGGAGTCTTGGTAGACCACAAACTTGACATGAGTCAACAATGTGATGCAGCAGCTAAAAAGCCAATGCAATTCTGGGCTGCATCAATAGGAGTATAGCATCTAGATCAAGGGAAGTAATAGTACCACTGTATTCCGCTCTGGTCAGACCTCACCTGGAATACTGTGTCCAGTTCTGGGCACCACAATTCAAGAAGGATACGGACAAGCTGGAACGTGTCCAGAGGAGGGCAACCAAAATGGTCAGAGGCCTGGAAACGATGCCTTATGAGGAACGGCTTAGGGAGCTGGGTATGTTTAGCCTGGAGAAGAGAAGGTTAAGAGGTGATATGATAGCCATGTTAAAATATATAAACGGATGTCATATAGAGGAGGGAGAAAAGTTGTTTTCTGCTGCTCCTGAGAAGAGGACACGGAGCAATGGATTCAGACTACAAGAAAGAAGATTCCACCTAAACATTAGGAAGAACTTCCTGACAGTAAGAGCTGTTCGACAGTGGAATTGGCTGCCAAGGAGTGTGGTGGAGTCTCCTTCTTTGGAGGTCTTTAAGCAGAGGCTTGACAGCCACCTGTCAGGAATGCTTTGATGGTGTTTCCTGCTTGGCAGGGGGTTGGACTGGATGGCCCTTGTGGTCTCTTCCAACTCTATGATTCTATGATTCTATCCAATTAAAAGGCTTGTTGAAAAAGAAAGGGTGTTGGTTGTTTTTGGCAAACACTGAAAAAAGGCACTTGATTGGTTTGTTAACAGGAGGGCGTTGCCAAAGGTGCCACCACACTAAAGGCATCGTATGGAACGGGTCTCCTGAGGGGATGGAATATGCAGGATGCCTTATCCTGTGAAGCTCAGTGATTTGTTGCGCATATAAAAAGTAAGATTGTATTTTTAGTATCCTGAAGACAAGCTCTAAAGGGCTCTATATATCAGTGCCAGCCCCTGGAACTTAGCCTGGTAGCTGTTTGGCAGCTGGTGCAATTCTTTCAACAGTGACATAAAATTATAGTGATATTCTGCCCAGTGAATCCTGAGCAGCTGCATTTGGTGCACACATTATTATGTATACCACACACACACATTTTGCTTAACATGTGCTTTTTTTAAGCAATTCCCCCTAATATGTACATAGTGCGTTTATAATGTTATTATCACTAATATACACATCTTTCTGCACACTTCTGCCTAACATATGCATCTCTTTTTGCATCTCTTTTGGTTTGAGAACTGTGTTGCAAAAATTCAGAGAAGTGCACTTTTCAAAGGATAGTTGCATTTCAGTTTGCATTCTAGTTCGGGAAATGTGAATTAGGTAGGCTTGCATTGCAAACTGAACCCCCCCCCCCCATCCTTAGCTGGGAGAAAATCCCAAAGTTTGCAGAAGTATAGGAAATGAGCAGGGGTGGATCCTGGGCGGGGGTGGTGGTAATCTTTTGGGTTGTAAACAGCAAAGGGGGAATGGGGAATGGAATGGAGTTTCCTAGGAAAGGGCACGGCTTGCCGGTTCCACAATGCAGCACTTTGCTGCAGGTCCCAGTTGTTTATTTTCTAACTTTCAGATTTGAGCGGTCTCCTCTGATAGCTCTTTTAGATAAAAACAACAACAACCCTGTCATGTACTGAGCTGAGTCCTAGAACAATAAGATCCAAAACGCAGCAGTCTGATTGGTTCTAGAACAATAGGATCCAGAATGCAGCAGTCTGATTGGTCCGCAGGAGCCACCCAATCCAGCTCCAGGTGGAAGTGAATTAGCTACCTGATTGGCCTGCAAGAGCAGCCAATCAGGCTCCTGGATGAAGTGAATCCGCAACCTGATTGGCCTACAGGAGTAGCCCGGAATTAGCCAATAAGTATATTTCAAGGGACCCAGGTGGCGCTGTGAGTTAAACCACAGAACCTAGGGCTTGCTGATCAGAAGGTCGGCAGTTCGAATCCCCGCGACGGGGTGAGCTCCCGTTGCTCAGTCCCTGCTCCTGCCAACCTAGCAGTTCGAAAGCACGTCAGAGTGCAAGTAGATAAATAGGAACCGCTCCAGCGGGAAGGTAAACGGTGTTTCCGTGCGCTGCTCTGGTTTGCCAGAAGTGGCTTAGTCATGCTGGCCGCATGACCCGGAAGCTGTACGCCGGCTCTCGACCAATAAAGCCAGATGAGCACCGCAACCCCAGAGTCGGACATGACTGGACCTAATGGTCAGGGGTCCCTTTACCTTTACCTATATTTCAAACCCCAATACATTACTTATTTTGCAAACCGAGGAAAGCTCAGCAAATTGGCTCTTGTTGGGTTCTTCCTTAGTTGTCTCACCCCATTCTCTCTCTCTCTCTCTCTCTCTCTCTCAGTCTCTCTCTCTCTCTCTCTCTCTCTCCCTCCCTCTCTCTCTCTCCCTCTCTCTCTCTCTCTCTGCGCCCAAATGCCTTGTAGGCTTTAGCTGTGAATCCCATGCTCTGATCTGCTCCTGCAACTTCACAATATTTGAACTTTCTGTTTCCCTGGGCACTGCACAGAACCTTTTGCTCCTTTTACTCTTGAAACAAAAAGCAGTGTTCTTTATGAATTTTTAACACGACACACTACTTTCCCCTCCCGCTCCTGCCAGCGCTCTCAGGCAAGTCACGTCAGTGTCTGGACTCTCGCATGTGAATCTCCGAGCCCAACTGCCTCCATTTGTAAACAAGTGTGAACAACATGACCACATTAGTGTCACTTCCCAGCAAATTCAGTGTTAAGAAATTACAAATGTATGTACCATGGAACAGTTTGACAAAGCTGTATCATGATACATTATTCATGGTAATCTTTCTCAAAACTTGACATTTTGGAAAGTTTCTCCACTTTGTGCATCATAAAATTGTAATGCAGGTTGTGAATGTGGCGTTTGGAGTGGGTGTGTGGAGGGGGAAGCAAAAAAGGAAAGCGCGGAAAGAAAAATCTCAATGACATCAGTGTTTTCCTCTCTAGGAACCTTTGTTTTTTGAAAGCTGCTTCTTTCAAACATCAAGAGATTTTTATTTTGTGTCACTGGTGCAAAATATCGACTTTAAGGCAAGCTATTTTCTCCTTTTATTATGAAGTTCCAAGTTTATATTAGTGTGTGTGGTCAGAGGCAATAATAAGTGTCAAGCTTGGCTTATAAAATCGTTCCTAGGCCTTTTAACCTTCAGCAGAGCCCTGAATAAGTGAGCGAGTCTATGGATGCTGACATTTATGGCAAAGCAGAAAATAGATGTCTATTGATGGGGCTGTATCTCTGATCATAGTTCATATCCCCTTTCAGCAATGGAGTTAACATTATCTGGCTGATGTCAGGCGCCATGATGATCACTGCCAAGAGAAGGGCAGATGGCCCCAGGCCTCCTTTGCCGGCGATGGCTGTTTTGTGGATATGATCAGCATAACTCAATCACTATCAGCGCTGAGATCAAGAGTCATCGGGTGGCACGGCCCTGCTGGGATTGTTAAGTGGGGCACTGACTGCTGTCCCTTTCGGAAGAACTCCCTGCGTTTAGAAAACTAGGACCTGATAAATGGGAAAGCATGGTCTTTCCCCTCGTGTGCTTGTTTTCTACATGCACAAAGCCCCTCCAGAGAATAAAAAAAATTCCTTCCAGTAGCAACTTTTGAAAGCACATCAAAGTGCAAGTAGATAAATAGGAACAGCTCTGGCGGGAAGGTAAACGGCGTTTCCGTGCGCTGCTCTGGTTCTCCAGAAGCGGCTTTGTCATGCTGGCCACATGACCTGGAAGCTGTACACCGGCTCTCGGCCAATAAAGCGAAATGAGCGCCGCAACCCCAGAGTCGGACACGACTGGACCTAATGGTCAGGGGTCTCTTTACCTTTACCTTTTAGCACCTTAAAGGTAAAGGCGGTTCGAATCCCCGCAACGGGGTGAGCTCCCGTTGTTCAGTCCCAGCTCCTGCCCACCTAGCAGTTTGAAAGCACGTCAAAGTGCAAGTAGATAAATCGGTACCGCTCCAGCGGGAAGGTAAATGGCATTTCTGTGCACTGCTCTGGTTTGCCAGAAGCGGCTTTGTCATGCTGGCCACATGACCTGGAAGCTGTACGCCAGCTCCCTCGGCCAATAAAGCGAGCTGAGTGCCGCAACCCCAGAGTCGGTCACGACTGGACCTAATTGTCAGGGGTCCCTTTAGCTTTCTAAGATCCATTGATGGGACGCGGGTCGTGCTGTGGTCTAAACCACTGAGCCTAGGGCTTGCTGATCAGAATGTCGGCGGTTTGAATCCCCTCGACGGTGTGAGGTCCTGTTGTTCAGTCCCAGCTCCTGCCCACCTCGAAGTTCGAAAGCACGCCAAAGTGCAAGTAGATAAATAGGTCATATAGAAGAGGGAGAAAGGTTGTTTTCTGCTGCTCCTGAGAAGAGGACACGAAGCAATGGATTCAAACTACAAGAAAGAAGATTCCACCTAAACATTAGGAAGAACTTCCTGACAGTAAGAGCTGTTCGACAGTGGAATTTGCTGCCAAGGATTGTGGTGGAGTCTCCTTCTTTGGATGTCTTTAAGCAGAGGCTTGACAGCCACCTGCCAGGAATGCTTTGATGGTGTTTCCTGCTTGGCAGGGGGTTGGACTGGATTGGCAGGGGGTTGGACTCTAGGATTCTATGATTCTAGGTACCACTCCAGCAGGAGGTAAACAGCATTTCTGTGCACTGCTCTGTTTCGCCAGAAGTGCCTTAGTCATGCTGGCCAAATGGCCCGGAAGCTGTCTGCAGACAAACGCCGGCTCCCTCAGCTTATAGAGCGAGATGAGCACCGCAACCCCAGAGTTGTTCGCGACTGGACCTAATGGTCAGGGGTACCTTTACCTTTACCTTAAGATCCATTGAGTCCAATTGGGCTTTCTCCAGGGCAAGTGTGCATAGAATTGCAGCCTTAGTTACATGCAGTTGTATTTGCTCACATTCTTTCCTTCCTTCCTTTTCTCTCTCCCCCTCTCTCTGTTGTCTTCTTTTTCCATTTTAGAATGTAGGTTCCTTGCGGGCAACGACCTGTCTATTGTTTGCTTATGGAAGTCTGTGAAGTGCCATATAGAATCCATAGTCTAGTCTGCTGTGTCTAGCAGTGACCGGCCAGATGCCCCAGAGACATTCACAAAGGGAGCTGAGTGGGGATAACAATCCATTGCTCGCCCCTGGCATCTGTGCTAATCAAAGATATGCTGCCTCGCATATCGGAGCTTTTAGCTTTCAACATGTTGAAACGTGGTTAATGAGTGACATTGTTCCTTGTATTCTGATTGCTTCCCCAGATGTGGTTCTTCCAACCCCCCCCCCTAAAAAAGATAGGAAAATGTATTTCACAATTATAAATAGTTATTTGCCATGGGTTTCTGTGTGATGCAGGATCAGGCAAGAATGCTCTGGGCTGTGTTGCAAATCCAGCCCCCCTTCCTTTTCCCAAATGGCAGACAATAATGGGGTCAGGTCTCTGCCCTTTGACCCCCTTGCCCCTCACATTCAGCCCCCCCGGGAGCTTTAAACACATCCTCAGAGGCTCTGCCTATGCTCACTTCTGCAAACATCAAATTTTTTGCTTACCAGTTGAGAAGAACGCCTCCTTCTGATTTTTAATGTCTGCACCCGGCTTGGGAGCAGGAGGGATGGGACCAAGACTGGAGAGATGGGGAGAGCCAAGAACCATGCCTTGAAAGCGAGGAAATCTAACTTTGTTTGGTTTGAGGCCTAGCCAGCTTGTCCACAAACGGTGTTACCCTTTTAACACGCATGGGCTCATTGACTCTGTCTGTTACATCTCCAACTCTTGAGATGGCTACTTTATCTTCGGATATGACCTCAAACAGAGCTATTAATAGCACATTCCTAGAAGTATGTCCAAATGCCAAGCAATACTTTGCTGCACTGGAAATTACTTTGAAAGCTTCTCCGGGTTTCAAAATTAGCTTGCTAGAGCGGGAGCTGCTGTTCAGAAACATGTCAGGGCTACTCAGTTCTCTGCATCACTGGGGAAAAGGCTCAGACTTACCACTGCCAAGCCACCCTAGAAAAACAGGTGTGTGGCATGTTGAGGGTGTGGGATTTGCTTCTTCCTGGTGACATCCAAAATGGCCTCTCTGTAAGACAGTTGTGCCTAGAGTCTAGCCTTCAGTTCAGTGGGGACGGACCTCTTCAGAAATGAGTCTCTGTTCCTTCGAAAGCAGGTGAGTCAGTGAGCCCACCTAGGCCCAGAAGCTCTGAGGTATCAGCAGGCTCCCACAACTCATGGATCATCCATGGGGGAATATGGAGCAATATCTCAACAGCTGGTAGAGGTCAAGGCTTTGGCACTATGCATGAAAGGTAGTGAACACTCCCTTTGGGGCCAAGGAGAAATGTGTCCTGGGGATTTGAAGTTTCTGACAATTCCAGGGACACTGGGAAAGGGAGTAGAGACCACTGAGAGCCTTTGGTCTCTTACTTTTCTTGCTCTTTCAATACAATACAATACAATACAGTTTATTCGACCGTCAGTCAGAGCACAATCATTATCCATACAAAAATTTAAAACATCTAAACATCTCGGAAAGCTTTACACTAAAACATACAATGAGAAGTAGATTATACATTTAGACCCATGTCAATACTGTCAATTTTAACCTTACGGCGTTTAAAGGCCAAAAAAAGAAATTTGGCCACCAAGAGGGTTGTGATACCAGTAAAATTGCTCAGCAAAAACAAAACCTGTCTTTCTCTGTCTACTAGGTTAAGTTGGCATAAGAGTGGAACTATCAGTTTTTGTCTAAGATCTACATAAAATGGGCAGGTCAAAAGAATATGTTCAGTTGACTCAACCGTTCCCAGGGCACAGGGACAAAATCTCAGAGCATATGGAACTCGCCTGTATCTTCCCCACAAAACCACCGTATCCAGAACGTTTAATCTAGCGGCTGTGATGAGTCTACGGTATTCCACATAGTGGATTTCCACCAGATAAGGGGCTGGTGAAATCTTGCTCTTTCTCTTCTTCCCCATCCTACCTCTTAGGTCATTCTTCAGGGACCACATCCTGTGGGATATGAGTAGGTGGTTCCTGTATCTGGGACATACAGGTAGGTCCATTGCCAATTCTAGATGGGGTGGTGCTCCCTCTGAAGGAGCAGGTACACAGTCTCCGGGTACTCCTTGTCCCATCTCTGTCCCTAGAGGCCCAAGTGACCTCTATAGCTAGGGGAACTTTTTGCCTTCTCTGGCTGGTGCAGCAGCTGTGACCATTCCTGGAATCCAATAGCTTGACCACCGTGGTACATGCACTGGTAACTTCAAGGCTTGATTACTGTACAGTGGTACCTCGGGTTAAGAACTTAATTCATTCTGGAGGTCCGTTCTTAACCTGAAACTGTTCTTAACCTGAGGTACCACTTTAGCTAATGGGGCCTCCCGCTGCTGCTGCCGTGCCGCCGGCGTGCGATTTCTGTTCTCATCCTAAGCAAAGTTCTTAACCCGAGGTACTATTTCTGGGTTAGCGGAGTCTGTAACCTGAAGCATCCGTAACCTGGAGCGTCTGTAACCTGAAGCGTCTGTAACCTGAGGTACTACTGTAATGCAATTTGTGTGGGGCTACCCTTGGGTGGGGCTGTGGGTTAAACCACAGAGCCTAGGGCTTGCCGATCAGGTCAGCTGTTCGAATCCCCATGACAGGGTGAGCTCCCATTGCTCGGTCCCTGCTCCTGCCAACCTAGCAGTTCAAAAGCACGTCAAAGTGCAAGTAGATAAATAGGTACTGCTGCAGCGAGAAGGTAAACGGCGTTTCCGTGCGCTGCTCTTGCTCGCCAGAAGTGGCTTAGTCATGCTGGCCACATGACCTGGAAGCTGTATGCTGGCTCCCTCGGCCAATAAAGCAAGATGAGCGCCACAACCCCAGAGTCGGTCACGACTGAACCTAATGGTGCCTTTACCTTTACCTTTACCCTTGTATCTGGTCTGGAAACTTCAGCTAGTGAAGAATGCCGTGCCCAGGCTGCTCACAGTAGCAGATTACTGACAACACATTATCCTGATGCTGAGGGAGCTGCACTGGTTGCTGATTTGCTACTGGGCCAGGTTCAGAGTATCCAAATTAATTTACAAAGCCCTAAACAACTTGGGCATATAGTACTTTAGGGACCGTCTGATCTTTCAGGCACTGATATCCTCTGATGGGGCAATTCTGGTGGCTCCCCGTGTCCCTGAAGTTCAGCTGGCCTTCACAAGCAAGTGAGCCTTTAGTGCAGCAGACCCTGGTTTGTGAAGTTCCCTGCCGGCAAGAGTTTGGCGGGAATCACCTTTCCCTCCATTCGGACGTCTTTTGAAGACTTTCCTGTTTGGACAAGCCTTTGCAATGTGAATTTTCATTTCAATCCAGTCGGTACTTAATGATGTTTATAACAATGTTCTTATGTTCGTTGATTTTTGTTTTTAAATGCCGTACTCCACCTTGTTATATCGGCATGAAAGTGAGAAAGGAAATGCGCAAGTAAATAAAATACAACTTTCAACACTCCCAGAGGGCAGTTATCAGCCCAGAACTTTACAACCAGTGTCTGTTTAAATTGGAACCTGAATTAACTGTGGCCCACCTATAGAAAACGTTCTTTAAAAAAGCAAGATTTGGCTTCACATCAGAGACTACACAAATAGTTTTTACACACGCACACATTCAGAAACAACTATCCTCCATTCACCGGCAATGCAAATGTCACTAATAGAATGTAAATAAAGACAAGAAAGCTAGCTGCGGCCCAGTGACTCATTATGCATTTCCGATGTGACCATTGGGGCTGAACGTATTGCTCACGTATTGCTCACTAGATTAGTGAGAACGCTACATTCTCCCACTGAATGTGTTTCTTCAAAGGTCAAAGAGAGGAAAGCTAGAGAGACTAGGTTGAAACTACAAATGGTGTTCTGTTTGGTCTAAGGCCAAGTGGGTTGAATGAAGAAAGCGAGACAATAAATATGAAGAATTAAATGTCCAATCTGGAAGAGTAGTCTTAGTTCTGGAGAAGTCATGTTCATAAATTAAGTTATGGCAACTGCAAGTGGTGGTTTTACTTTCAATGATTGATTTTGCCCTTTGTGAATAATCATAACTTCTCACAGTAGGAAGAAATGGCATGAGAACCATGCCTATACTTACAAAACCCTTTGTCTTTGTCCACATCTATAAAATCAAGTTCCTGATCCCAACGTGACCGAGAAATTGAACCTGTAGCTATGGGCAGAGAAGCTGGCTCAATTTTCAGTGACTCCCGTTGAATTTAGTGGGACAAAGTAAATGGGCTGTAATCTGGGACGTGGTTGAGGAAGCCCCAAATAACATATGGACCTAAACATAAGAGCTGTTGATCTGACCATGGGCTTCTCCAGCTCACCATTCTATTCTCACGGAGGCCAACCAGATGCCCATAGGAACCCAACAAGCAGGACATAAGTGCAGCAGCACTCTCCTCGACATGAGTACAGTACCACCACACCCCAGAGGGTACCTTTTGACTAACTTTGGAGGACATTTTTTTTCTTGAAAAGCAGTATACAGATTTATGAACTAAATAAATAAAAACTATGGACAGGTCCAGGAGAATCAACTAGATTACACTTCCCACCTGTCCCTCACAGGAAATCAGCATCCACCAGGTTGACCAAGGCAGTTTCAGTTCCACAAAACCACTGAAAATAAACTCTTTTTGTTACCAATTCCTGTTTCTGTATTTTCTGACACTGTGTTCCAAATTGTCACTTAGGAGAAAGAAATTCAGATGGTAATGCATATGTAAGTACTTCTTAACATGAAGCTGAGCCTCTTCTCAGCTTGTTCTGATGCTGTCCTGGCCCATCCAGCTGGTTCTTTCCATCTGAATTTGATTGCTGTCATGACATTCAGTCGAGCTAAATTTGTGATCTCTCAAAGACTGCGGGACATTGCTAGACAAGAGGACATTGCCCGTGTGAAACCGGGGATGTTTTTTTGGGATCAGATATTCCAGACTTCACCAGCCCCTTATCTGGCAGAAATCCACTATGTGGAATACCGTAGACTCCTCACAGCCACCTGGTTAAACGGTTTTGTGTGGAAGATACAGGGGAGTTCCATATGCTCTGAGATTTTGTCCCTGTGCCCTGGGAATGGTTGAGTCAACTGAACATATTCTTTTGACCTGCCTATTTTTTGTAGATCTTAGACAAAAACTGATAGCCCCACTCTTATGCCAACTTAACCTAGTAGACAGAGAAAGACAGGTTTTGTTTTTGCTGAGCAATTTTACTGGTACCACAACCCTCTTGGTGGCCAAATTTCTTTTTTTGGCCTTTAAACGCCGTAAAGTTAAGATTGACAGTATTGACATGGGTCTAAATGTATAATCTACTTCTCATTGTATGTTTTAGCTTTCCGAGATGTTTAGACGTTTTTAAAATTTTGTATGGATAATGATTGTGCTCTGACTGACGGTCGAATAAACTGCATTGTTGTTGTTGATTGCTGTCATCAGCAAAGTGCTTCCTTGTTTTTTATGCTGAAGGTGTTCCAAGAAAACAGTATAGTTAAAAATCTCATGAGGATTTGGAAGTTTTCAGTGTAATGCAGAATTAGCTGACGCGATCTCAGTCTCCTCCATTTGCAGCAGGAAAAATGTAAAAGGTCACTAAATCTGTGACATGGAAAAGATGTCAATAATTATTGCAACTCACTCTAAAGCAGTGAAGATGCAGCGTATTATTACATGCAACTTTTTTGGTCTCATGGAATTTTAACTTTTGAGTGTCATGCCTGTGCTAGACTTAATATAACAACCAGATTGTTGGCTAAATAATGATCAAGGGCAACCCAAAAACACCCTCTATTTGCCAAAGATAAGGGCCCTGGCTGATTGGTTTGTAGGCATTTGATCATGTGGGGCATTTCGCCACCTGCTTGGTTAAGTAAATATTCGCCTGTATTTTTTAATCAAACTAGGTTATCCTATAAGGGCTTGGCAAACAGATTCCCTTTCTCCCTCCTTATGCTAACTTAGCCCAATAGTTCTCCTGCTTAGTTTTGAATGTGGTGGTACTAACTCATAAAATTAATTCCCATTTTGTGGAATTGTCAGAAATGAGGATTGTTCTGACCCCTGTTTGAACTCATCAGCCGAAATGAAGTTGTTCAGTGAGCTGGAGAAGACAAAGCGGAGTCCTTAGAAATTAATCAACACCATCAGCCTTTGCAATAGGCCTGAAAATGGCATACACACACACACACACCAAGGCTGACCCTGAACAGCTCCGGATTCCCTTCGTAAATGAAAGTCATCATTCTTGGCAAGGAAGATACTAAATTATAGGCTTTTAAATTTAATTTTCAGTTTACTTGTGTTTTCGATTAGGGTGCCATGTTTCATAAAGACAGTAGTACCTTTAAGTAGTAAAAGCCTTCATTTACCATCCCAGGACTGGTTGTAATAAAATGTAAATAAGGACAAAAAACAGTTCGCAAATGAAAGCGGGCTGCTGTTTTCGCCCCCACCCCTTTCCTCAGTGACACCTTAAGCAACAATACCAAATTATTTTTCTTCATACCAAAATCAATAACAGGCTTGGAAATAAAAAGTAGCCCTTGAGCCTCAGGCCACAGATTTTCATGACAGGCTACTAAAACTATCTTTCAGTAGCCCGAAGGCCTGCCAGCTAATCATTCACTTTCCTTTCGCTATTTAGTTGCTGGATACCTCTCCGGGCTAGTAAAGCTTAAAAGCTATGTGACAAATTGTCTGCTAAAGCAACATTGTACTTTTCTTTTCCTTTTCCTTTTCTATCTTCATGGAACCTTAATCTTTTGCTTGTATACAAAGTTCATGTTGCTTCTGCGAGCAACAAAAAATGATGATAATATGAACTGCTTGGAAACTTCCAGAAGAAATATAGGAGACATTATTGGTCTCCCTCTAAACTCATTAAAGTCAACACTGAAGCTTTCATAGACGTTCACGAGCTTAGGACGGAGGCCTTAATAAACAGAAACCAACTTAAAGTGCTCTCTTTTCTCATACACACAGACACGCACAGCTTTTAATAGCAAAATCTTACTTTCCGTTTTAAAGTTTAAGCAATTGGTAAAAAGTTATTCTGTTTGGTTGCCTGTCTATCTAGCCGGCTCTACCATTGGACAGAGTGAGATGGTTGCTTCATGCAGCAAATGCTGAGGTAGATGGTTATGGAGTGGTGCTGAGGTAGTGGAGGACAGAGCTGCATGTAGCACATAGCCTGTTCTGGCCCCTAAGCTAGCCTGCTGTCCAGACTTCACAGCTGAAATAAGATTCAACTTCCAGTCCATTTGAGTACCATATGTGAAATGGAAACCTTCTTGCCTTTTGCCCCGGCAGCAAAATGTCTTTGGGTGGCCCTGTTTATCGTGTCTGTCTAGGTACCTAAAACAAGAATGGAGATGTTTAGTTTTTTAATCATCATCATCATCATCATCATCATCATTTATAATTTGTACCCCGCCCATCTGGCTGGGTCTCATGTCTTAATGTCACTCATTAAAAACTTCCCTAAACAGGGCTGCCTTCAGATGTCTTCTAAAAGTCAGGTAGTTGTTTATCTCTTTGACATCTGACGGGAGGGCGTTCCACAGGGCGGGCGTCACTACTATTGCCAGGTAGTCAATACCTCGGTCTGGTAAGACAGTAAATGCCAGGTTTGGCCCATATTTGCTACCTGCTACCTTAAGGGATGCAGGTGGCGCTGTGGGTTAAACCACAGAGCCTAGGGCTTGCCGATCAGAAGGTCGGCGGTTTGAATCCCTGCGATGGGGTGAGCTCCCGTTGCTTGGTCCCTGCTCCTGCCAACCTAGCAGTTCAAAAGCACGTCAAAGTGCAAGTAGATAAATAGGTACCACTGCAGAGGGAAGGTAAACGGCATTTCCGTGCGCTGCTCTGGTTCGCCAGAAGCGGCTTAGTCATACTGGCCACATGACCTGGAAGCTGTACACCGGCTCCCTCAGCCAGTAAAGCGAGATGAGCACCGCAACCCCAGAGTCGGTCACGACTGGACCTAACGGTCAGGGGTCCCTTTACCTTTACCTACCTTAAGCCTATCAGATTCTTCTCTGGCTCTGGATGAGGTGGTAGAATAGACCAAACCACTTCAAACTAAAGGTGGAAGATACCATTTCTGAATGTTTTCCCTTTCCCCACATTAAAATATATATTTACAAGTAGAAGAGCATCTGTGTGCTAGTGTTCTAATTCCAGATATTTTACATTGGGAAACTGCAATCTGAACTGGTAAGACCATATGAAAATAAGAAGAGCTAGCTGGATCAGGCCAATGGTTTATGAAGTCCCAATACTGATCCTTGGGGGCTACTTTTTACATCAAGTGTCCATTTATTATCAGTCTCTGTTTCCTGTTACACAACCAATCCCTTTTCCACAAGACAACCTCTCTTCTTATTCCATGACTGCTAAGCTTAACGGTACTTAGGAGTCTTTAGTGGGATACATTATGGGCAGCTTTTGGAAATTTCAAATACACTATGTCAACTGGAATACCCATCTATATGCCTGTTGACATTCTCAAAAACCTTTAACTGGTTAGTGAAATAGGACTTATCCTTGCAGAAGCCATGCTGGTTCTGCTTCAGCAAGGCTTGTTCCTCTGTATGCTTGCTTATTTTATCTTTAACAATACTTTCCATGAGTTTCCTCCGGACATATGTTAAGCTAACCAGTCTGTGATTTGCAGGATCTGCCCCTCCCTCTGGAAAATTAGTATTACATTGACCACTTTTCATTTTTTTCTTCAATTTTTTTTATTGATTTTAACAATTTTAAGCACATAACAATACCGTTAAATTTTCATCCTTCCCCCCTCTCACTGAGGGAAGCAAATTTCCACCCCCCTCTCTCACCGGGAAAACAATAAACATACATTTAACGTAGCTAACATATTGAATGCCATTTCTGTGGGCCAGGCATTCCTCCTTTCCTCAATTTCATATTTCGGTTGACTTCCTCAAGTCCCCCTCTGTTGAATTCATTATCTATCCTCTTTATCAGTTTTCCAAATTCATAAACTTCACAATAACATAAAATACCAGAATAATTTTACTTAAGTTAACTCCTTTTTCCCCTACCTCAGCACCTCATTACTTCTGATCCTTTCCTCAAGCCTACATTGACCACTTTTCAGTCCTCAGTGGGGCTGATCAGCTGGGGGCTGATCTTAGGGACAAGTTATATCTTTCTATTCCAAGATCAGCAATTTCACATTTGATTTGTTTGAGAACTCCCAAGTGGAAGACTTCTGGACCTGGTGATTTTGTAAGCTTCTGTTTTGATTATTAGGTTGTCTCTTGTCACTACTATTTGCCTCAGTTCCTCAGACTATATATTTCTGTAAAAGTCCTCCACCTCCCAGTAAATTAATAGCTGAAGGGGGTTACAAAAAACCCACAGGTCTCACCCATGTCTACATCCAACACCTTCTCCACTGGGCCACCTATTTTTCTGATTTTATTTTCACTTACACAGAACCTCCCTATCCACAATTCAGAAAGCCTGCATTTTACTAGTCCTCTTTGTTTGAATAATTATATCAGTAACTTTTCCCTCTATCTCCATGTGCCCCTTCCTTCCTTCCTTCCTTCCTTCCTTCCTTCCTTCCTTCCTTCCTTCCTTCCTTTTCTGGTCCCACACAAAGCTATATAGAAGAAAAGTGGGGGTAGGGAGAAGGGAAAGAAACATCTTAGCTTAGACCTGTCTCTGGCTGTACATCAGTTGTATCATTATTGGCAGTTGATCGAGTGCCTTGCATTTGTTTAATGACGCATGGTTGACTTAACCTTCTAGACTGTACTTCCCTGAGGAGAATCCGCTTTCTCCTAGAAATTGAGTCATGTCAGAGCAACATGTTAATTATTATTGTAGTCATAATTCTCCACTCCATCGTAGGCACAGTTTGATACTTCTCACTTGCTGTAAATAAGGTACCTACATTACAAAGCCTCGTCTTGCTGCTGCTGCTGAACAAAATCACAAAGCCTCAGTCATCTGTGTAATTACAATACTAAAGTTCCAGAAATGAAACCACGCTCTCTTAAATGTAGCAGCATTTATAGCTGCTGGTTTAATATGTATCCTTGTGATACTGGGTTGAATTCTCAATAGTTCAGGTGAAGGAACGAACCAGATGAGTACTCTCTCTCTCTCTCTCTCTCTCTCTCTCTCTCTCTCTCATCACAGCTTCTTTTCTGTGCCCTTGAACCAGGATGGCTCTATGAGAGGACACTTGCTTTGCATGCAGAATGTCTCAGGCTAATCTCCACCAAAAGGGTTCTCAGGTGCCTGAGACCCTGGGAAATTACTCCTGTAAAATAGGCAGTACTGGGATTGATGGATTGGTGGTCCAATTTGGTAAAAGTCACCTTCATATTTGAAGGAAATCAGCCCTGAGTGCTCACTGGAAGGACAGATCCTGAAGCTGAGGCTCCAATACTTTGGCCACCTCATGAGAAGAGAAGACTCCCTGGAAAAGACCCTGATGTTGGGAAAGATGGAGGGCACAAGGAGAAGGGGACAACAGAGGACGAGATGGTTGGACAGTGTTCTCGAAGCTACCAACATGAGTCTCACCAAACTGTGGGAGGCAGTGGAAGACAGGAGTGCCTGGCGTGCTCTGGTCCATGGGGTCACGAAGAGTCGGACACAACTGAACGACTAAACAACAACCACCACCTTCATATTATCTGCCCAAGGAGTCATGCAGACCTTGACATTGGGTCAGATCCAAAGCAAATTGCACTTAGATCTCAATGAAACCAATGCAAAGTTTAGTCTCGACTTTACTGAAGTCCCATTGATTTCACTGGGAACTAAGCACAACTAACGCAGGGTTAGTTTGACTGAGTCAAATGGGTGTACTCTGAGTAAGATGCAGGAACAATTCTTAGTATTCCACTCTGGTCAGACCTCACCTGGAATACTGTGTCCAGTTCTGGGCACCACAGTTCAAGAAGGATACTGACAAGCTGGAACGTGTCCAGAGGAGGGCAACCAAAATGGTCAAAGGCCTGGAAACGATGCTTATGAGGAACGGCTTAGGGAGCTGGGTATGCTTACCCTGGAGAAGAGAAGGTTAAGGGGTGATATGATAGCCATGTTCAAATATATAAAAGGATGTCATATAGAGGAGGGAGAAAGGTTGTTTTCTGCTGCTCCTGAGAAGAGGACACAGAGCAATGGATTCAAACTACAAGAAAGAAGATTCCACCTAAACATTAGGAAGAACTTCCTGACAGTAAGAGCTGTTCGACAGTGGAATTGGCTGCCAAGGAGTGTGGTGGAGTCTCCTTCTTTGGAGGTCTTTAAGCAGAGGCTTGACAGCCACCTGTCAGGAATGCTTTGATGGTGTTTCCTGCTTGGCAGGGGGTTGGACTGGATGGCCCTTGTGGTCTCTTCCAACTCTATGATTCTATGATTCTAGTTTGTTTGGATCCAACTCTACAGCATAGACTTTGGTGGAAAATAACCTGAATTAACCCACCAAGAGTCACTACCCAGGATGTCCCCCCCCCCTATAAGACCTGCACTGGAGAAGGCAAGGAGTTCAGCCTGAGGCCATTAAGATACACAGTTCTAAGCTAAAACACTTTTAAATCCATGGCAGCTTCCTTGGCAATTGTGGGTGTCTGCCAAAGTGAGCAGGCTAGAAGTAAGACTGGGGAATCACATATTGTATATACTTGTGGTGAGCTGCAGCTGCTTTGCAATGAGTTGTAGACATATCTGCTCTGTTTATCAGGTACAGGGGGAGAGAGTCTGTGCTATAGCAGTTATAAAGTGCATCTGTAGTACTGGGCTGCCAAATGGCAACCTTGAAACTCTGTATTTGGAAATAGGTATGACATGATCTCTTCATGATGTTAGTTCCCTCAGTTTCTTATTTTTCCAGTCTTAAATTTAGTCCTCTGCACTTCTGCAGCAATTAGTGAATTCTTTTTTAAAAGATCCTCTAAATAGCATTTCAGTGTTATTTTTGCCTATTAAACACATTTTTCTATGCCGTTTTGACTGGTGATGTACACATGTTTTGCAAACAATCTCTCCCAATATAATGCATTTTGATATGTTAACTCACTAGTTTACTTGGTTTCATGCACACATTACCCTAAAGTATGTGTTTTTGTAAAAGTTGTTTGGTTGGAAAAATGCATTGCAAAGTTCGGTTGTGCGAATTTTGTAGGCTGGCTATTGTTTCAGTTCTCATATTGCTTTGGAAAGCGTGGATGTGATAGATTTGGCTACAAATGCAAACAGAGTCGGATTTTTACCTCATCCTTCCTTGGAAACGAAGGCAAACAAATAACCTAACACTGAATCATTGCATGGGTCTAGCATCCTAGTTCATTTGCATTCTTGTTCCTTTGAGCATCACAAAGGAAACGGACTTGTACTAAGTCAGACCATTGGTCTGTCTAACTCAGTATTGTCTACACCAGGGTTAGCGAATGTGGTGCTCACCATATGTTGTTGTACTCTGCTTCCTACCATGGTTAGTGGCAAGGGAAAATAGGAGTTGCAGTAGAGCAACAACTGGAGGGTGTCACTTTAATTATCCCTGGTGTGCGCTGACTGGCAGCGGCTCTCCTGGGCTTTCAGGAGGGGAACATGCCCAGCCCTACATGGATATGCTGGGGATTGAACCTGGGACATAGCTGTCAACTTTCAGATTTTAAAATAGGGGATCAGCAGCCTCACCTGTCCCGGGGACAGTCCACGCCGCGGTAATCCCCCCAGGCTACAAATTAATTTACACCAGGCTACACACCATCATCTTTCCCCACCTCAGGGTCTCTTTTCCAGGGAGTCTTCTCTTCTCATGCGATGCTTCAGGATCTGTCCTTCCGGTGAGCAGCCAGGGCCGATGTCCTTCAGAATGGATCGGTTTGATCTTCTTGCAGTCCACGGGACTCCAGCACCACAATTCAAAAGCGTCAATTCTTCATGGGGGGATTGATCAGGTTCACTCTTTTGGCTCTCTGGCATCCATTAATGACTTATTATACAAACGTGTTGCAGACTTCGCATCCTTTAACACTCTTTTGGAAGGAGTGTATTTGTGGGCTGGGCCAGAGTGGTTGATTTTACATGCAAGCAAAGCACAAACATCCTATTCTCTGTAACTATTGGTGAGCAACGCAGCCGAGCAACGCAGCTGAGGAGCCTCCCTGGCCGGCAGGGAGGGAGAGGAGCTGCTTCCTTTGAAATCCAGGAAATTTACGGGATATCTAACAATCAGCAGCAGGAAACGGCGTTGGAATAAGGAAATTTCCCACCAAAAAAGGGAAGGTTGACAGCTATGCTGGGAGCTTCTGCATTCGTTGAGGTATGTCCCTGTTAGAGCCAGATTAGGGATGCTCATCCTGAGTTCAGGGATCAGCAAACTTTTTCATCAGGGGGCCGGTCCACTGTCCCTCAGACCTTGTGGGGGGGCCGGGCAATATTTTGAAAAACATAAACACCCTGCAAGCTGGTCCTGCAGCTGCCTCCGGACCTGGAGGAGGAACACACTCTGCATGCGCTCAGGAGCGTGTCTCGGCGCTACCCACTCACCGGCGTTGTTGATGAGCAGCAGCCGCTCCATTGGCCCGCCCCCGTGGAGCTCCCAGGCGGCATGCGCCATGAACTGCAGCCCGTCGTCCAAGGCCAGAACGGCGAGCAGGCTGCGCACGCGGAGCGCTGGGCAGGCGGTGCGCAGCTGACCCTCCAGCTGCTCCAGCTCGGCCACTGAGCGCGCCACCAGCAGCAGTGCCAAGCCGGGTGCCAGGTGCGGGGCCAGCAGGTGCGCCAAGCCCCATCTGAAGCCCCGCGACGCGCCCGTCACGATGCCCATGGCGCGGCCCAGACCCACCGCCTGTCCATCTATGGCCGCGCCAGGTTTATCTCAGCGTGTGGGCGTCAAGGCTTCAGATTGGTTGCAGGAACTTCCTGCAGCCAATCCAAAGCCACACCAGTGTTGCCACCCACCCAGAGGCGCCTGTGGCTTCGGATTGGTTGCAGGAACTTCCTGCAGCCAATCCGAAGCCGTGCCAGCATCACGGAAGTCAGTCCCCGTGCGGCGAGGCGTCTGCGGCTTCTTTTCAAGGAAATGCCGCGCCACGCTGGTTTAGCTCAGCGCGGGGACTGACTGAGCGGGTGGCAGGGTCCGCGGGCCAGATTTACGAGCCTGGTGGGCCGCATCCGGCCCCCGGGCCGTAGTTTGCTGACCCCTGACTTAGTTGATGTACCAGCATTGTCCTTGTAGAGCCTGAGATTCTGGGTGCATGCAACATTGCACAACCCAGTATCACACTGAAATTGGGCCCAGTTCCTTCAAAATCAATAGGGCTTGCTTTTGAGTAAATAGGTTTAGCACCGGGGGAGCCAGCCCCCTGCCTGAAACCGTTTTCTTATTTAAAACAGAAAAATCTTTGGCACTGACCTTCCACAGACTTGTTTGTAGTTGGCTATTCCAGCATACCATACCTGCAAGTGTATTGACTGGAGTATTTTGCCTGTCAGGATTAACTTAATGTTGTTATCTTTGGCTGTAATGGGTTTTGAGCCTGCTGTTGCCTGCCTGCAAATGCAGCCGTAAATTACTTTACAGTAAGACATGATGATTTGCTAAGTCTCTTGATAGGTTCTTTAGTCAGATTTAGAGTAAAATGTGAGGTAGAAAAAAGTTTTAAGGCACTAGATTTATATTTGGAAGGTAACGTTTCTGGAGCCTTCTCGGGCTAATCTCTCCTGACAAAATTTGGTTTATACAGCTGAAAACACAGCAGCATTCAAAGCATCTGAAAATACTTCTCTCTGAATGAAGTAGTAAATATTATTTTCCTACCCCCCCTTTCTCTATAGGCATTCATGGCTTCACAAATACTACACCTCCCATTTACAGTGAATTCCACATTTGCAGGAAACATGGCTTTTACCCGATTAAAGATATCTTAAGCTGCAATCCTATACCTGCTTATCTGGTGGCAAACCTCACTGAGCTCCGTGAGACTTACTTCTGAGTAGAAACATAATGTATTGTGCTGTTAATTGATTAATTATAGAAGTTTTTATTAGATTAACTTAATTCAGTAAATCTGCATATGTTTGCACAAGATTAAAAACCAAGCTTATATGAAAGCTACCCCCTCCCCGATTTCCTTCTTATAAAGGACATTTAACACACAGCCCCCTCCCTCAAAGAATTCTGGGCACTGTAGTTTGTTGAGGGTTACTGAGAATTAAAACTCTTGTGAGGGGTAAACTCCACTGCCCAGAATTCATTGAGGGAAAGAATGTGTTTTGAATGTGTTTTAAAGGTATCGTGATTCTTTTAAGGACTTTCAGAGACTTTCCGTTTGTTAGTTTTGATGTTTTGAATCAAATCACAAATCACAAATCTCTTTATTACGGTCCAAGACCAGAAAGCAATTTGTAAAAGATGTGGTAGTGCAAGTTGTATTGTCCTACAAATAAAAATAGAAATGCGGGCCAATTCATAGAATTGGTGCTTACATTTAAAACCATATTTCAGTCTCTTAAAGTTTAAAATTTAAGTTCATAAGTCTCTGCTGTCTATTATTGGACCATCAGGGTTACATTTCGGACCCCGTTGCTGATAGATGTTTTGAATAATTTCATAAAGTTTTTCATATTGTATTTGTTTCTGGTCATTGTGTTGCCTTTGATATTGTTGATTCACATTTTGCAACACAAGGGTTGGTTTGTTTACTCATTGTATGATAAAAAGCAGACTGACTCTTCTAAGGCTGTGTTTGGTGTCTTCAGTTTTTGTGTTAAAATAATGGTCACTGCTAACAATCTGCTGCCTCATTCAACTCAGGCCACTTTTTTTAAAAAACTCAAATATATTTTTTTAAAAAACAATTAACTGATTTTACGTACTTTTCCAAATCATTCCAAGAGCTATTTATAATAATATAAACATACAACAACACGGGGAAAATAAAAAGAAAGAAAGAAGCGAAAATGAATGCAACAAAACACCAATAGCATCTTAAACAGATGAAAGAGAAGCATAAAATCCAAACATTCATAGCTAAAAATGCCTGGGCAAATAAGGCCTTTTCTTGCAATCCAAATAACATCAAAGAAAGAACCAGGTGGGCATCTCTTGGGAGAATATTCCATAATCCATAATCAGGGCACCACCACTGATAAAGCCATCGCCCCAGTTGCAGAACTCACTAAATCAATAATACTGGGGGAACCTGAACATGACTGTGAGTAGCTTCCTTATGGAGATAGGTGGTCTATCAGGCACCCTAGACTGAAGTTATAAGGTATGCATCAGCACTTCAAATTGAGTCTTGAAACAGTCTGAGAGCCAGTGTACAAATTGCGAAACAGACAACACGGTACAGTAGAATAATATATCAAAATGACACAAACCGTGAAGAATATTCAATCATATATATATGCATATGTAACCGGAGGAAATCTACTCCATACAACGTACAAATGTCTCAAAAGGTGCAAAGAGATTCAAAAGTGCAATGTCCGATGTGCAACAAGTCCAATGTCATAAAGTGCTATAGTCTCTCAGGAGTCCACGTCTGCTTCTCCCGACGGGCGGCTAGCTTGTATTATCCCCGTTTCACTATTATTGTTTCTTCAGGGACGGACATCGTCTTAAATAATAATAATTATAATTTACAGTGTACATAGCGAGCGTTTACATTCTTAGAATAAATAAACAGACATATTAACATCTAAAAAGTTACTCACCAAATTGTTCATACACAAACACTTAACTAGGCTGAAACGCTCACAACCTCAACGGTTCCTGGTGGGTAAAGCTAAACTAAACAGAAGGTTACAAGGTTAAATACAATTTCTCCTAAGTCCTCAATCATGACAGGGCAATACATTAACAAACACCAATAGGTTTTAAAGGTACAAACACCCCCAAAAATGTAATTAATTTTACAAGTATCCTGAAAACATCTACCACAAAATATTCAAATAAAATTTACTCACAAGCTATAAATAGGTTAATTCCACCAAATTAACCTATTTAATACGGGGATAATACAAGCTAGCCGCCCATCGGGAGAAGCAGATGTGGACTCCTGAGAGACTTTAGCACTTTATGACATTGGACTTGTTGCACATCGGACATTGCACTTTTGAATCTCCTTTTGAGACATTTGTACGTTGCATGGAGTAGATTTCCTCCGGTTGCATATGCATATATATATATATGATTGAATATTCTTCACGGTTTGTGTCATTTTGATATATTATTAGTGTACAAATTGCAGCATTAGTAAGATGTCTTCCCAACATATAGTCCCAGGTAGCAGTTTCACAGCTGTATTTTGTACTAACTGAAGTTTCTGAGCTGTCTTCAAAGTCAGCCAGGGCCAGTCCACCCAGGTGGCAAGATCCACCAGGGCAGCAGATCTAGATGTAGATCTTTATTCAAGGCTGGTCCACCCATGAGGCAAGGTGAGGTAACCACTACAGGCAACAGAGTCTACCTGAGCAGCAGTACCTGCTGTCAATCTTTCCTTCTTCCTTGTTCCCGATGTAGATATTCCCTGACCCCTTCTTCCCTGGCAGGGAAGCAGGACCCATTTGGAGATCTGCCGCAGGTGCCAAAATGTCTTGGGTTGGCCATGATAGCTGCCCAAGCTGCAAATTACCAGGGCATGGATAACTGAGGTCTAGGAAGGCACAAAAGCTGGAGCTGGTGAAAAGTACCCTTTGCCATGAAGATCATCTGCCTTTCCAGTGACAGAATTAGATTTAGGACCACAGCCAAAACCTATTCCTTTGGGAGGGTGCAACTTCATCCAGAATAGGTTGAAACTGATTAACTGATTAGACAATTAATCAATTAGATTAAATCTGTCAATCATAAATAATAATTGGCTGAACACAGCAAGGCCTTTGGCTTAACTCACCTCTTTGGCATTCTGTTCATCTGCAGGTTTATTTAATTTGATATATCAATGGATTGTTGAAATATTTGAATGCACATGCTCAGGTACAATGCTGCATTTCATGTCCAAACAAGATCCTGGCCTACTCGCCTTCTTACAAGGGGCCTAGAAATTATGTTTAAAACAACAACAACACTGCAATGCAGATACCACATTGAATATTGGTCTGCATATTCATTCTTCATTTAATGTTCAAGCACTAGCTTGACCACTGCGTCAGTTTCCAAGGTGGGGAGGAAATATACAAAATATGTTGCAATATGATACCTCCCTCAAAGACTGACATATCAGCTTGAAAGCTGTTATTCACCCGTAGTTGTGCATTTCAAGACTGAACATCACCTTGACATCCCTGACAACAACTAAATATGTTCAGTACTAGTGTACCAGGACCCACTTAGTTGAAATTCACAGGCTTCAAATATTATCTGGGTTGCAGATTGGGTTATTAGTTTTAAAGAGAGATACAGAATTGTATGGAGAAGCATAATGTATGCGCCCTGGTGATGCACATATTCTACTCTGCAACAGTTTAGAAAAAAGCACGTCAGATCTCTAGCTTATTAACAATTTTGTACTAATATAATGCAGATGCTGCCATTATTTGGATTGCAGTCGGCCCCATTTCAGATCCTACTGAGATGTGAAAGAACAAATTTCCAGACTCCACCTACAGAGGGCTCCTGAAGTCTGTCTCACTTTGCACTTCTTAAAGTAAATACATTTCCATCAAAACATTTGGTTTAGGGTAAGATGTCACTGTCAGCGAATGCACTGAAATCTTTGTTTCAAACGACAAGTAGTTTTCGGAGACAAGAAGTTAACTCCTAGCCACTTATTCCTGGAAAGACGCAAAAATACCAGCACACACCTCTGTCAGACTATTTGCGTGTTAAAGTCCCCAAACCACCCCTCAAATAATTCACACATCAGTCAGAATTTTAGTTTTGGTTTTTGGCATGATTTTGGCCACAACTTTATTAAAATACAAACAATGTGAGTGGTTGCTTAGGCATTGGTTAAGACTATCTGTCCCACTGGGGACAGAACTGATGACCGTCAGTAAGGGGAAAACCCTCTGGAGAGATAAAGGGAGCCGGGTGGTCTGACCCTCCCCTCTCCCCTCAGCCTCCCAGGGCTCTTGCACGGCCTTAGCCCCTGACCGGGGGTTCGGACAAAAGCATCGAGCCCCTGGATTCCTTTAACGGAATTCCCCTAACACCAGCAACAATTGGAGGGGCAGACCCAGTCAATCATAACCCCTCCTCCAACCAACATAATAACCAATGCCTAACAGCCAACCTTACAAGTTGTGACTATTTGCTTTGCAGTAGGCAAAAACCAGATGGCACCAGCCAATCAGCCAAATGGAAAAATTCCTACCAGGCCCCTGCCCCAACAGCAGACGACCCCATGACAGGCATAGCAATGTCAACGCAGAGGCCTAAAATATAGGGAGGGAGGGCGGATGATCAGAAGCACGCAGCCAAGAGGGGGATCACGTTGCAAACCCACCAATATATATCCGCTGGGCTGTCCGTCAATAAATTGCAACATACAATTCTCCCCAACAACACCCATGGTCCAATCACAACAGTGGCCATCCATACGATCCCACCCAGCACCAGAGGGGTGACTTGCTGGCCCCCACCGCAACACGTGCTCTCCATGAAGGAGAACACGCTTTACCCTCCGTCAGGGACTTCAAGGCCTGAGCCAGGAATATCTGAGCCCAGGGTCTGAGACTGGGATGTGGCTTAGTAAGGCTCTGTTTGCTGAAGCCTTAAAAGCCTCTCAGTCGCAGAAGGGAGCAGGGATATGAAGATTCAAGGTTTGATTGTCCTGGTATAAATGCTCGAAATAGGGCCTTCTGGTTGGGTCTGGTCAACAGACTCCAGATTGGAGAATGCACACTCCCAGTTTGAGTTGGATACACCCTCCCATGGCCTCAGTCTGCTCCTGTCCACTTCTCTTAATTGGTCAGTGTAAATGTAGGTCTCATTTTTGCCAAGTATAGGAATAATGAGGAAAAATAATTTCACAGCACACTTGTTTCATACGCAGAAGTGATGTTCTCCCTGCTTCTTCACCATACGCTCCATCCATGCAGGAAAGGGTGAGGTGTGAGTGAAAATAATATCCGAAATGTATAAATTATTATTGGAATGGCATTTGAAAGATGAAGAAGTTAAATCAGTTATGATACACTGGGCTTAAGATATTGGTCATAATATACAATTAGAAGATTGGGAAAAATTATGGAAAGAGGGAATAAATTTCACTCCCTGCAGTGCTTTAAAGGAAAATATAATGAAAATGATGTACAGATGGTATATAACACCAGTGATTATATATTTTATTTTGTTTCCACACACACACACACACACACAGAGAGAGAGAGAGAGAGAGAGAGAGAGAGAGAGAGCGCTGAGCAAAATAAGCAACATAATAAAGTTTAAAGCCAAAGGAAAAAATAAAGCTCATTTATTATTACAGCAATTATTATTATTATTATTATTATTATTATTATTAATGTTTGTGTTTCACTCTTCCTACAGGATTTGGTACAATGAACACATCCCATTTTATCAAGTTCTGTGAGGTAGGTTCGGCTGAGAGAGAGCAGTCAGGTGAGAGTCGTGAAAGTGAGAAATTGAATCCAATTCTCCCCAATGAGTTCAACATTCTGTACGCTATTCTATCCCTGGTGCCTATTGTTAGAAATGTTTTGTGGGGAACATGGGTAGCTATAGTTTATTCCTGCTACCTGTGGAGCCACCTCTTAGTCTCCATCTACTGCTTAAACTTCCTCACTGTTACAAACCATTACAGAAGTGCATACAAAAAAGAAAAGAAAAATTCAGATTATTTCTGTACCCTGCGCATTACATTGTTTTACCACAGTTAATGTTTTATTTATGAGGAAAATAAATTGTCAGAGTTAAAAAACAGTGCATTTTGTTCTAGGCAACACATTGCTTTTATCACACAAATAATTTATTGGTTCTGCTTCCAGATGAGTTCTCTGCTGACCTTTGCAGGTATACTGAATATTGCTGCATAATTTGTCTTGTTTGGAAAGTGTATTTAGCATGGCCATTAATACATACTGTCATAACCTTTGTGTTCAGCAGAGAGTTTATTGCATTGAAACCTGGAGTTCCTATTTAAAGATGTGCCAAAATCGGAACCTTCCACTCAACTCATAAATTTGGGGGAAGGTAATACATTTGTATGCTCAGAACTTAACTGCTATAATTTAAATGGCCGGCTAGATAAACGGCAGCATCCCAGCAATACCAAAGACTATGTGAGAAATAAGGGGACTAAAATTCAGTGGTAGACAAAGTGCTTTGTTGTGTTTTCTCAGTGCCAAACACCCCATCGTACTCCAGTCTAGATGTTGTTGGACTCCAGATCCATTCACCCCAGCCAGCATGGTTAGTGGTCAAGGATGATGGGAGTTGTAGTGTCCAAGAAACGGAACTGAGGTGAGTTCTACACAGATAGAATATGCTTGCTTCTCAATGGTTGGGAGCCAGTGTGGTGTAGTGGTTAAGAGCGGAGGACTCGTAATCTGGGGAACCGGGTTCGCGTCCCCGCTCCTCCACATGCAGCTGCTGGGTGACCTTGGGCTAGTCACACTTCTCTGAAGTCTCTCAGCCCCACTCACCTCACAGAGTGTTTGTTGTAGGGGAGGAAGGGAAAGGAGAATGTTAGCCGCTTTGAGACTCCTTCAGGTAGTGATAAAGCAGGATATCAAATCCAAACTCTTCTTCTTCTTCTACAGAGGCCCCAGGGACATTGGGAGCCAGCATGACCGAGAGGATTTATAGGATGAAGAACATAACAGAGAGCTAGACCTTTGTCTTCCAATGCACACAGAAGAACTGATGCAAGGGTGGCCATGGGTGATGTCCAACTACATTTTACTTAGAGGAGACCTATTAAAACAAACAGGCCCACCTTAGTTATGCTCATTCATTTCAATGACTTGCCTTTCCATAACTATGCTGTTTTTTTAAAAAATTTAGCCATTTACATTCCGCTAGTTAATTTGTATAATCAAATTTAAAAATCATTTGAATAGTTAACCATAAGAATGATTGAAAATAACACAAGAAAAGACGTTCAGCTAAACCCAGCAATATGTGGCAGCAGGAGGCAGAGACAAGCACTGGAATAACCGGACCAGGAGTACAGTGTGGTGTAGTGGTTAAGAGCGGTAGACTCGTAATCTGGGGAATCGTGTTCGCTTCCCCGCTCCTCCACATGCAGCTGCTGGGTGACCTTGGGCTAGTCACACTTCTCTGAAGTCTCTCATCCCCACTCACCTCACAGAGTGTTTGTTGTGGGGGAAGAAGGGAAAGGAGAATGTTAGCCGCTTTGAGACTCCTTCGGGTAGTGATAAAGCAGGATATCAAATCCAAACTCTTCTTCTTCTTCAGCACACCAGAAGCAGATCAGGTTTAGCCACCATATGCCCCCTCATATTCTTCCATAAATAGTTGTCACTCACTCCAGTGGCTAAAGGGATGTTGTGTTTGGGGACAATGTCATGGTAGAAAAGGAGATATGTGCAAAAGCCACTGAATGTCAACTCCTGGCTTCTTTTGCCTTCATCACACTGTAGTGTGATCAGATGACAAAACCAGGCTGAAGTTATTTAGATGAATAACCTTTATTAAAAACCTACACCAGCATTCGTTTTTAGAGAAAGGGTGGACAATATGGCATCTTCCAGATATTGTGGTCTACAACTTCCATCAGCTTCAGGAACTGTGGTCAACAGCTAGGGTTGGTGTGAGCTGTAATCCAAAATATCCACAGGATGCCATGTTGGCAACCCCTCCTTTAGAGAAACCACTTAACAAGCAAGCAAATCTCTGAAAAGCAAAACAGAGTTTAGGCATTTCCTGAAGGCACTCAATTGTCCAGGAGTTAACAGTAAAGAATAGAAATTTGGTGATTGGCTGATGGCGCTTTGTGGACTTCCTGATATTTCCCCTTTCTTTTTTTTTAACAATAATTTTTTATTAAAGATTTTTGCATACAGTCTTTTAAGTAACATTTAACATTCATATATTATACATTTTGCTGACTTCCACCAACCCTTCTAGAGATTTTCACTTTTCTTAACTTCCTCTTGTATTTCATACTCCACTATTACTTTAAATAATCAAATTCAAATATTATTTTCCAAGATTATTTCTGTAATATTTCTTAAAATTAACCTCACAGAACGTCTTGCAAGCCTATTAGTGTGATTTGTTGTTAACAGTTATCTTTCAAATATATCTCAAATTTAGTCCAATCTTTTAGAAATTCCTGGTCCCGTCGGTTTCGAATTCTTCCTGTCACCTTATCCAATTCTGCATAGTCCATTAGCTTCATCTGCCACTCTTCTTTTGTCGGTAATTCTTCTTGTTTCCAGGACTTCCTGATATTTCCAGTTACAGGTAGATAGCTGTGTTGGTCTGCCAAAGTCGAAACAAAATAAAAAAATTCCTTCTAGCAGCACCTTAGAGACCAACTAAGTTTGTTCTTGGTATGAGCTTTCGTGTGCATGCACACTTCTTCAGATACACTGAAACAGAAGTCACCAGACCCTTATATATCGTGAGGGGGTGGAGAGGGGTGGCAACCAATCACCTATTCCCACCACCCTTCTGAGTATTACCCCTCCCCACCCCCTCACTATATATAAGGGTCTGGTGACTTCTGTTTCAGTGTATCTGAAGAAGTGTGCATGCACACGAAAGCTCATACCAAGAACAAACTTAGTTGGTCTCTAAGGTGCTACTAGAAGGAATTTTTTTATTTTGTTCTGATATTTCCAATTTAACAATTTTAAGGATTCCCAGCAAACGACACTCACTATGTATTTATTTATTTTTACTTGTAATAGCACATTGATAAACCAGTAATCAAACTGATATATTTTTTAAAAATTGCAGTGACATTTTTCAGTTGCTTGTGTAAGGATTGCGAACAAGTTTTTAACCTGGGAGCATGTCTGGAGGGCAAGCAGTACAGTCCTCGCCATTTGACGTCATTGTGAGCTGTGACTCAGGACAAAAAGGAGTTCCAGTGTGAATGGCAACAGAGATTCTGGCACTTCCTCCCTCAATACTTCTTGCTCTCATCTTGCCTGTTTCTTGGATTATTGCATGAACTCTGGCCAGGCAGTAGATCAGTTTTTGAATCTTCAAACAGTTTTAATATTTTTTTTTAAATTTTTTATTGATTTTATTTATGAATTCACACACATATACATTCATGAACAAAAGAGAAATAAAATATATAAACCATACATCACAATCACACATTCCATCTATGTTTACAAACATTATCCATTTTCACAATCACATGCTCATATCCTCACATACCATACTTCAACTATCATTCCCTCTTTTACCATTCACCCCTTTTCTTTTTCCATTTTTAACCATTTCTTTTATACATTCCATATTCATACCACTATACAATTATTCATTCAAATATCTTGCATATCAATTAATATATACATCCATACCTAATCATACCCCATCCTACCTTCCCTCTTTCATTCCCATCTTACATACCTACATACCCCCTACCCCCTTTCTTCTACCTTCCTTCCTCCCTCCCCAAACAGTTTTAATATTATGATATTGCAACAAATTCCAGATGCAATAAATTTCCGTTCCAGGACAAGGCCCTGTTTCGCTAATTCTTCGTCAGCTGCAATGTTAAGAAATCCTACGTTAGAAATAACTCTTATAATATTAATAAATGCTTATATACATTCTACTCTTTTGTGACAACAATACATCCATAACTTACATCATGTAAAATTAACAAAATCAGCTTACCCAATTCTTCATGGTCAAAGTGTACCAATGTATCTTCTGTGAGTGCCTAACTAGCTAACACTGTTTGTACTATTTAAAGGAAAAACTAAGGTGTGGTCCCTATAGTGGTTCAAAGAGCGGTACTGCATCATAGATGTTACAACATACAAAATCAGTTTAAAGGTACAGTACCCAGGTATGATTTAAAGAAACACTACGACACGAAGCCAATTATAAGAATGCTGTAAAGTCCAGATTATTATTCAAACCCCCAGGATGTATCGTTTTAAACAGATGGATAAACTTGGATTCCTGCTGCAGGAGAAGTCTATCATTGTTCTTCCGATGAAAGCGAGCTATAGGTAACTTCCATACTACAAAGAATGAAAAATCATCCTCTGTATGTTTACATTGAGTGTAATGCTCGACTAGTGGTGCCTCCATGACATGATTTCAAATTCTAGAACGATGTTCACTTATTCTCAGTTTTATAGATCTGGAACATTTTTGACTGCTGTATATCTCCAAGAACTCCAATTTCTGTTTCTTGGATTATAGCAGGAATCTATAACTGAGATGCGTAAGGGAGAGTAGTTACTGGTTGTGAGGTGGGGAGAGGTTTAAGACACCCTTTGCATCAGAAAAAATGTGATGATATAATAAGGAGTGACCTCTGAATCTGGGGCTACAATATGGGTCGGATAGGAAACTCTTGTTGGCTAGAGTGAGCTCCTGAGCCCACCAGTTGCCTACTTCTGTTATCAGGTTGAGAATGGGGTGAACAAATATGGCTTCCAAAACAATTTTATCTGGTCCCCAGTGGACCTACTGAGGATTACAAGGGAAGTAATAGTACCACTGTATTCCGGTCTGGTCAGACCTCATCTGGAATACTGTGTCCAGTTCTGGGCACCACAGTTCAAGAAGGATACTGACAAGTTGGAACGTGTCCAGAGGAGGGCAACCAAAATGGTCAAAGGCCTGGAAACGATGCCTTATGAGGAACGGCTTAGGGAGCTGGGTATGTTTAGCCTGGAGAAGAGAAGGTTAAGGGGTGATATGATAGCCATGTTCAAATATATAAAAGGATGTCATATAGAGGAAGGAGAAAAGTTGTTTTCTGCTGCTCCTGAGAAGAGGACACGGAGCAATGGATTCAAACTACAAGAAAGAAGATTCCACCTAAACATTAGGAAGAACTTCCTGACAGTAAGAGCTGTTCGACAGTGGAATTTGCTGCAAAGGATAGTGGTGGAGTCTCCTTCTTTGGATGTCTTTAAGCAGAGGCTTGACAGCCACCTGTCAGGAATGTTTTGATGGTGTTTCCTGCTTGGCAGGGGGTTGGACTGGATGGCCCTTGTGGTCTCTTCCAACTCTATGATTCTATGTTTTCAAAAGCAATAAGAAACAGGAATTCATAGAATCATAGAGTTGTAGAATTGGAAGAGACCCCAAGGGTCGTCTAGGCCACCCCCCTGCAATGCAGGATTCTCAACTAGATCCTGGGCTTTTTCCAGCCAGAACTCTCAGGTGGGTGCCATCACCATTCAAAGAGAACAAGGGAGGTGTTCAGGATGAGTTCTGGCACCTCTTTACCTAGAAAAATAGCACTGACTAGATCATACATGACAGCTGCCCATCCAACTTCTGCTTAAAAACCTCTGAGGAAGGAGAGTCTACCACCTCTCATGGGAGTTTGTTCCACTATTGAACAGCTCTTAGTGTCAGAAAATTCTTCCTGATGCTTAGTCAGAATCTCCTTTCTTGTAACGTGAATCCATTGGCTCTGCTCCTAGCCTAGGGAGCATGTGTTAGTGTTACATCTCTTATCTTGGATTGTGTGTGGCATACATAAATACACATGTTAGCATGTAGTCCAGTGCCTGAGAACACAGGTGATCTATACCTGTTAGATTGTGCTAACTTTCTTATAAAGGTGACTACTCCAGTCTCTGGGACGCATGTGGTGCTGTGGTCTAAACCACAGAGCCTAGGACTTGCTGATTGGAAGGTTCGAATCCCCGCAACGGGGTGAGCTCCCATTGCTCGGTCCCTGCTCCTGCCAGCCTAGCAGTTCAAAAGCATGTCAAGTGCAAGTAGATAAATAGGTACCGCTCCAGAGGGAAGGTAAACGGCGTTTCTGTGCGCTGCTCTGGTTCACCAGAAGCGGCTTAGTCATGCTGGCCACATAACCCGGAAGCTGTACGCCGGCTCCCTCGGCCTATAGAGCGAGATGAGCGTGCAACCCCAGAGTCGTCCACGACTGGATGTTACGGTCAGGGGTACCTTTACCTTTACCTTTACTGCAGTCACTGGATCACTACAATAGAGTAGACGATTCAGTTTCATGAATGGTCTTTCCCTATTACAGAAGAGAAAATATTAAGGATGTCTGTTCATAATTGTTCCATTTTTTTAAAAAAAGTGTGCTTTGAAAACAACAATGAAGTGTCGGCCCATCATACAAAGGGATGGGTGGCTGCCCTCTAAAGACTCCCAAGACCTCCACAAACAAAGCGAGGTCAATATCAGTTGAGGACAGTGGTCTCATCACCCTCCTCCACCCCCAACTGAAGCATTCAGAGCTGTCCCTATCAGTTTGATCTCGCCTGTAAAATAAGCTGACAGTCCCTCACAGTGAGGAACACTCTGCCCTGTTTGTTGCCAAGCAAAGACAGTTCTGCTTAATCAGGCTACTGCCAGTCACTCAGCACAGTTCTGAGCACTCACGCTAATTTGGGCCTCTGCTTTCCTCTCCTCCTCCTAATTTTGAAAATGTTAGATTAATTTGAAATGAAAGGGATGGTGCAATTTGATAGAGCCGTTTGTGAACTGGGGTTTCCAGGCATGTTGTTGCTGTTACAATTGGGTGCTACTGTCGAATCCATAGACAAAGCAAAGAAACCAAGCCGAGGCAAACCGAATGGCCACTTTCTTAGTGCTCCTTTAAAAATATTTGTGCATTTCACTGAGAAACATTTCCCCCTTTTCCCAGTGTATAAAAGTGAGTATCAAAGCCCATCCGCAGCAATAAAGGACGTTCTTTTCACCTCCATATTATTGTTCAACGGTCTCTTAATCACTCTGCTCTGATATTTGATATGTGGCAGTAAAATGTTTATATTACAAAAACGTACAGTAAATCTTCCAGTTCAGGAGCAAATTAATAGTCTGGAACTGTGAGAATCTGACTATATCTGAATATTGATGATCTCACTTTCCAAGTCTCCCTGGGATTGGGAGTGTGAGGTGTTGATCATTGCTTCTCGCTGATAAGCAAAATATTTCCAGAGCGTGAAGGAGTCTGTGGTGTGTGAGAAGGATAACCCATAATCTGCATCAACACACTAACTTCTCCTCTGCCATTTGCATTGAAAATCAGGTAGAAGTTATGCTAAGCTCTCTATTATAGCCTCGTGTATGTGAAAGGTCTCCCCCTTCATTTGAATAAGGCCTCTTCTGCATGCAGAAAAAAGGAGCACATTTAAAAGGGAATGTTCCTTTAATTACGATGGCATTTAAAAGCCGGAGCCTTAAATGTTCATTTTTGTGTGAGAGTGATGCTAAGTTGCAGAGCATTTTTCAAGTGTATTGTAGCTTCTCCTTTTTTTCTTCTTCTTCCTTTTCATTAAGCATTTTTTTATTTTTATTTATTTATCTCTCCCTGCCCCCCCCCAGTAGAAAGGGAATGACATGCATTACAACATGGAGTAGATTAATATGACGAGCTAGATTAAGGAAAATTTAAATCAAAGTGTTTGATGAAATGTAGGGGAAAATGTTTAAGTATAGGATTAGGCTTACAATATAGAAAGCAGTCAAGGAGATCAAAAGAACCCTGTTCAGAAAGCCCAATTTAAAAGGAGAGAGAGAGAGAGAGAGAGAGAGAGAGAGAGAGAGAGAGAGAGAGAGAGAGAAATTCTATTGAGCGAATTCTTACAGCGAAATGATTAAAGGTTTGGGGTTTGTTTTTTTTTAAAAAAAATACATTACGTTCAAAGCAACTTTATAATAAAAATAAACACTACAGACAGTGTGTGAATTAGAGAGAGAATGGATTCATATTTCATGAAAGCAAAATGACTGTGTCTATGTTGGTCTTGCATAAAATATATATGCGAAATGATGGCATTTAACTTAAAAGTATTACCCGGGAGAATAATGTTGAGTTTAGCATGCAGCTTTATAGATGTTAACTGATTGACATCTACATGAATATGGATTTCTTTAAATCTGTATTTGATTCTTTCTTCTTTTTTATATAAAAAAAAATCAAATGGAACTTACTAACTACATTTTAAGCAAATCTTTTGGAAAATGTTTAATCTTCTGGTGTTCAGTAAAAAAAAAAGGGGGGGGGGGAATCTGCAGCGTCTGTGCTGGGGAAGCTGAGCCAGATTACGAGAGCTGAACCAGCAGGAATGCTAGTGAATTTCACATCTCCTTTGCAAGGCTTCTCTCCTTTTTAATTGTTGATTTCAGTTGTTGGAATGTGCTGACGTCACAGGACTCATAATTGTAGGACCCTGTGCCTAGTCTTTGTAATGAAAACAGCCTCCTCTAGAGTGGATTTCAGCAATACAGAAAAGCAGAGCAATACGGATGTTAATCCACTGAAACAACTTAAAAGATTATGTTTCACAATATGCAGGTCCCTAATTTGTACAGGCTTTAAAAAAGCTAAATTATATATGTTGGGATTCTTAACCACACAATGGACATTTGTTGACATCTGAATCACCTAGGTAAGCCACATTAATTATGATTATTGATTTATTTTTATTTTTAGAGTGAAATGTGAATCGACACTGACATTTATTCCAAGAACTGGAGCAATTTAGGGCAAAGTTCCCCGAAATACTGTAAAGGAAGTTGTGGTGTTAATTTGTAATTCAGGTGGATAGGCATAAAACAATTTATCATAAATGCCAATAGGGCAAAGAATAACAGTACACAGAACTAATGTTAACAAAAATGTGCCGGCAAGTAATTTATATTAAATTAATAGCAATTAATAACATTTATTAGAATAATACTTAACATTTTCATGTGTTTGAAATGCATCCTTTATAGTAGAACAGTAATCATGACAACAACCCTCTAAGGTAAAGGTAAAGGTAAAGAGACCCCTGACCATTAGGTCCAGTCGTGCCCGACTCTGGGGTTGCGGCGCTCATCTCGCTTTATTGGCCAAGGGAGCCTGCGTACAGCTTCCGGGTCATGTGGCCAGCATGACAAAGCCTCTTCTGGCGAACCAGAGCAGTGCACGGAAATGCCGTTTACCTTAACGCTGCTTACCTCTTTATCTACTTGCACTTTGACGTGCTTTCGAACTGCTAGGTGGGCAGGAGCTGGGACCGAGCAACGGGAGCTCACCCCATTGCAGGGATTTGAACCACCGACCTTCTGATCAGCAAGCCCTAGGGCTCTGTGGTTTAACCCACAGCGCCACCTGGGTCCTAGAGGTAACCTAGAGGTTACCAGAGCATAAACAGCAGAAGTTAGGCTGTTCCTGTCCAGATAGGGGCAACCAGCCACTCAGGCCAACTGAGCCTCAGCAAAGGATCCTGAAGTACCCCCAAGCTGCAAATAATAATAATAGTAATAGTAATAATAGTAATAATAATAATAATTTTATTTATTTATTTATTTATACATACCCCACCCATCTAGCTGGGTTTCCCCAGCCACTCTGGGCGACTTCCAACAGAATAATAATAATAAAGCGATAAAACATCAAACATTAAAAACTTCCCTAAACAGGGCTGCCTTCAGATGTCTTCTAAAAGTCACGTAGTTGTTTATTTCCTTGACATCTGATGGGAGGGCATTCCACTGGGCGGGCGCCATTACCGAGAAGGCCCTCTGCTTGGTCCCCTGTCACCTCACTTCTCGCAGTGAGGTCCAGCTCCGAGGCCCCGGACTCTGAGGTCCAGCTCCGAGGCCCTCGGAGCTAGACCTCAGTGTCCGGGCAGAACAGTGGGGGTGGTGACGCTCCTTCAGGTATACTGGGCTGAGGCCGTTTAAGGCTTTAAAGGTCAGCACCAACACTTTGAATTGTGCTCGGAAACATACTGGGAGCCAATGTAGGTCTTTCAGGACCATTGTTATATGGTCTCGGCGGCCACTCATAGTCACCAGTCTAGCTGCCACATTCTGGATTAGTTGTAGTTTCTGGGTCACCTTCAAAGGTAGCCCCACATAGAGCGCATTGCAGTAGTCCAAGTGGGAGATACAGAGGGACTGTAACCCCATCGATTGTATAAAAAAAACCCACTGTTGAACTTTCCCATGTCTCCCTTGAAGGAGGTCATTTGTCAGGGTCACCAGGGCTGATTCCATGCCAAACCCAGGTCTCAACCTAGACTAGAATGGGTCCAGATAATTTGTTTCCTCCAATGTTGTTTGCAGCTGAAACACTGTCATTCTATCAAGCCCCTAAAGGGGGTGTTAGAGATTGATGGTAATTGACAAACACCTTCAAGGCAGTTGGAACAATTACCTCATGAAAGACATGTCAACCACCCTCTGTGGACCCAACCAGTCAGCCCACCGCCCTGACTTGCACAAACAAGCCAGGATGGGCAAGGGTCAAGAGGCCATTGCCCAACCCTGCCAGTACTCTATGCCACCTCTCCGAGGCAGATGTCCTAGACAACAAATTATTCACTGAAATGGTTTAATTTGTGCCAGAAGCCTTTCTGGAAGATGCACATGGAGCGGTGTTTGGAGATAAAGAGGACAGAAGACTGCCAGGTGGTCTTGTATATTTTCATAACTTGCAGATTTTCACATCTGGGAACTGGAGGTGGTCTAGCTTGAAGGATGCTGGACGAAGTGTTCTGATTCAGGGAATTATCTGAATCAAACATGGTATGATTTAACAGCATCTGGATGAGACACTGCCTGGGAACGACATACAAAATCCTCTGAACTCTTTCAGTGCAGAACAGGATGTAAATAACTATATTTTAAAAGGAAGAATTCAATCATAGTTGTGGGAGTTCAGGCAGACCAGGGTTGCTTTGCTCGTCTTTGACATCATGAATGTGCTTAAGCTATAGGTACATCTAATGAAGTTGATTGAAATAGGAGTGAAGACTGGGGAGAGAAGGCAGGAGTGAGGAACAATTTGCATCCAAGATGGCTGACCTTATTAAATTGCAAATTAGTGCCATGTCCACAAGGCCACACCTTTGCTCTCCATGTAAATTAAACTGGAATAATGGGCGTTTGTTAGTTCTGAGCACAGATCAAACAATGTGGCTAAGAATCCTTACTTCACCCATAAGTAGACATTGCTAACCTGTGGGGAGTGCGGGAAGGGAATCTATTATTTTACTCCCCCTTTTTTTGTACCGCTCAGATATTGTACTCCAAATGACAGGGTGGCTAAAAGATGATGAGGAACAGGGCCGGCAGATTTTAAATCAAGACAATGTAAATCACAAAGAAAAAAGTAAAAAGGTAAAAGGGATCCCTGACCATTAGGTCCAGTCGTGTCCGACTCTGGGGTTGCGGTGCACATCTCGCATTATTGGCCGAGGGAGCCGGCGTATAGCTTCCGGGTCATGTGGCCAGCATGACAAAGCCGCTTCTGGCGAACCAGAGCAGCACATGGAAACGCCATTTACCTTCCCGCTGCAGCAGTAACTATTTATCTACTTGCTCTTTGATGTGCTTTCGAACCGCTAGGTTGGCAGGAGCAGGGACCGAGCAACGGGAGCTCACCCCGTCACAGGGATTCGAACCGCCAACCTTCTGATCGGCAAGCCCTAGGCTCTGTGGTTTAACCCACAGCGCCACCCAGAAAAAAAGTAGTCTGATTCAAATAAAGTTTTCCACTCTGCAGTACAGTAATTTTCTAAATTAACGTGGTTGACATATATTTTAAAGTAGAGTTGTATTTTTTTCCCCTTCTTGATTTTACTGTTTTAGCTGTTGTAAACCGCTTTGAGGTCTGTTTGTTTTTACAACCAAGCAGTGTATAAATTTTATGAAGATAAATAAATAAATAAGAAAGAAAGAAAGAAAGAAAGAAAGAAAGAAAGAAAGACTCAAAACATGTAGGATGGGGGTGGCGCCCCCCCCCTTTGGCCTGTGAGCTGCATAAATCTTTGGCCAACTGTCTTGGGGTGTCTGGCTAGTGATGGGTGAGATCAAAAGTGAGATGGCGAAATGGACATGTTTAATAAGAGAAAAGGCATTGTCATTGTTTACTAAAGATTGGAACCCTTTCATAGACTCCCTGCTTCTTTTCTTCTTTGTACCTCTGGTTACGAACTTAATTCGTTCTGGAGGTCCGCTCTTAAGCTGAAACCGTTCTTATCCTGAGGGGCGCTTTCGCTAATGGGGCCTCTGGCGCGCGATTTCCGTTTGCATCCTGGGACAAAGTTCGCAACCAGGAGCAGCTACTTCCAGGTTAAAAAGGTAAAGGGACCCCTGACCATTAGGTCCAGTAGTGGACGACTCTGGGGTTGCGGCGCTCATCTCGCTTTATTGGCCGAGGGAGCGGGCGTACAGCTTCCGGGTCATGTGGCCAGCATGACAAAGCCGCTTCTGGCGAACCAGAGCAGCGCACAGAAACGCCGTTTACCTTCCCGCCGGAGCGGTACCTATTTATCTACTTGCACTTTGACATGCTTTCGAACTGCGAGGTTGGCAGGAGCAGGGACTGAGCAACGGGAACTCACCCTGTCACGGGGATTCGAACCGCCAACCTTCTGATCGGCAAGCCCTAGGCTCAGTGGTTTAACCCACAGCGTCACCCGCATCCCTTCTGGGTTAGCGGAACTCGTAACCTGGAGCGTTTGTAACCAGAAGCATTCGTAACCAGAGGTACCACTGTATCTCTCTTTATAAAATCTAATTTTTTTTAAAAAAAAGTGAGTGTGGGCACCCTACCCTCCTGTTATGCCCACACAGAACACACACAGCCTGTGCAGATTAGCTGAAGAGGTTCTGTTCCCCACCCCAGATCAAATAATTGATCTGATCATCTAGGAGAGGGCAATTTGCATCCTTATCAGGTTGCTTGTGCTGGTGGATGTATCCACAAGCAAAAAATAAAAAAGTGTTGGAGAGAAGTAAAAATTGTAATGGGAAAAATATTTTTGGATATAATATACAGCTAGACCGAGTTAGGGAATATGTCTGGGGTAAAACACCATTTATACCTCATCTTGGAAATATTTCCTCTTATGGCCATGTTCACAGAAAAAGACAAAATTCCCATCTATACATGCCTATTTTGTCTCCGATATCTTGAGCCCACGTTGCCATCTATTCTATTCCGTCACTTGTTCACATTCATATTCATATTCTGAAAGGAGATTAAAAACTGTCCTGATCCAGCTCTGGTGTCACGTAGCCATGCACAACTAATCAGGCCAGAATATGGATAGGGACACGCATTATAATGCATATCTCAATGATGATCCAATTGAAAGTAATCTAGTATGGATCAATGACTTTGGATGCACAGCAGAATGTGCGTATGATTGATGCCTCCAGCTCCTGATCCAGCAACTGATATGCACATGGAAGCCCTGCTTGTACATCGGCCTCTTTATATATGGATCAGAGTGGGATTGTTTTCGCTTTCACTGATGGTTAATTTCTCAGAAAACAGAAAATGAAGTTCAGGCTAAGTAACCATAAAGCGATGCACACTGGGGCAAAATAATCCCAGCTGCACATGTACATAATGGTGCGGTCTGAACAGGCAGCAACTAATCAGGAAAGAGATATTCATGCTGTGGTACATAACTCAGTTTAAAAAAAAGAAAAAGGAAGACTTGGATTGCAATCCTGCATCCAGTTACACGAGAGTAATCCCCAGTGTACTTTATGGGACTTCCTTCAGAATAGACATGCATAAGGTTGCTCTGTTAGTGTGCATCAGCAGTGAACATGGAAGATTTTGTACTAGGGGCATAGCTGTCAACCCTCCCTTTTTTTGCGGGAAACTCCCTTATTCCAATGCCGTTTCCCGCTGCTATCCCGGATTGTTGATATCCCTTAAATTTCCCAGATTTCAAAGGAAGCAGCTCCTCTCCCTCCCTGCCGGCCAGGGAGGCTCCTCAGCTGCGTTGCTCGGCTGCCAATAAGGAGTCTGAGACCGACTGGGGGCGGAGCTTGCATGCCTTGTGCAGCCAGACCCTCACGCCCAACCAGACAGACAGCCTGCCTGCCGTCTATGCGCTCGCTCTTTCACTCACCCGTTCACACACAGCCTCTGGAGCGCAGGGTGGCGAGGCTACTTGGTGGCATTGCACCGCCCTCTTGACATCCCTTATTTTCAAATCCGAAAGTGTTGGAAAATCCCTTATTTTCAAATCTGAAAGTTGACAGCTATGACTAGGGGTTATTAGGAAAAAAGACTGAAAATAAGTGTTTTGACATTCAGATTTCATTTTAAAGTTTAAAATTTAAACCACGTTATTTATTTGTAATATTAAAGTGACATTTAATATATTGGTGGGTGGGTGCTGATTTAAATATAAATACTTTGGATTTATTATTCATATTCTTATTATTCATTCTCTTAGGGGGTAACTCGGCCCAGTATACCTGAAGGGGCATCTCCACCGCCATCATTCAGCCTGGACACTGAGGTCCGCTTTCAAGGGCCTTCTGGTGGTTCCCTCACTGTGAGAAGTAAGGTTACAGGGAACCAAGCAGAGGGCCTTCTCAGCAGTGGCACCCTCTCTATGGAACGCCTTCCCATCAGATGTCAGGGAGATAAAGAATTACAAAACTTTTAGAAAACACCTGAAGGCAGCCCTGTTCAGGGAAGTTTTTAATGTCTGACATTTTATTTTTATTTTTATTTTTTTCTGGAAGCTGCCCAATAATGATAATGATAATGATGGAGTGCACATTTCAAAAGATCAGAAAAAAATTGTTGATGTATGCCACTCAAATGCTGTTAGCCCAAAGATGGAAAGGAGAAGCAGTCCTGACTAAAGAAGAGTGGCAAATCAAGTTAATGGACTATGCTGAAATGGCGAAACTAACTGGAAAGCTCAGAAATCAAGATTACAAGAAATGTAATAAAGGTAAAAGGTAAAGGTCCAGTCGTGTCCGACTCTGGGGTTGTGGCGCTCATCTCGCTTTATTGGCCGAGAGCCGGTGTACAGCTTCCGGGTCATGTGGGCAGCATGACTAAGCCGCTTCTGGCGAACCAGAGCAGCACACGGAAACACCGTTTACCTTCCCGCTGGAGTGGTACCTATTTATCTACTTTGACTTTAACGTGCTTTAGAACTGGTAGGTTGCAGGAGCTGGGACCGAGCAACGGGAGCTCAACCCATTGCAGGGATTCGAACAGCCGACCTTCTGATCAGCAAGCCCTAGGCTCTGTGGTTTAACCCACAGCGCCACCTGGGTCCCTAAGAAATGTAATAAAGAATGGGAAATGTTTATTATGTGTTTCCAAAAGTATTGTAAACAGATAGACACATTGGCAGGATTTTAAGAACACTTGTAATTTTAGAAATAGTACAGGAAATCTGAGGTTAGAAAAAAATTGGAATAGAAATGGTATTCAGTTGATAGGAAATTTAGGGAACCAGGAATGGGGGGGGGGGAAGTCAGGGGATTCAGAGAATTCCACTTTATGGAATTGATATGGTTTTATGTATAATTTTTCTTTGTTTATGGATGTTATTGTATTTGTTATTGTTATTTATTTATTTATTTATTTATTTATTTATTTATTTATTGTTACTTTCATTGAAAACTTAATAAAAATACAATTTTAAAAAAATATATTTGATGATAATGATAACAAACTGTTTTCTGACTATGTCGGCACCCTCTAAGGCAGTGCTCTTCAACCTTGGGTCCCCAGATGTTGTTGGACTCCAATACCCATAATCCCCAGTCATCTTAGCCAATGGTCAGGGATGATTGGAGTTGTAGTCCACCAACATCTGGGGACCCAAGGTTGAAGAACGCTGCTCTAAGGGACAGAACCCTTTCTGTAGTAGAATGCCCTTTGCCCAGGGAAGCCCACCAAGTTTGTTTCCTTCTCAGGGCCAGACCCAGACATCTTGCTGCCTGAGGCAAAGGACATTTCCATGTACAGAAGTTGACTGGAATGACAGCACTGACAATGAGAGAACATCCTCCACTGAACCAGGAGGCAGCAAGCCCAGGTCAGGAGGTGTAGGGTAGACCTGTGGTGAACAATATGATAAAGGGTTTGGAAACCATGCCTTAGGAGGAACATTTGAGTGAACTTTGTATGTTTAGCCTGGAAAAGATGAGATAGGTTATCTAAAGAGCTTCATCTCAAGGGCTGTCACAAGGAAGATGGAGCAAGCTTGTTTTCTTCTGCTCTGGAGGGTAGGACCAATGGATTCTAGTTACAAGAAAGGAGATTCCAATTAAACAATGAATAACTTGAATATAGGCATTGCAGCAGGGCCGTCTTAAGCATATCTGGCGCCGTGGTGCAAAGATCCCTCCGGCGGTCCCCCAGGCAACTCCAAATCAAGGGAGGGGGCGGTGGAAAATGTACTCTGCCTCCCCCATGGCCCCGATCCCTGGCGTGGCGGCGGCGATCAAGCAGGAAAACATGCTGGCGGGCATGCTCTCTGGCATCGGGGCACCCAAGAAGGCAGCCCAGGAAGGCTGTGCGCTACCTTTCGCCAGGATTAATAATAATAATAATAATAATAATAATAATAATAATAATAATAATAAATTTATTATTTGTACCCCGCCCATCTGGCCGGGTCCCCCCAGCCACTCTGGGCGGCTTCCAACAAACATTAAAATACATCAAAATGTCACAGATTAAAAACTTCCCTAAACAGGGCTGCCTTCAGATGTCTTTTAAAAATAGGATAGCTGCTTATTTCCTTGACCTCTTCTGGAAGGGCGTTCCACAGGGTGGGCGCCACTACTGAGAAGGCCCTCTGTCTGGTTCCATGTAACCTTACTTCTCGCAATGAGGGAACCGCCAGAAGGCCCTCGGTGCTGGATTTCAGTGTCCGGGCTGAACAATGGGGGTGGAGATGCTCCTTCAGGTATACAGGACCGAGGCCGTTTAGGGCTTTAAAGGTCAGCACCAACACTTTGAATTGTGCTCGGAAACGTACTGGGAGCCAATGTAGCTCTCTCAGGACCGGTGTTATGTGGTCCCGGCGGCCACTCCCAGTCACCAGTCTAGCTGCCGCATTCTGGATTAATTCCAGTTTCCGGGTCACCTTCAAAGATAGCCCCACGTAGAGTGCATTGCAGTAGTCCAAGCAGGAGATAACTAGAGCATGCACCACTCTGGCAAGACAGTCCGCGGGCAGGTAGGGTCTCCGCCTGCGTACCAGATGGAGCTGGTAGACAGCCGCCCTGAACACAGAATTAACCTGCGCCTCCATGGACAGCTGTGAGTCCAAAATGACTCCCAGGCTGCACAATTACCCCGTTCAGGACCAGGGAGTCCCCCACACCCGCCCGCCCCATCCCCCCAAAACAGTACTTCTCTCTTGTCACGATTCAACCTCAATCTGTTAGCCGCCATCCATCCTCCAACCACCTCCAGACACTCCAGAAAGCAGGAGGAGGACAACGAGGCTTGGGAGGGAAGCTACATGCATATAGTTGGCGGGGCACAGCTGGCTGGCATGCAGGGAAAGGGGAGGCTGCCAGCAAAGCCGCGCAGCTGCCCCACTCACTAGGGTGCCCCATAGAGGCCGGCGCCGTGGCGCAACGAACCACGAAGGCCAATGGGAAAGACGGCTCTGCATTACAGGGCGTTGGACTAGTTTACCCTTGGGGTCCTTTTCAAAGTGACATTTCTATGATTCCATGCTTCTATGTGTCACCTGTCTCCAACAGTGGGCAATGGTGAGGGACTCAGGAAAAATGGCCAGGGAGCTGCTACTGTTGTCCCTCTGCATCTGCCTCTTGATGTCATTGTTTCACTCTGCCTAATGGTAGAGCTGTCCCCCCTTTCAGCCTTCTGAACACTAGTCAAATGCCTTTGAATCCAGAAGGACTAGGAGGGAACTCCCTAGATTAGGGATCTAGAGCAGGGGTAGGCAACCTAAGGCCCGTGGGCTGGATGCGGCCCAATCGCCTTCTCAATCCGGCCCATGGACGGTCCAGGAATCAGCGTGTTTTTACATGAGTAGAGTGTGTGCTTTTATTTAAAATGCATCTCTGGATTATTTGTGGGGCATAGGAATTCGTTCATTTTCTCCCCCAAAATATAGTCTGGCCCACCACATGGTCTGAGGGACGGTGGACCGGCCCATGGCTGAAAAAGGTTGCTGACCCCTGATCTAGAGGAATTCCAATGAAAACAGCCCTTGCATTTGCACAAGTTGGCACCCCTGCCACAAAACAAGACAGTCGCTGCCCTCAGATAGACAATCTTAAAAGACACAAAAGGAAAATGGCTTGGGAGGGAGGAAGAAATATGCAAACTCAGGTTCTTGTGAGTTGGAGTGGATAAGATGGAGGGGAGATGCCAAAAGATGCTATGCAGATTGAATGGCCCAGCCAGTGTGGTGTAGTGGTTAAGAGTGGTAGACTCGTAATCTGGTGAACCGGGTTCACGTCTCCACTCCTCCACATGCAGCTGCTGGGTGACCTTGGGCTAGTCACACTTCTCTGAAGTCTCTCAGCCCCACTCACCTCACAGAGTGTTTGTTGTGGGGGAGGAAGGGAAAGGAGAATGTTAGCCGCTTTGAGACTCCTTAGGGTAGTGATAAAGCGGGATATCAAACCCAAACTCTTCTTCTTCTTCTTATCTTCCCTTCTCGGCTGCAGCCAATGGCTGCTATCAGGTGACAGGTTGTTGTTGTTTAGTCATTTAGTCGGGTCCGACTCTTCGTGACTCTTCATGACCCCATGGACCAGAGCACACCAGACACTCCTGTCTTCCACTGCCTCCTGCAGTTTGGTCAAACTCATGTTAGTAGCTTCGAGAACACTGTCCAACCATCTTGTCCTCTGTCGTCCCCTTCTCCTTGTGCCCTCACAGGTATGTCCAGAGAAAGCGGTTGGGAGAGATCATTCATATAGATTCAGCATGGGTTTTTTGTTAATGTCACTCTTGGTTTTAAATGAAGCAACCAAATTGTTTTCAGATCCCATAAGTAGCTGATTCTAGAGACCTCTTCCAGTTTTCAGTCTTAGGCTGCAATCCTGTGCACCATTTGCCATTTGGCTCAGGCGTGCTGCAGGCCCCGCAGTGAGTGCCGCCCAGCATTTGTCACCCCCCAGTGGTGACACCCAGGGAGAACCGCCCCACTGCACCACTTCCTCCGCCCCTGGCCTGACCACCTCCCCAGTAGGATGAGAGTTGCTTAAAAATGGCAGCCAATGGCAGCCTTCCATCTACCCCGCTCCTCCGTGACATGAAGCAGTTCAGCCAATCGCTGCCAGAGTTATTGCCGCCATCACCAAAACATTACAATATTGCCATTATACAAGTGAACACAATATTTTAATTTTAATATTGCCGTTGTTTATGTGCTTTACATGTACCATTTTATCTCGTACATTGTTTCTGGTGCTTTGCTTTGAAGTGGCAATTTATGGAGTTTTAATAAATAAACAAATGCACACGACTGTGCACTAAGGAACACTTCAGACTGTGCAGAATTCAGTTAAATCCATTTTTTAGCACAGTATTTATTTAAAATTGCACGTGATTGAAACAGGCTCCCATTAGCTCTTGTACTGTTGTGTTTCATATTTGGTTAAGAGTTTCTCTCGGTGAAATACAGTTTTGTTTTCGCTATGTAATTGAAAACAAGGGCACAAAACTCATCCACTGTTATACAGCAGTAATGTGATGTACTAATCTAGTTACTTAGTATATGATACGAAGCCAGTCGGCGGAGCCCTGCCTTTGAAATATGATTTAAAACAGAATTTATAATGTTGTGGAATTACATAAAACTGTGTGAAATTGTGCAGATAATCATTTAAATCTCCCTACATGGAAATATAATTGCTCCTGAAATTAACTGTACCTGGGGTTCATTCATTTGGTCATGGCTAGTTTCTTATATAGAGATGATTTGATATTAGAGCTAATTAAGATCAGGTCAGAGTTGCTGAAGGTCAGAGATTAATGCGCAGGATCATTGAAATGATAATTATAAACAGATTAGGAAGCTACGGTCTTTTATAAAGGGTTATTAGATAATTACTGTGAGAGTGTACGGCTTACTGTAATAATGGATTATCGACTACTTACAGCGTTTTAAGGGTGAGAGTATATTACTTCCTCAAGGACTAAGAGGAATAATGTTGCTGAAAATCAGGGCTCAGTAAATAAAAACCATAGTACCAACTGCATTTCATTTTTCCTCCGAAGATTCTCTCTTTATTCACCGCAGGCTCCATCATTTTGCTTTGGTGATTTAGAGCTTTTAGTCCATTGAAAGTTTCTTGTATGATTATTCTACATTGGATTCCTCCTCTTTAAACATTAAATGGCATGTAGAAATTAAAATGTACAGTGGTGATGTTGATGGGAGCTCTGATCTAGATGAAGCAACTTTTCTAGATGAAAATCAGGGGGCAGTGCTTGCTAGGACTAGAACGGAATGTTAATTAGGGAATTCCCAATCCAAAAGGACATCATATGTTGCCGTAGGAGAGAGCTCAGGGTGGGAAACTAAACTGAGCAGGAGTACCTCCCCTATTAGGAAAGATGATGGCAAGCTCTACCTCTCTTTCAAATCAGAACTAGTGAAGGCGGTGAAGGTCCTGTGTACTCACAGGCCTGGAGGCTGTTGGAGGATGGATGGCAGCTAAAAGATTGAGGTTGAATCATGACAAGAAAGAAGTACTGTTTTGGGGGGACAGGGGGTGGACGGGTGTGGGGGACTCCCTGGTCCTGAATGGGGTAACTGTGCCCCTGAAGGACCAGGTGCATAGCCTGGGAGTAATTTTGGACTCACAGCTGTCCATGGAGGCGCAGGTTAACTCTGTGTCCAGGGTGGCTGTCTACCAGCTCCACCTGATACGCAGGCTGAGACCCTACCTGCCCGCAGACTGTCTCATCAGAGTGGTGCATGCTCTAGTTATCTCCCGCTTGGACTACTGCAATGCGCTCTATGTGGGGCTACCTTTGAAGGTGACCTGGAAACTGCAATTAATCCAGAATGTGGCAGCTAGACTGGTGACTGGGAGTGGCCTCCGCCACCACATAACACCGGTCCTGAGAGATCTACATTGGCTCCCAGTACGTTTCCGAGCACAATTCAAAGTGTTGGTGCTGACCTTTAAAGCCCTAAACGGCCTCGGTCCTGTATACCTGAAGGAGCGTCTCCACCCCCACCGTTCAGCCGGGACACTGAGGTCCAGTGCCGAGGGCCTTCTGGCGGTTCCCTTGCTACGAGAAGCCAAGTTACAGGGAACCAGGCAGAGGGCCTTCTCGGTAGTGGTGCCCGCCCTGTGGAACGTCCTCCCATCAGAGGTCAAAGCGATAAGCAACTACCTGACATTTAGAGAATATGTGAAAGCAGCCCTGTTTAGGGAAGTTTTTAATCTGTGATATTTTAATGTATTTTGATATTTGTTGGAAGCCTCCCAGAGTGGCTGGGGAGACCCGGCCAGATGGGCGGGGTACAAATAATAAATTATTATTATTATTATAAGGGTAGCCAATAGGTCTCAAACCCTTGGTAAGTTAGGGACTTCCCCTGCATGTCCAGACAGGCTTTGCTAGATTTGGGAATCAAAGAACACAGCAACACGAGACCAAGAGCAATAAATGTAAATTCTAAAGAGCTTTTGTAATAAGCATGAACATTCCAAGGGAAATTCCTCCTATCAATGTAACAAAATGTAATGCGTATAAATAGCCTCTACTAATTCACACGGTAAGTATAGTATTCCAGCGAAGCCGAAGTGAAGACACTAGTGAATATAATATTCCAACGGACAGCGTTTCCGGATAAAGTCACTGTTTTGGTGTTACTTCTTCCGCAAACCATGTGTGATAAATTTAAAGCTGCAAAACAATAAACATGACAATACAGAATGTGTTCTAACAAAGACTGAAAAACATAATGAATATAAAGCAATAAATGGAAGAATAGTAAAACAGAAAAACATACCCCATCTTGCTAGATTTGAGCAGACAAGACCAATAGTGGGTCCAACGGTCAAGAAGATGGTTTCTGCACATGCTGTAAAGGGAAATGCGGGGCAGACAGGCATAGCTGTCAACCCTCCCTTTTTTTGGCGGGAAACTCCCTTATTCCAATGCCGTTTCCCACTGCTATCCCAGATTGTTGATATCCCTTAAATTTCCCGAATTTCAAAGGAAGGAGCTCCTCTCCCTCCCTGCCGGCCAGGGAGGCTCCTCAGCTGCGTTGCTCGGCTGCCAATAAGGAGTCTGAGACCGACTGGGGGCAAACTAAGGCCTGGGGGCTGGATCCGGCCCAATCGCCTTCTAAATCCGGCCCATGGACGGTCCGGGAATCAGCTTGTTTTTACATGAGTAGAATCTGTGTTTTTATTTAAAATGCACCTCTGGGTTATTTGTGGGGCATAGGAATTCGTTCATTCCCCCATCCCCCCCAAAAAAACATAGTCCGGCCCCCCACAATGTCTGAGGGACAGTGGACTGGCCGCCTGCTGAAAAAGTTTGCTGACCCCTGCAATAGACCTCTCAGTATCAGATGCCAAGGAGGAAGCAATAGAGGAAGGCTGTCACCTTTGTGCCATTCTTGTGAGCTTCCAGTGGCATCAATTTGTAAACAGAATGTTGAACTGGATGGATCCTTGCTAAACAATGCTTATATGCTCATTCATTCATTCATTCATTCTGCCTATACTTGCACAAATACCCTTATTATAAATGTGTGTTTCTTGGTATTTTTCTAAAGCTCACAGAACTGTTCTCGCTATTTTCTCACCCAGTACTGTATACCAGGCATGTCCAACAGGTAGATCGCGATCTACCAGTAGATCACTGGGTGTCTGTGGCAGATCAGCGGCTCCCCCAAAGAAGCTCAACAAGTCTGGCTCCCCTAAAAAAACGGGGCTTTCCTCTTCCTTAAAAAAAGCTCAACAACTTTGACCTGAACCCCTAAAAAACAGGGGTAGATCACTGCCAGTTTTTAACTGTGAGTAGATCATAGTCTCTTGGGAGTTGGCCACCCCTGCTGTATACAAACAGATACAAAGCAAGATTTAATGCAGAGTTCTAAGTTTTTGTGTGCTTTAAAAAAAAAAAAGAACATTGGAAGGGGGAAAAGGAGAGTCGTTTCTCCCCTCTTTCCAAGGTCATATTTCTATCATTCATACAAGGCCAGGGAGACAGGAAAGATTTGAACAGGCAGGATTCTTCCCCACTCCCATCTGAAAAAACCTGTTATTTAGCAGGCTGCAAGGCTGTTCCTAAGTGCTGGCCCTCTTCAGCTATGGCAAAGGGCCCTCTCTGACCTGGATGACTGACAAAATGGACATTTCTGAATGAGCCTTTTGTCATCGGGGAGCCACAATATCAAAGAACAATTATTTACACACTTTAGATTTAAAAAACATACAGGCGGGAGAGACAGACTCTGGCCCCCTTTCCTACTTGGTTTAACCCCAGGCCACACACCATGGTTCACTAATTACTGAAGGCTGCTTTGAATACAGGGTTTTCAACAGCAAATTTAAGCTGTTTAATCTTCAAAGTGCTGTCGAGAAGTGAGTAATTGTCTTCCACAAAAGCTCAACAAAGATGCACTATAATATTATCATTGTGCAAACCTTCTCTCAACATCCCCATTGCGGAAACTGTGATTGTGGTGAGTGAAGTGCAACAAACGCCAGCACCTCCTTGCTTGCAGTTCTGTGCTGCCCTAAATGCGTCCAAACTTCATTCTGGGCTTAATTTTCCACAATGAGATGCCCACTGTTACATACCCTCCGACATCTCGCCAGTGAAAATAGGAACGTCCTAAGGAAAAGGGGGACAAAATCAGAAGTTGGGACGGCTTCTGTAAATCTGGGGCTATCCCTGGAAAATAGGGACACTTGGAGGGTCTGCTGTTAAAAAATGGCTATCATGTGTCTGCATATGTACACTGTGAAGGCTGGTGTGTGTGTGTCATAGCTGTCAACCCTCCCTTTTTTTATGGGAAACTTCCATATTCCAATGCCGTTTCCCACTGCTATCCCAGATTGTTGATATCCCTTAAATTTCCCGGATTTCAAAGGAAGCAGCTCCTCTCCCTCCCTGCCGGCCAGGGAGACTCCTCAGCTGCGTTGCTCGGCTGCCAATAAGGAGTCTGAGACCGACTGGGGGCGGAGCTTGCATGCCTTGTGCAGCCAGACCTTCACGCTCAACCAGACAGCCAGCCTGCCTGCCATCTATGCGCTCGCTCTTTCGCTCACCCGTTGGCGCGCAGCCTCTGGAGCGCAGGGTGGCGAGGCTACTTGGTGCCATTGCACCACCCTCACGGCATCCCTTATTTTCAAATCCGAATGTTGACAGCTATGGTGTGTGTGTGTGTGTGTGTGAGAGAGAGAGAGAGAGAGAGACAGACAGACAGACAGACAGACAGACAGACAGATCTGACATCTCTGTGGACTCAGGTTGCGCCCCATCTCCTCCACAGGATCCCTATCACTGAGGACCAGACCACCCAATGTTATAAGTTGATGACAAATTTTGTCCTCTCTGAAACTGTGGCTGGATCAAAGAAGTGTTTCAGTTAAACGCGTTGTGAAATTTGCATGAGAAATTGTGTTGGCAAAAATGGAATTCCACAATGCTATGTGGTATCATAGTGTTATAATGCATATGAAGGTTAAAAAAAAAAAAGGTAAAGGACCCCTGGACAGTTAAGTCCAGTCAAATGTAACTATGGTGTTGCAGCATTCATCTTGCTTTCAGGCTGAGGGAGCAGGCATTTGTCCACAGACAGCTTTCCGGGTCATGTGGCCAGCATGACAAAACCACTTCTGGCACTGTGATGGAAACCAGTGTGCACGGAAACGCCATTTACCTTCCCACTGCAGTGGTACCTATTTATCTACTTGCACTGGCGTGCTTTTGAACTGCTAGGTTGGCAGGAGCTGGGGCAGAGCAACAGGAGCTCACCCCCTCGTTGGGATTCAAACCGCCCACCATATACAGCACATATAAAACACTTTTTCTTTGCTAGTCTAGCCGAGCCCTGAGTCCTCAGGTACAGCACTTTAGTGGGCATACAGTATCAAGGAAATCATAAAACATGATAGGGATACATTTGAATTTGCAATTAGGAATAACCGGGACAATACAGATATAGCAACATAGGAAACGACCTTACACTGAGTCAGACGATTGGTCCATTGAGCTCAATATTGCCTACACTGTGGATTTTCAGAGTTTCAGATAAGTCTCTCTCTTAGCCCTACTTGGAGATGCCAGGTTCTCTGTCGTAGTGGTTCTCACATCCAAGAAACTGGCCAATTGCTTCCCCTGGATGGCTTCAACTCACAGAGCAGCTCTGGCCATTATTGGACCAGGAAAGCTTGACTACAGTAGCCCAGGCATGGGAAACTTCAATATCGGGTTACTTTAGTGTACTATATGAGGCTTCCAGAAACTGCAGTCAATGCAGAATGCGGTAGCATGACTGCTGACAGGAACGAGATCCTGTCAGCATATTACAACCGTGCTCAAAGATCTGCACCGGCTGCCATTTTGATACTGGGCCAAGTTCAAGGTTTCGTCATTGATACAGAAAGCCCCTAATGGCTCAAGACTCGCTTACTTGAGGGATTGCCTTGCCCTTCGACCACTTTGATCTACAGAACTTGCACTTCTACAAGTGCCAAGTAATGATTGTTCCATGTTTCCAAGGAGTCATTCTTTTTGTCTAGCAGCACCTGTGCTTTGGGACACTGGGCCAGTTCAAATATTATTTATTGCATTAGCCATATGGCCATAGCACATAATGCAAAACCAGGCAGAAACCTGTCGCGAATGTACATAAAATACAACAGATACATTTTGTACAAATACATTTAAAAACTGAGTGTAAAATCATGCTGAGTAAAACAGATAAAATAAGAAGCAATAACAGGGCATGTCGACAGTGACTATGTCAGGAAGTTACATAGGGCTAGGTCTATGGCAAGTTAGCCGAGAAGGTGGCCCTGAGTTTCAGTGCCTGTAAAATGTAGATAGCCACACCACGTGTGACCAAGGGGTTGGCGTCTACCAATAAGTATTTCATGCGGTCGTCCCCCCGGGCGATGGTCGGCGGGATTAAGAGGAGAAGCCTGGGTCTAACTGTAACATATAGAGGGCAGTAAAAAAAAAAAAGTGGATAAAGTCCTCTATCTTTCCCTTGTTGCATGGGCAGAGTCAAAGATCCAGCAGAGTATTGGAAAATACACCCTGTAGGAATGCTGTCGGGATGGCGTGGAATCGTGCTAGTGTGAAGGCCCTTCTTAACATGGAATTTATCAGGTCACTCAGATAATGGGCCAGAGATCTGACTGCCTTCATGCGAGGAAACCACATGGATAAGCTGGCTGCGTTGGATAGTGCTAGATCGAGGGCTTCATCCTTAGCTAAAATCCATTCGCGGATTTTATCTTTGTCCCATGAGGACAGGGCAGCGAAGTCTGGAAATGAGTAGCGATTGCAGATGGTCTCCATGCCCTTTGACCAGGTGCGGCTGCCAATAAAGGCTGTGAAGGCTTGTTTCGCTAATAGAGAGTTTGGAGTTTCTGCAAGCGATTTGTAGTAAGTGATTATTCTGATATGGGCTTTTGCTACAATGGATGGTAGTCCCAATTCCATTCTCAGTTGGGCGGCCATTGTCCCATTGGGGAGGCCCAAGATCATTCTTGCCAGGAGATTTTGCAGAGACTCCAGTCGTTGGAGTATATTCAGATTCCACCCCCATATTTCCACCCCATATAGCAACATTGGGGGTATTTTACTGAGGTACATCTTTCTGATTGGGGCCACCAGCTGCCCTATGGGCCAGTTCATATTAGGTGGGTGTCCTCACTGTGCTTATTTATTTATTTATTTACCAGTATCTTTATAAAAGGTAAAGGGACCCCTGACCATTAGGTCCAGTCGTGTCTGACTCTGGGGTTGCGGCGCTCATCTCGCTTTATTGGCCGAGAGCCGGTGTACAGCTTCCGGGTCATGACAAAGCCACTTCTGCGAACCAGAGCAGCGCACAGAAACACCGTTTACCTTCCCGCCAGAGCGGTTCCTATTTATCTACTTGCACTTTGACGTGCTTTCGAACTGCTAGGTGGGCAGGAGCTGGGACTGAGCAACGGGAGCTCACCCCGTTGCGGGGATTCGAACCGCCGACCTTCTGATCAGCAAGCCCTAGGTTCTGTGGTTTAACCCACAGCGCCACCTGGGTCCCTTTATAACCCACCTTTATTCCAAAGGAGTTCAAGGAGGCCCGTGGGGTTTATTTATTTGATTATACAAGTATTTCCATACTTCCTTTTTTTTTTTTTTTGCCAAATCATTTTTATTAAGGTTTTCAATACAACATAATCACATTGAAACATTCCAAATAAATAAATAGGTACCACTGCGGCGGGAAGGTAAACGGCATTTCTGTGCACTCTGGTTTTCGTCATGGTGTTCCGTTGCGCCGGAAGTGGTTTAGTCATGCTGGCCACATGACCCAGAAAGGTGTCTGTGGACAAACACCGGCTCCTTCGGCCTGAAAGCGAGATGAGCGCCGCAACCCCATAGTCTCCTTTGACTGGACTTAACCGTCCAGGGGTCCTTTACCTTTTTACCTTTACATTCATGCAAATGCACACACCCACAACCCCCAAATTCTTCTATCTCAGAAAGTAGTGGAAGGATCACAGAAAGAAGATAGCCACACTCTGCCCCATCACATGTAAGGGGCTTTCCGTTTAAAAATTGTGTAAACCAACTCTTTCAATGCCAACGCTTTTCAAGATGCATAATGTGACGGATTGTGGCTGGCTTGAGTAGAACTCCAGGGGGTTAAGAGTTAAACCCAGCTTCCTGGCTGATTGACGCATTCCATTCCCTGCGGGGCGGGACAGCCACTGGTTTAAAAAGGGGTTGGTTAACCGTTGGTAGGGGAGAGTGTGTTGAGAGGGTTTTTGGGAGCGGGAGTGTGAGGGTGGTAGTGGTAGAGTGTCAGAGCGGTTTACTGAGTTTGTAATAACCAGTCTGAGTCATAAGTAAAGAAGATGCTGAACTAATGAAACCATAAAGAATTATACATGAACTACAGTTAAATAAAGCTTTCCTTTTTGTTGTGAAATCGGATGTTCCTCTTTATTCCAGCAAAGTATCTATACTCCGAAAAGGGGGGTGACTGAAGAGGGGAGGCGAAACTAGGCTTGAAGAGTAGGCAGATAGTTTGCATCTCAAAGTCACTCACAGTAGAGGCAAGTGCGGGGGGGGGGGGAGAGGGTGCCACAAAGTAGCAAGGGTGCTGGGGGCACGGCTGCTGAGGTGAACCTGAGGTGAACCTAAGGGCACAGAGAAATTCCTGTAACATTTGCCTGGAGATATTAAAGATACTGAACCACGTTGTGTGGAGATCTGGAGCTACATTCTATGTACTAGCGAACCCACAATAAGACAGGGAGTCTATTTGGGTAAAAGAAGGAATAGAGGGTTGTTTAAAATAACAATTAAATTCCTTTAGGCACACTGCTAGTAATAGTGAAGGAGGTACATCGCATAGCGTTGTGGGGTTCGTCGCACATACCTTCCAGTTCCTCTGCTTTTGTCTGACCCTTCTCTTAACAAATACTCTTTTTTTAAGCCATGGGATGTGCCTTTGAAAACAAAACTATAAAGCAGCCAGAACCTAAAGAGGACTATTGTAAATTAATGCGCAGTGAATTACCGCAGCTACTGATTTATTCGGGAACTTTTCAACAATATGTAAATAGCATTCAAAAACTTCCTTTCATATGATTCCTATGTAAGGAGCACTGCACTTGAAAGGAATTCCTTGATGTTTCATTCAAAAATTCATTTGGATACTTTTATATTGAAAGTAGTCAGAAAAGAACAAAATCAAGGCAGGAGGAAGAAAGCAACAAATTTTCATACAAATGTATATCATACCCTGGTACTCTGAATTAAGTTATTCCTGAGTGAACACTTTGTAAATTTACCTTCATTTTTTGGCTATGCTTTGGTTGTAACTAGCTGCTGAATTCTATGCATGTTTACTTCAAAGTAAGTATCACTAAATTGAGGCTGCCTGCACACCATACAAATAAAGCACATGAATTATCCCAAATAATTCAGGGAACTGTAGTTTGTTAAGGGTGTTGGGAATTGTAGCTGTGAGGAGTAAACTACAGGTATGATGCTTTGCAGGATGAAATTCACTGGAGTTCATCTGCAGCTCTGTTCAGTTGATGACTGCCATTATTATGGGCATTATTGGAGGTGGTAGTGATGACATACTCTATAAACCAAACAAACAAACCCACCACGAGCAGCAATGGTCAATCCCATTTCTGACACCATTGTTGTGTGGCTTAGATTCTTCTCTCGGCAGCAAAGTTGGAGAGCTGTTGAACAACTCAAGGCACCAGGTTTCCACATGAACAGAAGGAAATAATAATAATAATAATAATAATAATAATAATAATTTATTATTTGTACCCCGCCCATCTGGCCAGGTACCCCCAGCAACTCTGGGCGGCTTCCAACAAACACTAAAATACATTGAAATATCACACATTAAAAACTTCCCTAAACAGGGCTGCCTTCAGGTGTTTTCTAAATGTCAGGTAGTTATTTATCTCTTTGACATGGGATGGGAGGGCGTTCCACAGGGCAGGCGCCACTACCGAGAAGGCCCTCTGCCTGGTTCCCTGTAGCTTTGCTTCTCGCAGTGAGGGAACCACCAGAAGGCCCTCGGCGCTGGACCTCAGTGTCCGGGCTGAACGGTGGGGGTGGAGACGCTCCTTCAGGTATACAGGACCGAGGCCGTTTAGGGCTTTAAAGGTCAGCACCAATACTTTGAATTGTGCTCGGAAACGTACTGGGAGCCAATGTAGATCTCTCAGGACCGGTGTTATGTGGTCCCGGCGGCCACTCCCAGTCACCAGTCTAGCTGCCGCATTCTGGATTAATTGCAGTTTCCGGGTCACCTTCAAAGGTACTGTTCCTATGATCAGAAGGAGCTGATATAGATAAGATGCGACATCAACAATGGCCAGGCTACCTTGCACCTTCCTGGAGCATCAGCTGGGTCCAGACCATTCATTGATTCTAGCTTCATCTGTCTGAGTAGGGCTCAGCGAAGACAGGCCTAAGGTCCCCAACAGGCATTGCCGTTGTCTCTGCTCCTGTGGTTGATTTAGCAAGATCCAAAGATAGGTGGTGGTGAAACTAGTCAGAGTGTGTTGGTCCCCTGAACAGTAGCTTCATTTCTCTGTAAAATACACATAATAAATAAATAAATAAATAAATAAATAAATAAATAATAATAATTTATTATTTGTACCCCGCCCATCTGGCTGGGCCTCCCCAGCCACTCTGGGCAGCTTCCAACAGAATATTAAAAACATTATAAAACATCAAACATTAACAATTTTCCTTAAACTGGGCTGCCTTCAGATGTCTTCTAAAAGTCAGATAATTGTTTATTTCCTTGACATCTGATGGGAGGGCATTCCACAGGGAGGGCGCCACTACCGAAAAGGCCCTCTGCCTGGTTCCCTGTAACCTCACTTCTCGCAGGGAGCGAACCACCAGAAGGCCCTCAGAGCTGGACCTCAGTGTCCGGGCTGAACGATGGGGGAGGAGACGCTCCTTCAGGTATACTGGGCCGAGGCCATTTAGGGCTTTCAAGGTCAGCACCAACACTTTGAATTGTGCCTGGAAACGTACTGGGAGCCAATGTAGGTCTTTCAGGACTGGTGTTATATGGTCTTGCTGGCCACTCCCAGTCACCAGTCTAGCTGCCGCATTCTGGATTAGTTGTGTTTTCCTCATCCGGGCATGGCTTGCTTTTTTAAAGGAAGCCTTCTAGTATTTTATACCTACTTTGATTCCATTCATTAGCCATATCATCACCCTCTTGGACTTTTTGTCTCCTTCTTAAGCTGAGATATACATTCAATTTGAACTTCTATCACCATGTTTGCAAATAACCTCCAAGCATCGTGAAGAGATTTAACCCTCTTGACTCTCCCTTTCAACCTCCTTTCAACTAATCCTCCCTTTTAAAAAGTTGAATGTGAGCATGCTTGATGCCTCTGGAGCACTTTGCCATTCATATATATGTTGAATTTGTCAGCACTGTGATTACCTATGAGTGGTTCAACAGCACTTGCCTTGTGCCCCAGATGCTGGGTACCATTCATGATTCATTCAAGGAACGACTCACCTCTGGTTAGTTCTGTTACAAGCTATTCTACAGTATAATCACTTCTCTGCTATTGCAGATGGTACCTTTCCACTTGATTTTTGTTGTTGTTGTTTCACTGTTTGGGGTGTTGGTGGGGGTTTTTTTGGGAGTGGAGGTTAGAAGAATAAAATCCCACTTCTCCTTTTAATTCATTCATAACGAAGATCTAGTAGTGAAAAGAAAGCACCTATATGAAATGTTGCAAAATATCATTTCCCCTGATTTCTTATTTCAGGTAGGTAGTCGTGTTGGTCTGACGCAGTCAAAGTAAAAATAAAAAATTGTCCAGCAGCACCTTATAGACCAACTATAAGCTTTTGTGTGCATGCACATTTCTTCAGATACTGATTTCTTATGTTTAGGCAGTGCTTATGTAGCAAAAAAAAGGGACCCAGGTGGCGCTGTGGATTAAACCACAGAGCCTAGGGCTTGCTGATCAGAAGGTCGGCGGTTTGAATCCCTGTGACGGGGTGAGCTCCCGTTGCTCGGTCCCAGCTCCTGCCCACCTAGTAGTTTGAAAGCACATCAAAGTGCAAGTAGATGGCGGGAAGGTAAACGGCGTTTCCGTGCGCTGCTCTGGTTCGCCAGAAGCGGCTTTGTCATGCTGGCCACATGACCCGGAAGCTGTATGCCGGCTCTCGGCCAATAAAGCGAGATGAGCGCCGCAACCCCAGAGTCGGACACGACTGGACCTAATGGTCAGGGGTCCCTTTACCTTTTTATGTAGCCAAAACAGCATGGCACCACTGCCACAAAGGAGGGAAGTATCAACAGGTTTAAGGGAGGTTTCCAGAAGTACATTTTTAAGGGTGGACCCTAAATGGATGGACCCCAAAAGCATCTAATGAGGTCTGAGCATGCTCAGGGGCCACAGAATGCTGAATGGATGTTGGGGAGGGGCACAGGGAGGATGGGATGGAGTGGCTAGAACAGGCATCCCCAAACTTGGCCCTCAAGATGTTTTGGGACTACAATTCCCATCATCCCTGACCACTGGTCCTGTTAGCTAGGGATGATGGGAGTTGTAGTCCCAAAACATCTGGAGGGCCAAGTTTGGGGATGCCTGGATCTTGAACATGGCACACGCTACACCGTGCTATTTTGTTGCAGGACCAAGTTGTATCAACAGTTTCTTTTCATGAGATAACATTCCAACTTTCAATCAGAGAACACACCATGTGCTGAGAACTAGTGATTTCCCATCAATGGCAGTACAGTGGTACCTTGGTTTCGGAACTCAATCCATTCTTGAAGTCTGTTCGACTTCCAAAATGTTTGCAAACCACGGCGTGGCTTCTGATTGGCCCCGGAAACAATGCCGACAGCCGAAACGGATGTTCGGCTTCCAAAAAACGTTTGCAAACCGGAACACTTACTTCCGGGTTTGCGGCGTTCAGGAGCTGATTTGTTCGGGAGCCAACGTACCACTGTACTGGGAGAGACCCTGTGTGTGCAGAAAGGCACTGGTCACTTGCAGACCTGTTTGTGTGTATCAGCCCCAAGAAACAAGTTAGATCATTTGCAAGGATGATTACAGTTTTCACAGCTCCCATTTCATCGTAACTTTTACTTACTTACTGAGGGACAAGATCCACTTCAGTTTGAAGACTTTTAAAGTCTAGCACCAGGAAAGATATAAGCCCAGGCTTGACTGCCCTGCTGAAATCAATGAGGCTTAAAAGTGCTATAATGTGGACAGATCCTGTCTTTATTTATCCATCACATTTGTGTGGTGGATGTTTGCATAAGCGGTGAGCTTCAGTTTTGGCGATATATGTGCTGAAGAAGCCATTTTGTAAAAAATGCAGTGTGTGCCTATTCCAAGATACCAAAGGAGTTGAGAGAGGTACATAAATGGATATCGTGTTTGCTCTTGTTAAAACAAATAACCTTTGCGGACCTCTGTGCACAACGAGAATATTGTATGACACGTCCACAGATAAAGAAACATTCAGCTGTTGCTTGCAATCTGGAGCATGGCGCTATGCAAATACGTTTGAAATGTTCTAATAGCCCATTTAGTGGGTATATGCCATATAAATGTTTTTCCCTTGTGAAGCATAATAGGGTTGCTGGACAACACGCAACAGAGTGTTCTTCTGCTAAAAGACATTGTAGAATCAACGGTGACAAGGCCAAAAGCTGTAGAGGGAAGTGAAGGGCAGATGGGGCTCATCACATCCCTGAGTGCATGGATCGGCTACCTCAAGCTCTCCCCCAATGAAATGGCTACTCCTGCAACTTCAAACCCCATATCAAGAGTAAAGGCATACCACCCTCCCATGAAGCAGATGCCCACTAATAGATCCAATGGGAGTGTTTTTTTAGACACAAAAGGACGGTTGGACAGCGTGGAATGGACGAACTGACATCATAGAGGGGCCGGGAATTAAAGCTGCTGTCTTGGAATATCGCAGGATGGCAAGCAAAGAAAAACAACCAACAATTTATAACACTCCTCAAGCAATACGATATTATCCTTCTGCAGGAGACTTGGCACAATGATCCCATCCTGTTCAACGGCTACTGCTGCCATTCTCTGCCCGCCACGCCATCCCTAAGGGGAGGCAGGCCAAGTGGAGGCCTACCCAGTCTTGTTTCCACAGAGCTAGAACACTCTTTAAGAGTCCTACTGAAATATACTCGGAGTCGAGTGTGGATTTCATGCTCTTTATTCAGCTCCCCCAGAACGTCTGCTTTATACACATTATTTACACAATGGGCCCCACATGATTGGCTAATTCCAGGATACTCCTGTAGGCCAATCAGGTTGCGGATTCACTTCCACCTGGAGCTGGATTGGGTGGCTACTGCGGACCAATCAGACTGCTGCATTCTGGATCCTATTGTTCTAGAACCAATCAGACTGCTGCAATCTGAATCCTATTGTTCTAGGACCAATCAGACTGCTGCATTTTGGATCCTATTCAACTCAGTACATAACACCTACCAAGCTGCAGTTCACTAGCAACGGCTGCCTTACTTAATCTCAGGAAAGAAGCACTATTGCTGGTCAATGTTTATCTGCCCCCCTGTAATAAAAAATCCGTAGTTAAAGCCAACTGGGAAGAGCTGGAAGCGTTCCTAGAGCCCCTTGAATCTTCCTACCCATCCACCCCAATCATAATCGGCGGGGACTTCAATGCATGTATGGGAACAGATGGGGCTCATCAACCTGGGAAGGTAGCCCATCTAGGAGAAGGGAAACTCTGATCCTAGACCTCCACGGTCTTGAGGGACATCTTCAAGAAAAAATATATTCTAAGGAGTAAACCCTACACCAACCGGAGTGGAGTTCCTAAGATGGTTGGATGGTGCCTTGCACACCTCCTTCTGGCAACTCCTTCAGCCCTGCTTGTGTCAAACCTATTGCTCTGCTGTCCTTTGAAAGTCACGCCAGTGTCCCTAATGCAAGTGGTTTGACTTCATTCCCAGAAGTGCACTCCATTGTCTCTTAATGCCAATAACAATGTGTGTTGGGAGGTGAAATAGGGCTGATCCCAAACTAGTCTGTTTACTAGTGGAACCTGCAGCTGGAAACGAAAAAGGCTGAAAAACTGTCCCCACATGTTTCATTTGCTGACCTTTAAAGCCCTAAACGGCCTCAGTCCTGTATACCTGAAAGAGCGTCTCCACTCCCATTATTCAGCCCGGACACTGAGGTCCAGCGCCGAGGGCCTTCTGGCGGTTCCCTCACTGCGAGAAGCAAAGCTACAGGGAACCAGGCAGAGGGCCTTTTCGGTAGTGGCGCCCGCCCTGTGGAACGCCCTCCCAGCAGAGGTCAAAGAGATAAAAAACTATCTGACATTCAGAAAATACCTCAAGGCAGCCCTGTTTAGGGAAGTTTTTAACCTGTGATATTTTAATGTATTTTAATATCTGTTGGAGGCCGCCCAGAGTGGCTGGGGGGACCCAGCCAGATGGGTGGGGTACAAATAAATTATTATTATTATTATTATTATTATTATTATTATTATTATTATTATTATTATTATTATTATTCTAGCCAGCAGGGCTTCAGATAGAGCAGAGAATTCACCACTCTACACACACACACACACACACACACACACACACACACACACACACACACACACTTCGGATTGCTGTCAGGTGTTTGAATTCTTACTGTAGTTTGTATAGGATGGAATGAAAAAAATGACAAAATAAGTGAGGGTCATGCAATATTCTGTTTGTTTGGGATTTTTTTTGGGGGGGGGGGTAAATAAAACGCTATGTTTGTAGTCTTAAATGAGTATTTGATTTGACATGGGTAAACCTGCCTCGAATTCAGCTCAGTCAAGAAGTTCAGTCAGTGATGATCTTCCAGGTTCTGAGAGCTCCTTGGAGGAAGGGCAATGCATAAATGTGAATAATCATTATGAGTTTAAAAAAAATGGAGCTCTATTACAGATTTCTTTAGTGTTTGCTCTTTTTCAGAGAAAGCAATGGATGCTGGGGACCCCAAACTTATGAACCATGCAGTTCTCCTACCTCTGGAATCCATGGGTCACATCAACGGCTAGCCCACATATCATAAATCAAGAGGAAGGAAATCACCAATGCCCTAAAAGACAGTCGTAGATAGCCAAATGTTCAGATGAGGAGAAATGCTATGCACATGGGCCACTTCCAGTATACTGAGTATAATTAAGGGATTCTCAGTAAGAAATGTTATCAATGGGACCAGCAGTTCAAAATACGAAAGTGTTCTCTTAACCTTTGTGTATCATAGCTATGTATATAACTTAGTAGGTACGTGAGGACATACACCAGTGTTTAAGGGGGAAATCTTGCTTCAGTGTTCCCTGATATACTGGGTTTAGCAAAGTTCTCCTGAACTCATGAGACGCCTTCTGTTTATCAGCTACGGTGGTGAAAGTTGACCCAACAAGGCTTAAAGAGCTGTCCTTTTGCTTTCAGTCTAGTCGAGAAAACCACAATCGCTGTAATAATTTGCTCCTAGCCATAGTCTACCAGCTGTCTAAATTTACAAGGTCACTGCCAGCATAACCTAAGGCAAACTTTTAGAGACCTTGGGGTCAGGTTTCGCATAGCTCCACATTCTTCCTTGATCCACAAACCTCATCTCAGAGCATTTGGCATGCTTTAAAGATGAATGTTCGTTGCTTCCCCCATTTGCAGCTTCAAAGGACCAATTACTACTGGACTGACATGGCCTGTTTCATGATACTTCCTGTGCAAAGTGCTCCCTCTCTGCATCTTGAGTTTTAGGTGCTTATGTTTTCGTTGGTCAGTTTCTCTTTGGGAAGGCAAAAATCAATACCAGGTTTCCTCTCACCTCTCCCTCGCACTTGTTAAAAGCAATTAGCTTTGGTATCTCTAGCAGCACTCCTGAATACTCTTAACAGGGCAAAGGTGTTTATGTTCTTTGCAGTGGCTACACTGATACGGAATAATGGAGATAGTTTTGCCATTAAAAATACCAGGAACATCTGGCTCCTAAAAGGAATTTCACGTTTTGTAAAATATGACTGAATGACAGATAATCCCCTTTGGACATTTTCAGTATGTGATTTACTAAGAATGAGACAATTGGTTAAAGTGTGTGTGTGTGTGTGTGTGTGTGTGTGTGTGTGTGTGTGTGAGAGAGAGAGAGAGAGAGAGAGAGAGAGAGAGAGAGAGAGAGAAAAGTGTTGAATAGAGAGTCAGAATTAAGGATATTTCGAAGCATAGCTGTCAACCCTCCCTTTTTTTGTGGGAAACTCCCTTATTCCAATGCCATTTCCTGCTGCTATCCCGGATTTGTTGATATCCCTTAAATTTCCCGGATTTCAAAGGAAGCAGCTCCTCTCCCTCCCTGCCGGCCAGGGAGGCTCCTCAGCTGCATTGCTCGGCTGCTAATAAAGAGTCTGAGACCGACTGGGGGCGGAGCTTGCATACCTTGTGCAGCCAGACCCTCACGCCCAACCAGACAGCCAGCCTGCCTGCCGTCTATGCGCTCGCTCTTTTGCTCACCCATTCGCACACAGCCTCTGGAGCGCAGGGTGGCAAGACTACTTGGTGCCATTGCACCGCCCTCGCGGCATCCCTTATTTTCAAATCCAAAAGTTCGGGAAAATCCCTTATTTTCAAATCCGAAAGTTGACAGCTATGTTTTGAAGTGATGCAGAGTTGGGGGACCTGTGGCCAGCTACTGTTGGACTCCAGATTCCATCGTCTCCAGCCAGCATGACCAACGATCAGGGGTTATGGGAGCTGTAAACCAGCTAGGGACGCGGGTGGTGCTGTGGGTTAAACCACAGAGCCTAGGGCTTGCCAATCAGAAGGTTGGCTGTTCAAATCCCTGTGACGGGGTGAGCTCCCATTGCTCGGTCCCTTCTCCTGCCAACCTAGCAGTTCGAAAGCACATCAAAGTGCAAGTAGATAAATAGGTACCGCTCCAGCGGAAAGGTAAACAGCATTTCCGTGGGCTGCTCTGGTTCGCCAGAAGCGGCTTAGTCATGCTGGCCACATGACTCGGAAGTTGTACGCCAGTTCCCTCAGCCAGTAAAGTGAGATGAGTGCCGCAACCCCAGAGTCATTTGTGACTGGACCTAATGGTCATGGTCCCTTTAAACCAGCTAGATCTGGAAATGAAGTCCATGTACCACTTAAATATAGAAGGAAGAAGAGAGAAGACTCGTAGCAATCTGTAGTTTCTGGAACAGCTGAAGACATTTCTTTTTCGACAAGCTCTTCCAGGTGAGTGAAAAGCCTTAGGCGTCCTTTTTGTATTGCTGCCTTCAATTGTTTCTTGTAGTGTTTTAAAAACATTTTTTACCCTGTTTATATTGTAGGTTTCTAAATTGCTGTGAGACAAATGTAAAAGGCAATTAATTAATAACAGAATGTAATCCGTGCACAGAGGCGATATACTGTACAAATGCAATCCTTGCACAGAGGAATAAATGTTATTAAGGGCCTGCAATTTAAACAAATAGTACAGGCCTCCAGCATAGATCTGATCTTTGCAAGAACTTCCATCAAGACAGGTTAAGGGATGACACAGAAACTTAGACAAGTATGAAGAAGAAGAAGAAGAAGAAGAAGAAGAAGAAGAAGAAGAAGAAGAGGAGGAGTTTGGATTTGATATCCCGCTTTATCACTACCCGAAGGAATCTCAAGGCGGCTAACAATCTCCTTTCAGTGTGGTGGAGAGCCAGTGTAGTGTAGTGGTTAAGAGCGGTAGTCTCGTAATCCGGTGAACCGGGTTCGTGTCTCCGCTCCTCCACATGCAGCTGCTGGGTGACCTTGGGCTAGTCACACTTCTTTGAAGTCTCTCAGCCCCACTCACCTCACAGAGTGTTTGTTGTAGGGGAGGAAGGGAAAGGAGAATGTTAGCCTCTTTGAGACTCCTTCGGGTAGTGATAAAGCGGGATATCAAATCCAAATTCTTCTTCTTCTTCTTCTTCTTCTTCTTCTTCTTCTTCTTCTTCTTCTTCTTCTTCTTCTTTCCCCTACTCCCCCACAACAAACACTCTGTGAGGTGAGTGAGGCTGAGAGACTTCAGAGAAGTGTGACTAGCCCAAGGTCACCCAGCAGCTGCATGTGGAGGAGTTAATAACCAGACAGAGGGCCTTCTCGGTAGTGGCACCCACCCTGTGGAACGCCCTCCCTTCAGATGTCAAAGAGAACAACAACTACCAGACCTTTAGAAGACATCTGAAGACAGCCCTGTTTAGGGAGGCTTTTAATGTTTAATAGAGTATTGTATTTTAATGTTCTGTTGGAAGCTGCCCAGAGTGGCTGGGGAAACCCAGCCAGATGGGCAGGGTATAAATAATAAATTATTATTATTAATAATAAAATGAGATACTGTAAAATTATTTATGTTACAGAATCTATGTAGACCCTTGATTGCTTCATATTTCAGATTATTACTTTCCATACTACAGAAATTGAGAAAGAGGATTATCTCTGAAAGAAAATTACTGGAAAGTAAAATGTATGCAAGAATAACAGAGCCTGGTGTAAAATAAATGAAGAATAAGTGAAGTTTGCCATTGTGTGAGTTAATGTTCCCCTGAAAAACATGATGTGCGATTCTCAGGAGTTCCGTAGGAAATGTGTGAAAAGTCCAGAGATTGTGCATCATTAATGGCCTGGTTGTACAAAGAATGAAACATTACTCTCATAGTTAGATTAACTAATTATGGATATATGAAAAAAAGCAAAATCAATATCACGTTTGTTGAAAATTGGACAGCCTTGCTGTTCTGAAATTTTATATTTCATGATACTGGTCAAGAATGTGCTGCTCTTTTGTAAGTTTTAACTTGTTCTGTGACCATGGTGATAAATGGTGTATATATCGATATATCAGCCTCAGAGTGGCTCAGTTTTATGAATAATATTTTTTATTGTTTTCATGGCAGTACTAGTATGTAGCAGCAATAATGATATTTATGTATTTATTTCACAAGAATTATATATATACCCGACTGCAATAAAACTTCAAATCACCTTACAAAAATATTAATAGAGTTGCCTCCTGCATGGTTTCTCTCTGCAGAGGGCCAGTTATAATTATATCTATGCTATTCCTATGTTTTACTAAATTAAAAAAAAAGTTTTCAAGACATTTCCAGGAACACACAGGTACTAGGAAAGCTGCAGTATTAAATTACAAATACAAATAAACTGTACACTAGTAATAAAAAGCACAAACTCTGGCAGAATCTTGCTTAGCGCTTGATATTGGGAACAGCCTATAAAATTGGTTCTATGAGTAAATCTTTACACCTGCATTTCTTCCGAAATTATTTTTGCAGCGATTAGGATACTCAATGGCTCCAGCAACACAACTCTAAAGTTCAGTCAAGTACAATTTTCACATTGTATGTACTGCACAAGAAAAATAACAGGGAGATAATTCTCAGTAACTTAATACCCTTAAATGGCTTATATGAATATGGTTCACTCTCTATTCGGGGATTTATACCTTAATGATATCATTCCAGAAGAATCTGCTTTAGATCAAACCAGGTTAAAGATCAGGGCTGTCAAAAGATGATGTCATCAGATTCCATTACTGAAAGAGCTGGGGTCATTTTGAGTACAGAAAACCAATACGTACTTTTTCATTTTTATATATGTGGTGCAATCCAGCACAAATGAGTACTGTGCAACAGCACTCTCCTTTTTCTTACGCAGCTCCCATTCATTTCAGCGGGGACTGTGCAGGGGAAATTCCCACTTGTTTGTGTCTTATGCTCATAGCTAACGCAGCACATATTAGGCTTTTAAAAAACTAGGTAAGATTCTGCCACTCTGTTTTTTTTTTTTTGCTGGGAAATACTGCTCCCCCTGCATTCCTTCCTGAATCTCACTTATATTAGGTCTAACTAGCTAACCCGGCCACGCCTTGCTGTGGCTGATTTGGTGAAATGCAAAAGTAAGATACAGTATGAAAGAGAAAGCGTATGTTTACTTACACCTTATCTCGTTGAAGTTCAGTCTATGTGTTCTCCGTTTGCCCCTCCCGTTTTTGTCTTCGTTTCTACAACTGTTTATTGTGCTGTGCTGTTTAACGTCCACTGGAGGGCGCTATATATTTTTTGCAGAAAATCACATTTTTACCTGGGAAAGGTGTGGTATTTGTGCAATGTAAGTACATATGGTCACTCCCATATGGGCATGGAATGTTATGTCCAAATTTGAACAGAATCAATCAAGGGGTTACAGAGAAAGGTGATTGTTAACAAACATCCAACTTGAACGATTTTATATATATAGATTTGAGACCAACTCTCATCTCCTCATCCCTCATCAACACAAAGAAGCCTTTAAATTGCCTGATCTTGATACTATACTATACTTGATACTATACTGTTGTTGTTGTTGTTTAGTCGTTTAGTCGTGTCCAATTCTTCATGACCCCATGGACCAGAGCACGCCAGACACTCCTGTCTTCCACTGCCTCCCGCAGTTTGGTCAAACTCATGTTGGTAGCTTCGAGAACACTGTCCAACCATCTCGTCCTCTGTCGTCCCCTTCTCCTTGTGCCCTCCATCTTTCCCAACATCAGGGTCTTTTCCAATGAGTCTTCTCTTCTCATGAGGTGGCCAAAGTATTGGAGCCTCAGCTTCAGGATATGTCCTTCCAGTGAGCATTGGAATGTTTAAATGTTTCTTTGATTGTTCTTGAATCTTCCTGCCACACTCTCCATCCTCTCCTGCCACATCAGTGTGGCATGCCACACCCTTTGAGCAGCACTAGACTTGAAAGTTCCTAAATTATTGGTATATTGGTTATAGGAACTCACCAGTGGCTTGTGAGAGCCATGTGGTCTCAAGCTGGAGCAACCAGCTCAAACCTCTTCACATGTTGAGCTTTTCCAGTAGACTGGAGTAGAACCAAGGCTTGATTACCTAGTTCCTGCCAAGGTGAGGGGAAATGGACATAGCTTCACCTGGCAGGACAGCTTACTCTATAGCATTAACCCCTTCATGTGTTAGACTTAAGCATGTTGGTTATATGAGGCTGATTATCTCATGTGTTGTGTACTGTTTTTATTGTATTTATTTAGTTTTCTATTATGTTTTTTTTATATTTACATTGTTGTTGTTTTATTTACTTTAAGTCACCCAGAGAACTTTGTGTTATGGGTTTTGCACAATTGTAGGTCACTATTGCTGAAGAGCAGCTAATACATTACTTAAGGAAAATATAAATCCATCTGGTGGCCAACTTTTAAAACCATTCCTTCTCCAAAGTCTTTAACAATTCTATATGAAGATGCCAGTCACTGATTATTTTTATTTCCTAAAACACCATCCATTGATTCCTGCAACTGAAACTATTGTTAAAGGTGCACAAGCAAGCCAGCCTTTTTTTGGTTTGAGTTTTTTTCTTTATTGCTGGTCATTTGGCAACCTTTGAAGAGTAACAGGTGGAGAGATGAGTAAATATGCTAAAATCAACTTTGAACTGACAATAAGGGATTGTATTTCACAAAATCATTTTCTACACTAGCATTTTAATATGCAGCGCGCAAATGAGAATGTGCATTTTAAACGGAACCTGAAGAATGTCTCTGCAAGAAGTCTACCTAATAAGCGATTGGGACAAATAAATCAGTAATGCAATTTTCTAATATTTTCCATTTTAAAATCATGCAAGTCTAGGATGCAATCATTACATTCTCTTTGTAATTTATTGTTTCTGATTAAAGACTTTAAATTTAAATCAAATAAATCTTCATTGAACTCGTGCGGATTACGTCTGTTTTTGAAAATTTCATGAGCAGCTGGTACAGTCTGCCCCTCATTCCACTTCATAGTACTAATTGTCCCTGATTAGTGCTCCATTTCCTAGTTCTCCCCCACAGGAGAGTTAGCACCTCATTAAAGAGATACCAACATTTCTATTCTGCTGGAGACATTTCTTGCTATGTTCCTTATCCAACATTTTCCTTATCCCTTTTCTCCTCCTTTATCAAAGACTATCCTAGAAGTACTGGAAGCTGCCTTATACCAAGCCCAATGGCCCATCTAGGGGACCAATCCTAAGTATGCAACACCAGCATAATTTACACTAGACTATCGCTGACCTAAGCCTGGTAGAGGGGAAACAAGCCTTCAAAGTAGAGTTTGACTAACAACCCTTCTTTGTTGGTATAACTTCCACCGGGTTCTCAGGTCAAGTGACTGAGCTGAACAGAGTTAGGATCCAACGTAAGTCCCCTCTGCCTGGTCCCACCCTCACCACTTCCCCAGAATACCCATTTTTCAGGGCTTAAAGGTAAAAGTAAAGGGACCCCTGACCATTAGGTCCAGTCGTGACCGACTCTGGGGTTGCGGTGCTCATCTTGCTTTACTGGCCGAGGGAGCCGGTCTACAGCTTCCAGGTCATGTGGCCAGCATGACTAAGGCACTTCTAGCGAACCAGAGCAGCACACGGAAACGCCGTTTACCTTCCCGCTGCAGCGGTACATATTTATCTACTTGCACTTTGACGTGCATTCGAACTGCTAGGTTGGCAGGAGCAGGGGCCAAGCAATGGGAGCTAACCCCGTCACGGGGAATCGAACCGCCGACCTTCTGATCGGCAAGCCCTAGGCTTTGTGGTTTAACCCACAGTGCCACCCACGTCCCTCTTTTCAGGGCTTACATAGGTGTAAATTACAGCAGGCTCAGCTCATCTGACTTAGCCCAAACTGATCTAGAATTCAGGAGTTTCACCAGCATAAATTTGGCTGAGCCAGAGGTGGCGACTTACCCTGGTATAACCCAGCTAGGAACCTGCTGGCTGAACCAGAGATTCATCACATCTCAGTCATCCCAGAAGATCAAAGGTTAGGACTGGGCCCTCGCTCAGTATTGGCTACACTGACTGGCTGTGGCTCTTCAGACTTCCAGAGTTGCAACCCTACTTGGAGATGTCAGTGACTCAACCTGGGACCTTATTCATGCAGATGCTCTACCACTGAACTATGACTCTCCCTTAAAGTGGCATTAAGGCTGATTTTTCTCATGTCTGCTCGACCATTTCCCAAAGGCCTGGGTCCACACCTATATGATCACATGGGCCGAGAAGGAATTTGCCTTGTAACAAAAGGGATGTTGAGTACGGGAGTTCCCCTCTCCCTTCTGGTAGCTCACCAATAAGAATTAACGAGCATCTGGTAGATTTATAGTCTTTTCATTACAGTATTTTGTTGTGAGCACAAAACAGGCAACCCTCCATAAGCACATTAATTGCTCACTCTGACTCCTCCCCACTTCCGCAGCAAGAAGCGAGCCATTGGGATGTCCCTCCTTCCTTGCATCTCCTCTGTTCTCTGACATGCTCAGACCTCCCAGTTCAGGGAGAGAGAGGGAGCCCCCCCCCACTCTCGACTGATGTCTCGCCCAGCTGCTCCCTCCCTTCTGGTTGCTCAGCTACTATCTCAAAGCTGGGCAGCTCTGTTTCTGCCTGTCTCTCTGCTTCTGGAAACACTGAAAGCAAGGGGGCCCCTGAATATTCCTCCTCCTCTTCTGTTAGGAGCTGATCTCCCTGCCACTGCATCCCCCGATCCTCGTCTTCAGAGTATTCCCTGACAAGGGAGAAGTTAGGAGAGCCTTATTATGCCCAGTGCTATTCTTTTAGAAAAAGAGGTGCCGGAACTCACCACGAATGCCTCTCTTGTTCTCTTAGAATGACAATGGTGCCCACCTGAATGGTGCTGGAACTGAGTTATGGCAAGTTCCAGCTGACAAAAAAGCTCTGCTTATGCCCTTCCTTGCACAACATATTTACAACACAGACTCCACTAATGCTGTCACAGCACATCCCTATTAACCACAACAACCCCCAGGAGAGGTGAATTCTGGGAGGTCAAAACAATTGATTCCAAAGGATCTCTGAGACAGAGTGCGCTGCGCTTCTTAGCCAAATGCCTCCCAGTTTACCAGGAACAGCAAAGGGCCTACCCATGGTGACGCCACTACCTTTGCTGTGCCCAAAAAAGTCATACAGAACCCTCACATCTTCCAGGTGAAGAGACTTCACGGTGTGACTCTTACATAGCTGTCAACCCTCCCATTTTTTTTGCGGGAAACTCCCTTATTCCAATGCTGTTTCCTGCTGCTATCCCGGATTGTTGATATCCCTTAAATTTCCCGGATTTCAAAGGAAGCAGCTCCTCTCCCTCCCTGCCGGCAAGGGAGGCTCCTCAGCTGCGTTGCTCGGCTGCCAATAAGGAGTCTGAGACCGACTGGGGGCGGAGCTTGCATGCCTTGTGCAGTCAGACCCTCATGCCCAACCAGACAGACAGCCTGCCTGCCATCTACGCGCTCACTCTTTTGCTCACCCGTTCGAGCGCAGGGTGGCGAGGCTACTTGGTGCCATTGCACTGCCCTTGCGGCATCCCTTATTTTCAAATCTGAAAGTTTGAAAAAATCCCTTATTTTCAAATCCGAAAGTTGACAGCTATGCTCTTGCACACTCACATACCCTGCAAATCCAGCAGTGGATTCCTGACTTGGATCTGGTGAATGCACGCACACGTGAATGCGTATGAAAGCTCAAAAATCAACCTGTGTTTTATCCCACTCAGCTCATCCTTATTTGTTGGTGGGAAAAGATCCTGCTGAATTCATGCGGTCACTGTCAGACCTGAGTAGGGTTAATCTACTTAGGCTCAGGTGAGTTCAGTTTAGTCTTGATTCACTTCATTGCACTGCCATAATGGTTATTAACAAGCTTAAGGGCCTTTGGGAGCTTATAGATAACAATGAAGTACCACGGAAGGTAGGAAATCATTATGCTAATAAGGTGAGCATAATAATTTGCAGTCACATGCAGTTTCCATACTAATCCTTGGGGTTGGAACAGGTCACAAGGTCTGTAAACCTTTCATCAACTTCATAATTTTTTTTTTTTTTTTTTTGCTCCTGCTCTTTAATTAATGAATGTATGGTAACATAAAAGTAGATGTAAAGAGGGTAATATATAACTTTTTTTTCATGCACCACTGGAAATATTTAATAGCCTTGAGTGTGCATGCATTTGGAAACACCAGCTTTGCAATGATTTCTCTTTGGTCCAATTGTATTTATTCATTTTTATGTCTTTTGACTTGGTAATTAATGCCTACTGTCTCCGAGTGAAGAGAAGAAAGGTACTTCAGAGAGTAAAAGTATTTTATTTCCTTTGCAGATCAAAATGAGCTTCTGCTACATATTCGAAAGCTAAACAGAATCCAAATTAGAAGTTTCTCTTCTGACTATTGTTAGGGTTGTCCACAAAAATCAAACTAAGAAGAAGAGTTTGGATTTGATATCCTGCTTTATCACTACCCTAAGGAGTCTCAAAGCGGCTAACATTCTCCTTTCCCTTCGTCCCCCACAACAAACACCCTGTGAGGTGAGTGGGGCTGAGAGACTTCAAAGAACTGTGACTAGCCCAAGTTCACCCAGCAGCTGCATGTGGAGGAGCAGGGAATCGAACCCAGTTCACCAGATTACGAGTCCACTGCTCTTAACCACTACACTACACTGGCTCTCAGTGTGTGACTATCAGTTCATCCATTGTTCTATTGTTTAGGTGCCACAAGGATACCCAAGCCGTGTCCAAATTATAGAGAGTCAGGCCCCTCTGGCCTCCCCTCTGCTTTGCAATGGCCTCTTCAGCTACTGTTTGTCAGAGGCTGTGAAGGGCATGATTTGACTAAAACTGAAGGGAGTCGGAGAGTAGCCTTTCCTCACTCAGGACAGGACCCCCACATTTTCCTTCATAGTTGAAGCAATGCACAAAACAATGAAAAAGCTGAAATGGGTAAAATGTAAACCAGCATGTGCAAGCTTCCAAGTTAATTTGGGTTCTATGTAGGTTTAAATCTCACCAGCCCCCTATCTCACGGAAATCCACTATGTGGAATACCACAGACTTCTTACAGCGGCTAGACTAAACACCCTTGACTCTGCGGTATTGTGGGGAAGGTACAAGGGAGATCCATACGCCCAGAGAACCTGTCACTGTACTATGGGCGTGGTTGAGTCTACCGAACATATCCTTCTGTCTTGTCCTCTCTATGTAGAACTTAGGCAAAATCTTATAACTCCACTTTTACGTCAATCTAGCTTTCTACCCAGAGAAAGACAGGTTTTATATTTACTGAATAATATTACTAGAAATACAGCCTCCCTGGTGGCTAAATTTCTTTTTTTAGCTTCTAAGCGTCGCAAGATTTTAATTGATTGTATCGATTTGGGGCTATCTGTTTAGTTCCATTCTATTGTGGATTATGTTTCCTTTTTTTCAAAGTTCTCTCAGATGTTTTTTTTAATTCTGTACAAATGTATTCTTCTGACTGATGGTCGAATAAAAGAATGATGATGATGGTTTAAATCTGGTGGTGTGGGGGCTAAAAATGGGGAAGGCAAATGCATGAAAATCCAACTCCAAGATCCACCCACAAGTGCACCAGCTCCACTTCAGACCTTCCTGTCATACGTGTGGAGGAAAAATTTAAACGCAGTGCAGAGTTCCCAAAAATAGACCAGAGGCAATTGTACTTCATTCAGTAGAGCTTTAGGCTACTTGCTGCTGAAGGCAAATAAGCATAATGGTCACAAATCCAGTACATTCAGGATTGGCACAGTCCATAAAAACCCAGTTGCAGCACTTACACAAACGTATAAACTTATAACAAGACTAAACCTTTAATAATAATAATAATAATAATTTATTATTTGTACCCCACCCATCTGGCTGGGTCTCCCCAGCCACTCTGGGCGGCTTCCAGCAGACATTAAAATACATTAACACATCACAGATTAAAAACTTCCCTAAACAGGGCTGCCTTCAGGTATTTTCTAAATGTCATGTAGTTGTTGATCCCTTAGCACTAAGCATACTATGTACAGAACACCACACCAGAAGGAAGAGATAAGAGAACTAGTTCAAACCAGCTGTACTCAGCTTCTCTGAAGGTATAACCCAAACAATCATGACCCTTCTGCCTGCTTCTCTCACACAGAGAAGCTTCTAGTAGCTTCTAGAATCCTCTTGTATTAATCAGAATAGGATGGATCTCTACACATCAGACCAACACTTTCTGCACTAAGTAATGCAAACTGACACTTCCCACATTGAGAAGGAAGGTAGCACATTCAGCTGAATGGGCTTTGAATCCTCCCTGGGATAAGGAGGCCTGTCATATCAATAGCCAGTCCAAGCGTTCTCTAAGCGTGATAAAGAGATGGGAGGCAGGAAACCTGGAGTGGATCCCGTGACAGAGACATATTGCCTGAGCAATAAACTTATCAATAACTGAAAAAGAGTGGTGGGGCACTGTCAAAGAGGTACTTCATCCCATGAGAAATTTGGAGGGCAACTGTTCAGGAGGCATAAAGCGATTGAGGGTGGAAAGGAATACATTTTCTCCCTCAGGATATGCCCCCTTTTCCCTTCCCCACATGCCAGTCAGTAGGGTAGTAGAGCCATGTCTTGTTCACACAGGTCCACTGCAAACCGGAAGCGCTAAATCTGAAAGTTAACTAGAAACGCAAATGTGATTCCTAAAGCCAGGCGTAGAGAGAGGAGACCAGCGACATCACTTTTCTTGGCAAAGTGCAAAGCAGAACTTCCCAAAAGAATATGCTGGAAATGGACTGAAGCAGAAATGTAAAATGTGTTTTGCCGAGTATTGGATGATATTTTAAGCAGTCACAGATGGTGGTGCACTAGCTGGTTACCGACAGCAGTTATCAGCTTTACAAAAGGTTTTGACAGGTCTCATAGTAAATGATTAATTACCGCAAGGCATTCCAATTTCCTCTTTCTTTCAGCTCATGGCTTAGGGTGAAATCCGTGGCTCCTATTACACTAGCCACAAAAAAACAGGAAATGTCTTTTCACTGCTGTGCCCAAGGACCAATCAGCAGCGCAAAATTGGGCTAAGTATACTCCTGCGTATGCATGCCAGTTTGGGAAAGGCCCTTGCTCATGGCCCATGGGATCATGGTGGAAAGCAAATCAGGCTGCTTTGGTGATGCTCTTTTATTTGCTTTAGATGGCCAGTGGTTGGCAAACTGTCCTAACAGGGCTGCTGATCATCTTTTCCTATGTGTGCAAAAAGAGAAAGAGATGCTAAAGGAAAGAGTGGGAGGCAATTCAGACATTTCTCCCTCTCCCCCAACCCTGCTCTTTTCTTTGCAGATGCGTAAGTCATCATCGTCTCCACATACATGGGTAAACATATGTAAATTGGAAACACATATGTCAGACTCGCCAACAGACCCATAAAGGGCATGGTGGTCTGCTGGGCAATGAAACACAACAGAAGAAGTTTTGATTAAAAGAGGAGAGCGCAAAATATGGTCTGAAGCTCAACATCAAAAAAACTAAGATCATGGCCACTGGTCCCATCACCTCCTGGCAAATAGAAGGGTAAGAAATGGAGGCAGGGAGAGATTTTACTTTCTTGGGTTCCATGATCACTGCAGATGGTGACAACCTGCTTCTTGGGAGAAAAGCAATGACAAACCTAGACAGCATCTTAAAAAGCAGAGTCATCACCTTGCCGACAAAGGTCCACATAGTTAAAGCTATGGTTTTCCCAGTAGTAATGTGTGGAAGTGAGAGCTGGACCATAAAGAAGGCTGATCGCCGAAGAATTGATGCTTTTGAATTATGGTGCTGGAGGAGACTCTTGAGAGTCCTATGGACTGCAAGAAGATCAAACCTATCCATTCTGAAGGAAATCAGCCCTGAGTGCTCACTGGAAGGACAGGTCCTGAAGCTGAGGCTCCAATACTTTGGCCACCTCATGAGAAGAGAAGACTCCCTGGAAAAGACCCTGATGTTGGGAAAGATGGAGGGCACAAGGAGAAGGGGACGACAGAGGACGAGATGGTTGGACAGTGTTCTTGAAGCTACCAACATGAGTCTGACCAAACTGCGGGAGGCAGTGGAAGACAGGAGTGCCTGGCGTGCTCTGGTCCATGGGGTCACGAAGAGTCAGACACGACTAAACAACAAAAGACATGACCCCCCAGAATATGTAGACATATTGGGCAGGTGGTAAGCTGATATCTGCAGAACAGTGTATGACACAGGACTTTCCTGTCATGTTTCTTGGCACACGTCTGCACCCTAAAACTCTGTGGCCAAGCACTCCCCCCCTTTTTGCACCCTGCAAAAACCTGCTCTTCACCGCTGAACACAATTGTGCAGAAAACCTGAATTGCAGTTTGTTCCGATTCAGTGTCAAAGAGCAGCTTTTATTGGACAAAGAAAAAAATGCTCTCCGGTGCAGACCAGGAAAGTGTGTATCTGTGCCTAGTAAACGTAGGGGCGGGGGCAAAGGGTAAGTGTGGGTGAACCTAAAGTGAGATTGGATTGACTCCAAGTGTGGCAGTTTGAGAAAAGCACAATACTTGGTCCAAGAGTACTCATCCCTGCTCTATAGGGATGCTTGGATGCTTGCAGATTCTGCTCTGACCTTCTGAGAAAACATGGAGATCAGAGGTGGGGAGAATGGGTGCTCCTCCTCCCCATTTTTATTTATTTACTTATTATTTATGCCCAGATCCATTGATGGGCATTTGTGGAGATGACTGAAATGGAAAGTTAGCTCATTTTCTCCCTTTACACCTGCGTTGAGTAAAGTAGCAGGGCAACACCATAGCTGTCACCAATGTGACAACACCATAGCTGTCAACCCTCCCTTTTTTTGTGGGAAACTCCCTTATTCCAATGCCGTTTCCCGCTGCTATCCCGGATTGTTGATATCCCTTAAATTTCCTGGATTTCAAAGGAAGCAGCTCCTCTCCCTCCCTGCCGGCCAGGGAGGCTCCTCAGCTGCGTTGCTCGGCTGCCAATAAGGAGTCTGAGACCGACTGGGGGCGGAGCGTGCATGCCTTGTGCAGCCAGACCCTCACGCCCAACCAGCCAGCCAGCCTGCCTGCCGTCTACGCGCTGGCTCTTTCACTCACCCGTTCGCGCGCAGCCTCTGGAGCGCAGGGTGGCGAGGCTACTTGGTGCCATTGCACCGCCCTCTTGGCATCCCTTATTTTCAAATCCAAAAGTTTGGAAATAATCCCTTATTTTCAAATCCAAAAGTTGACAGCTATGGAGAACACGTTCTTGTTTCTTTGAGGCTCCTGGGGCAGGCACCATTTGGCTTCATGGGCCTATTTATTCCATGGTTTTCCAGGGTTAAGATTTAGTAAAAGAACATAGCTATAAATTCCCATTGTGTGTGTGTGTGTGTATCAGTTATTGTATCACTTACAGTACTCCAGATGAGTATCAGTTCCTCACTTCCCTTTACTGGGACACATTAAAATCACTTCAAATGTATTAAGAGGTAGAGATTTCCAACCAAAAAGAACAAAAGTTTCACAATACATTTCCATATAAAGGGATTATCAGGATTCTTTTATTCCTAGGAAGCATTTGTTTTTGATCCTATAAAGTAGTTAATTATATAAAAAAAACTGAATGGGAATTAAATGCATGTAATTCTTAGATGCGCCATATCTCTAGTATTACATCAAGTTATAGTTCTGGTTAACACAGATACTTTTATTCACACAAGCAGACATGAACACTCCCCCCCCCCCAACTCTGCTTTTGAAATTGTTTCATTCCAGCACTTTTGTTTCCAGCTTAACTTGTTTCAAAAATAAAATTAATCTGTTACCCCACTGATAACAAACCACTCCAATTTAGAAGACTGCTAAACCCCTGCTGTTTAACTTATTTATAAAAGAGGAAACTACTGTTTAATAGTTTGGTGTCCAGAGGATTACAGTTTCCTATCTCTTTTTTGCCTGTAAAAATATCCTTAGCTATTTGTCTGCCTAAGACAGCAGAACTGTACATTACTGGCCTTCTTCCCAACCTTGGCAAATAAATGACTGACTGACTATTAAACCTATAGAGCTCTGCTTTGAAACGCAATGTCCAGCAACAATAACAGCCCTGTGTTATAGCACCTGGCAGAGGCTATGTAGGGGGGAAAGCTTGCAAATCTCTCCCCTCCCTTTAAATTGAATACACTGCTGGGAATATTTTGGAAGGAATTCTGTCTGAGTGAGTGGTAATAAAATTGCTAGGACTATTCCCACACTGACTGCGGGGGGGGGGGTATATGCAGATATGACCTTACATAACTTTGTTTTGGAACTAGTTGTTAAGAATTCATTCTAAGTGCTTGCAAATATCTAACCTTGTCATTTCATTCCATATATTTCATGGAATTTGTGGATATATTTTAGTTATAACGCTGCTATAAAAGCAAGTGCCTGCTATAGCCCATCTCGTAAACCTTCAGAGCTGTAGTTTTTTGGATTTTAGCTAGAGATGCTCCCAAATTCTGGAACTGTTCTGAATCCAGCAGCTGATCCAAAGTGAAGATGGGGGTGGGAGAGGGTTGCCACCTGTCCTGTATAATACAGGATTGTCCCATTTTTCAATGTAAAATGCCTGTATTGATACCGTTTTGTCCTGTATTTCAGGTCTTCTCTCTCTCTCTCTCTGCCAAGTTAGGGATCCTCTCCAATTGCATGTGTTTGAACGGGTGTGTGAGGTCATGTATTTAAGCTCTGGGTGGCCAAGCACAGACAGATTTGCACATTTACACATATGTGCATGTGACAAATTCCAGAGGGGCCATTCTGTTGAGCTGCCATAGATTGTAATAGATTGTCCTGCCCTGCCCTGGGGTGAGAATTGCGAGAAGCCATTGCAGGAGTTCATCAGGTGTTTAGCAGAGGCTATAAAATTAGCCCATCCAGACCAAAGCATGTCAGTCCCAATGGAGGGGGAACCACTCTTCGTGAACCCATGGACCAGAGAATGCCAGGCACTCCTGTCTTCCACTGCCTCCCGCAGTTTGGTCAGACTCATGTTGGTAGCTTCGAGAACACCGTCCAACCATCTTGTCCTCTGTCGTCCCTTTCTCCTTTTGCCCTCCATCTTTCCAAACATCAGGGTCTTTTCCAGAGAGTTTTCCAGAGAGAAGTGTGGTGGAGTCTCCTTCTTTGGAGGTCTTTAAGCAGAGGCTTGACAGCCACCTGTCAGGAATGCTTTGATGGTGTTTCCTGCTTGGCAGGGGGTTGGACTGGATGGCCCTTGTGGTCTCTTCCAACTCTATGATTCTATGATTCTATCCATGACTTGGGTGGTTATAATTGGCAGCCAGTGGCATCAGTGAAATAAGTTTCTAGGAGTAGTAACAAGTATACCAAGGGGACAGATCTTGAATTTTTCTTCTTTAGTACACTACAAATTCAATAACTCAAAGGATACATCAAGAGCGTATTCAAGATTGTGACAAGCTTTTAGCATCAATGTAACATATATCTGCCATACAGAAATCAGATACACATTTGCAGCTTTAAGTTAACAAATTGCTCTAAAGCAACTGAGTCAGATAAAATTCTATTCTGGGTTATCTTTTCCAATAATAATAATAAAAGCTTTTTTTGAGTTTGAATGCAGTAGATCTTATTTTGATATGGAGAGGTGCTTGTTTAGATAAAATCTGTAAAATCGCAGATACGTATAGATTTGGGGTAAGGATATCATTCTAGAGAATTTGTTGCCAATTGACAGTACTGACTGCCCCCATTTTAACATCTTTCTAGGAAGTTAGCAATGCTAATTGCTCACACTTCAGCCTTGGGAGTCTCTGAATGAGAAAGTATGAAGATTGACGGACTTTGGCATCAGCAGCCTCCCTCAGGTCTTGCAGTACTTTACCATGTCAGAAATGATACACAATTGTCTAGTGAGTCTTCAGTTTTATATTAAGTGAGGGACTGAATCTATTTCTATATTAGTCATTCCAGGTTATTCATTCTTACTAAAAGAGGGGAACATTTTTTTGTGTGTGTATGGTAATGCCAAAACTAGGCATACAAGGTTGGGGACACTGTTTTTAACTCTTCTGCCCCAAATTTCTATGGGACGGGGATCAGCAATCACCATGTCCACATTTAGGTGGCACATCCTCAAAGATGTCTATGTTGAACCAAGTTTCTCCAAGCTCCTTGATCCAGAAGCAGGATGCGATCAACAGGACACATGCCTCATGGTTTTGTTTTTGGCTACTGCCTAGCAGCCCCTCTGGGACGTGGGTGGCGCTGTGGTCTAAACCAGTGTTTCTCAACCTTGGGTCCCCAGATGATGTTGGACTACAGCTCCCATCATCCATGACTAATGGTCCTGCTGGCTATGGATGATGGGAGTTGTAGTCCAACAACATCTGGGAACCCAAGGTTGAGAAACACTGGTCTAAACCACTGAGCCTAGGGCTTGTCAATCAGAAGGTCGGCGGTTCGAATCCCTGCAATGGGGTGAGCTCCCATTGCTCGGTCCCTGCTCTTGCCAACCTAGCAGTTCGAAATCACGTCAAAGTGCAAGTAGATAAATAGGCACCGCTCCAGCGGGAATGTAAACGGCATTTCCGTGCGCTGCTCTGGTTCACCAGAAGCGGTTTAGTCATGCTGGCCACATGACCTGGAAGCTGTACGCCGGCTCTCGGCCAATAATGTGAGATGAGCGCCGCAACCCCAGAGTCGGGCACGACTGGACCTAATGGTCAGGGGTCCCTTTACCTTTACCAGCCCCTCTGCAAGCAGATTGTTGCAAGAACACAGTTAGAATGCAGATATTTCACTGTTTTTAAAGGGCTACAGGAAACAGGAAACACTCGAAATCACCAGCTCATCAAAACTGTAAAGGGGGGTGGGGAATGGTATTGCCACCTAGTGGATAAACAAAAAGTTATGATTATCCTTTCTACATGCGTATATTTGTGCACAGTGATCTACTCAATGCTCTTTTAGATTATTTAATTGGAAAACCATAGTGAAAGATTTAGCAGGAAGTGTTGACTGCTGTGGCCTTCTGTCCCAGCCCCCGTCTGCTGGATGAAAAGATGAAAGGATGTGTTTCTATATTCATCCGCTGCAGCAAGGATTTTGGTGGCTACATATTGGAAAAGTGATAAACTCCCAAGTAAGAAAGAATGGCTTCTCAAAACTATAGAATATAGCGAGCTAGCATTTTTATCTGAAAATCTAAAGGATAATCTGAGAAGCAAATTTTTCGAAGAGTGGAATAGATTCTTATGTTATTTAAAAGAGAAGTGTGACATGATCACGGTGTATGTTTTGGACTAACTCTTGTACTACAAATAATAAAAAATATATAGTGATATAATAACGAATAAGACTACAATGTTTTGGACAAGTGGTAGACTAAGAGGTGTCAGAGTTAAAACAGATTAATAAAATTTCATCATTTTGAATCAAAGGAGAGAAGGAACAGGGAAGTTGATAATTATATTTCAGTAAGTTTAATTGATTTTGAATTTGTTTTTCTTTTCCACTTAGGATTATTGTATAAATGGAATTGTTTCGGTAATAATGGTATCTTTTTTCTATATTCTTGTTTTTTGACCATCGCGGTTAAGAATAAGCAGAATTTATGTAATATGTGAAGAAGTGTACGAGTTTTGTGTGTTGCTTGTTGTTGTCTGTCTTGTGATGTGTATTGTATTGTTTTGTATGGTTTTGTATGGTTTTGTATTAACAATTTTGAATGAGAATAAAGTTTATTAAAAAAATGAAGAAGATGAAAGGATGTGGTCATCTTAGCTGCACCTCCAACATTGTCCTCCAATTGACATGTGTTCTACATACCACTTTCAGTGCCTGCAACTGACTTGGTCCACTTACACCAAGCACATGACCACAGCACATGGCCTGCCAGGCAAACACAAGCAGCTCCCCAGCAATGTACTAAGGCTTGTGAGGGGCTTTGCAACTCCCTTCTGCAGGTCTGCTCTCTAAATAAGGAGGTCCAAAAACAAGGATCTAATATTCTCTTGGGGGAAAAAAATGCAAGGGAATAAACTCTTTGCTGAATGAATTTGAAGCAAAGCCCAATCAGATATCCTGGAAATTTAACATGTGTTCATTTCAGAACCTGGACTTAACACATCTTTAAATGAAACACACTTTATTACAATCCTGTTCAAAGGGCTAAAACCCAAAGGCTGAAGAATCATTTCTTTTTAATGAAGATCAATGCATGCCTTCTGGAAAGGGAAAATAATAATAATCTGAGGGTCACTGAGTTTTTACAAAGCCTTCTGAAAGTGGGATACTAGAGTCCCCTCCCCGCCACCAGATGAGAAACAGTTAAATTTTAACTGCTTGCAGCAGTAATTAAAAACTCTTTCTTTGTCATCATTTTGTAAAATATACAGCCCTTTGATTCTTTAGCGGTGCTTAAAACCCTTAGACAATTTATGATTATAAAATCGCACTATGCATAATAGTAATAACATTCCAGGGATTTATTTCAGAAGGATGCGATCTTTTTTCCCCCTTTTCTTTTTTTTTACAGGCGCATTTTCTATTTCATCTCCTGCCTCTGACCCAAGGGCGTAACCAAACACCCGCCAACAAAAAAATTACATATATATGAACCTGGAATTATAAAAACCAACACAGAAATCCGCTTTCTGTATTTCCATGTGATTGTCGGAGGCCGAGAAAAGCAAAAGAAAATATATTGGGGGGGGGGGAGAATGGTTTCGACTGACACTCCTTGTTTAATGCTGCTTACTGAGTGACTGGCATAATGATAAGTGATGGTAATTTCCTTTAAAAACCTTAATGAGCAGATCATTACTATAGAGAAATGGGGAGAAAAACTTTAATCCCGCAGAGGCAGCTCTCCATGCTTGGCTGTGCAATAACCAGACAGAACCCTCAATGAGATTCCCTAGCTTGTGCTCCCTAGATAAAATTTTCTCTCACTCCACTTTTGCAAAGGTAATGAGGAGGTAATGAGGCTTGACTTGATATTTTTTTTCTCTCCCTCTTCTCAGTACTTGATTCCCTTCATTCCCCCAGCAGGTTCCCATAGGATAGAGTAAGACGTTGGATTTCTATAAAAGCTGTGCTGATAGATAGGTGGAGGAGGTGAACGACGCTGTTTGGTTTTGGATTCTGCCTGGATTGAGGGGAAAGGACTCAGATAAAAATTCAAGGCTCTTTCAGTACTGTCAATTCGCTCTGATAGTTTCTACCGGCTAAGACAATCTGACACCGCACAGATCTTGTCGGGCCTGTTGACTGTTTATTTTGTCACTTGCCTGATATTAAATACTGATATTTCTCCTCTCTCTCTTTCTCTCCTCCCACCCACCCTGTCGATCCTCCATTCTCTCTCTCTCCCCTCCTCCACCTCTACCCATGTGGTACATTAAATCCAAATCAATAATAAAACTCCGAAAGGTAGGCAGAAGTGTTACATTAGATCATTAGCTTAATTTGAGCTGAAAGGTCTTTGTTGTAAGTTGGGGGCGGGAAGGGACCTGGGGACCTTTGCAAAGTATTTTGCTGGCAAGCTTGTTGAGATTTGATTGCCTTTGTTGTGATAATCTAAAATTAATTTGCACTTGAACCCATCTTTCTTCTGGGCTCAATTTAAACACCGTTATAATTATGCGCCCGGCATGAAATTGAGAGCAGACACTGATATGACAAGTCTGGGTTTTTTTTTTTAATATATAAAAAAAAATTCCCCAGGTACTAAAGCCTTTTCCCCTCACTTATCTCACAAGGTAATAAAACAAAATGTTCCAGTGCAGCTTATGCTTAAGAGAGAGGTATTTGCCTGAGGGGAAACAGTAATAATCAGTGTATTGCTACACATTTACCCATGTACTTTCTCAGTAGGTCAATCTCTTTCTTTTAAAGTGATGTTAAACTTCTGCTAATATTGGTTGATTTGTACCTGGTGCCATTTTCTTTTCTGAAAAAGTTAAATTATTATTTTATTTTATTTTTTAAAAAAGGAAGGTATGTTTCATTCTATTTTACCCGCTCATCATCTGAAAGACTTTTGTCTCAAACAGCCATTTTGATAGATATGAAAATGAACCTTTAAAGCCTGACTCCTAATAGCTACAACTGATCTGAGTCATGCACCTTCCTTGTTCTCAGTATGAGTTGTAATATCCTTATCAGCGTCCTTTTAGTTTTAACCCAGATTAGTCTTTTTGGTGGAGAATCTCATTAACTACAATAAGGTCATCTCTCCTCCTTCCTTCCTTCTCCCCCCCCCTTTTTTTCTTTTTCAGGTTGGCTCTCTTTGGAATTTTAATGTTCGGCAAGAAGCGAGGAGAGAAGGCTACCGAGGTCGTAGCCCCGGGTGCAAATTTCCCTTTAAACTATCAATTGGTTTCGAGGAGTAAAAGCTCTTTGTGGAGTTCTGTGAGACAACTGCATAATGCCATTCATTAGTGGTCAACAGGAAAATATGGAAAAAAGCAGCCGTGTGGGGTTGTGGGAGGAAAGGCATTGTCAGGTTTGCTAACGGTTGCTCATGAGTAAAGACCAAGTCCGTCTTGTCTTTCAACTATTTTATTGTGCAAGTATGTACAGTGCGGAGCTATCCTAAAACATGACCATCTAGTCGCTAGCAGAATCCGGAAGTGCCCCCCTCCTGCTGTGGCGCCAACACCAGAGTCTCGGCACCCTAAAGTGCCGCCTCCTTTCTCCCCTGACCCCTCTGCGTAAAGCAGGCACCGGAAGCGGTGTCTCCCCCTCGGAGCGGGTCTGCTGAGTGGTGCTGGGTCTCTCTGCATCATCCTGGAGACCCCTTCCCACCTGGCTACTCCCTGGTGACTCCTCCTCCCCCTGGGAGGAGCTGGCAGACTCACTGGGAGACGTGTCCATCGACAACAGAGGCTGAGGCTGCCGGTACCCACTCAGTGCCGGACTGGCAGGGGAGGGCACGTCCCTGACAGGCATGGCTCAGAGAGGAACAAGTTTGAAGCCACTTCTCCAGGTAGGACTGCGAAAGAACGCCTCTTTGAAATCATGGATTGCTGCTACGAGAAAGTGCAGAAAATGTACTGGATGTACCCAGTGGTCTGGCTCAGCAGAAGCAGGTGGGGCTTGTGCATTAGGGTGGTATAATAATAATAATAATAATAATAATAATAATAATAATAATAATAATTTATTTGTACCCTGCTGTCAGATTCTCTTATCGGTTGTTCAATAGTAAGACCAAGCCATCTTGTCTTTAAGTCTCTTTCTTTTGTGCAAAGCTATTTACAGTGCAGAGTTCAGTTTATCATGTCTGCTCAGTCACTAGCAGAATCCGGAAGTGCCTCCCTCCTGTTTTGGCGCCAACACCAAAGCCTCGGCATCCTGAATTGCCGCCTTCTCCTCCTACGTGAGATAGGCACCAGAACTGACGCCACCCCCTCCGAGCAAGTCTGCTGGGTGGTGCCAGGTCTCTCAGCAACTCCCTGGACACCTGGCACTCTCTGGCTCCCAGCCACTAACTGCTGGGGGTGGTGGTGGAGTCTCCTTCTTTGGAGGTCTTTAAGCAGAGGCTTGACAGCCACCTGTCAGGAATGCTTTGATGGTGTTTCCTGCTTGGCAGGGGGTTGGACTGGATGGCCCTTGTGGTCTCTTCCAACTCTATAATTCTATGATTCTATGCTCCTCCCCCGAAGAGGGGCTGCCAGATTCACTCGAAGATGAATCTGTCGTCAACACAGGCTGCGGGTCCCTGTATGCACTCAGAGCTGGACTGGCAGGGGTGGGCAGATCCCTGACACACGCCCATCTGGCTGAGTTTCCCCAGCCACTCTGGGCAGCTCCCAATCAAATTTTAAAACCATACAACCCCACCATTTCTCCAACAACATTGCTGCTGTTTACCAGAGTAGGGCAGGGTGATGTTGGTGTTGCCTGGGTACATTTGGGAGCAGAAATAGGGAAATAACCAGCAAATTAACACAGTCACAAACCGCATAAATAGCAACAGTATCCACAAAAAGATACCAATGAAACTAGCGCCTCTTGTTATGTGAAGGGGAATTTGACTTTTGTTGCTGAGGGCAGTGATGTTTTATTTACGTTCCTACTTTAGCGCTTGACTTGCTACAGATGGACACAGAAAGGGGAGGGTATTTGAAATATTGCACCCTGCAATTGGTAGTTATGAAGCCTTTGGGTTGGCTGGTTCTGGTACAAGGTGTGCAGGCTATTCTGCAATGATTCAAATAGTAACTTGCACAGCTTACAGCTTCAGTGCTACGTCCACAGCCCAGCCTAAGCTCACAGGAAATCTCACACATTTGCTGGCGTGAACACATGCAAACGTTTGTCCTAGAGGCACATTTTACCATATTTTGCTTCGCACAGATGATCCAGACTTTTGTGTTCATCACAACTATGCCCTTTAAGTGGACTGGATTGCTTCCCAGCACTACGCTAACCAAGTAAACCAATTCAGACTGAGCAGCCCGCGACGTCCATTTCAATGAAATGAAGGTCAAGGCTAAATCAAGTGTTCTCGGAATGGAATCACCTTATGCCATTATGCTCCTCATCTTCGTAAATATTTTGGACTGTCTAACATTTCACACCAAACCGAACGTCTCACGGGGAGGACGTCATCTTTCACAGAGCAATGCCATGAACCGCTGACTTTATGACTGCGAGTGAAATATGCTTTCATAATTTCTTCTTCTGGTAATTCTCCTCATCCTTTGGAGGAAATGGAGATTCACCATGCAGGTCCACATTATTCAGGAACTGGGATATGAATTGTTCAGGTTGTACATATAGCTTCTCCCTCTCTTCTGTTCTCTTCATTTAGAGATGCTCACTCAAACTGATTTCCGGAGGATATTTAAATATAGACCACAATTCCAAAATGGGCTGATTCCTACTGGGATGAGCACGCCATATGTGCCATAGGCCTCAAATGATGGTTGGTGGAAGTCACAGTAACTAAAGCTGGCCCTGCCATTGGGCATAGTGAGGCAGCTGCTGTAAGCAGGAAGTCCATGTTAGAGGAGAGAGTTGTACCCGCCCACTCTCTGCCCTCTTAGTTACCCTACTGCTTTCCATAGCTGTCAACTTTCGAATTTGAAAATAAGGTTTTTTTTTCAAACTTTCGGATTTGAAAATAAGGGATGCCACGAGGGCAGTGTAGTGGCACCAAGTAGCCTCGCCATCCTGCGCTCCAGAGGCTGCACGCGAACAGGTGAGCGAAAGAGCGAGCGCGTAGACGGCAGGCAGGCTGGCTGTCTGGTTGGGCGTGAGGGTCTGGCTGCACAAGGCATGCAAGCTCCGCCCCCAGTCGGTCTCAGACTCCTTATTGGCAGCCGAGCAACGCAGCCGAGGAGCCTCCCTGGCCGGCAGGGAGGGAGAGGAGCTGCTTCCTTTGAAATCCAGGAAATTTAAGGGATATCAACAATCCGGGATAGCAGCAGGAAACGGCATTGGAATAAGGGAGTTTCCCGCAAAAAAAGGGAGGGTTGACAGCTATGCTGCTTTCAGGTACAGTGGAAGACACTGTTCTGTCACCAGTACCAGTCCAGTACACTTCTGTATGTGAATCTGTAAGACACTTGTCCATCAACTCATTCAGTAAAACGTCTCACAATAACTCACAATCAAGAGCCGCAATGTAACCTGTGGCCCCCTGTTCTTGTCTAGGGGTCCCTCTGGTCTCTCTGATAAATCGCAAGCTGCCCTGGCGGGTGGGTGGCCATTTGTAGTTCTCTCCACAAGGGGGCTGAGCAGCTCATCATTACAATGTGCTGTGATATCAAAGAAATAAAGTGCAATCATCTGGAGCAAATACCCACCTGCCTTCAAGGGCTAGTCACTCCAGTGCGACTGAGATAGGAGGGTTTGCATCAAGCAGAGCGGGAGCTCTGAGACCTACTTGATAAACCTGCAAATTATCACTTCAGGAAGAGAGGCTCATTGGAGGAAGAGACAACGGCTGCAGGCAAGGACCCTAGATCCAATCAGACAAGGAAACTGCAAAGTACTGGGTGTGTGGGATACTGTGCTGGAAAATCCCATGGTTTTGGATAGTGTGGGCCTAAAGGAAGACCTTCAAATTTTACCTATTATTTGTTTTCTTTGGGTGGTTATGGGATGCGAATAGCTGCTATTCCACTAGGAAGCACTACCAGATCCATCTGAAATTAAACTCTGTAATGAGCATTCAATTCCTCCTGCCAAAAATTAAAATTAAAATCTGTTACTGTCCACCTATTAATGGACGCTCCTTTAAAAGTCAAGTGCAGGGCAGGCAACTGAAGAGTAAATGAATGAAGAATCTTGCATCCAGAGTAGAACATTCAATACTAGTGAGAGAAGAGGCGTTAAAAATACAGGGAAGCTGTCTCCATTTTCATCAGGAAAATGTTGGCGCCAGCAGAGCTCACTATGCCGCTGATCCTGCCTTAAAATCTTGGAGAGCCACCAACAACAGGTGTAGACAATATTGAGCTAGATGGACCAATGATCTGATTCAGTATAAGGCAGATTTCCGTGTTCCTATGTTTTCATGTTAACTAACAGGAGACAGGAGCCATTTGGATTTACAGTAAATCTGTGCGGTCAGGTGGACTAGCTGGTTTAAGGTCACCAAGTGTGTTTCATGACAGAGTGAGGGTTTGAAACCAAGCCTTTCTGGGTCCAGCACCCTCTTCATTTGCTACAGCTTTATCAAAACATATAGGGACCCAGGTGGCGCTGTGGGTTAAACCACAGAGCCTAGGACTTGCCGATCAGAAGGTTGGCGGTTCGAATCCCTGCAACGGGGTGAGCTCCCGTTGCTCGGTCCCAGCTCCTGCCCACCTAGCCATTTGAAAGCACGTCAAAGTGCAAGTAGATAAATAGGTACCGCTCTGGCGGGAAGGTAAACGGCGTTTCTGTGCACTGCTCTGGTTCGCCAGAAGCGGCTTAGTCATGCTGGCCACATGACCCGGAAGCTGTACGCCGGCTCTCGGCCAATAAAGCGAGATGAGCACCACAACTCCAGAGTCGGACACGACTGGACCTAATGGTCAGGGGTCCCTTTACCTTTTTTTATCAAAACCTATGGTCCAAACTTCTTTCTTATACCATTTTCCTGCTAGGACCTAACCAGATACTCTTTCTACTGGACTTCAATAAGTGATGTTATAGTAAGGTTTCCTTCTTCTTTTGCTCCCAAAGTTACTTCCCTTTAAGAAGAAGGGCAGAAAAAACTGAACGAAACCTGCAGAGTCATTCAGTAATTCTACATAGTGGCCGATTTGGGTGATAAAAATCAACAACTGGTATAGCAAATTGCCTGGGAGGGATCCAAACAGATTCAAGATAAAGGTGAGTTGGAGAGATTAAGTCGAGACAGCATCTAATGCTTTTGCCAAACACTTCAGCCTCCACCTCGTTGACATTGATCTAATAGTCGGCCATTTAATTTCCAGGTCTCCGTGCCAATCTGTTGTCACCTCTGCTGCCCCATATCAAACTTCCAGGAAACAAAAAACCCCCGGAAAGCAGACAATCAATAATGAGATCAGTAGATTTTATCTTAACAGAAACAGGGCTTGCCCGCTTTGTTTATGGGAGGCTGTTTCTCTCAATGGTTTAGCCTGGGTGGGTTGTCAGTAGGTGACTGTGATGTGCACGGCCTGATTGAATGAGCATAGATAAAGTCACCGTGAAATGTGGCGGTGGAAAGCAAAACATAAAACTTGAGCAGGTGAAAATATACCACTCCACGTGCGGCCGCTGCTATTCTCATCGCACCCTGTCAAATGCGAGGTGTTATTTAGTTTCCTTTAAGATCGCCAATAGCTGGGCTGGTTTCTGGCCTGCCTGCATTTCGGCAGAGTGCACACACATAAACGGAACTTGCGCTGTGAGATTTGTTCCTGGCTGTTGCGCCCTCTTGCCTGAATTTTGAGTCTAAATCAAGGGGCAGCTGATCTCCCACAGCCCAATATTCTAAGGGCGCCTTGGCCTGGCTATCTGCTAGGAAGCTTGCATCTCCCATTTTGTTCCCTTGTTGCACGAGAATGGGAACCTTAGTTCTTAGAATAATTACTAAAAGGCAGTTTTCAGAGAAATTGAGAGTAAGTTTTTATTGCTGAGCAATAAGGTCCAGTGAGTAACCTCCAAAAATCTGGACATCAAAACAATGGTGTCCAGAGGTTTTATATTACATATTCATAAAAAAGGTAAAGGGACCCCTGACCATTAGGTCCAGTCGCAGACGACTCTGGGGTTGTGGCGCTCATCTCGCTTTATTGGCCGAGAGCCGGCGTACAGCTTCCAGGTCTTGTGGCCAGCATGACTAAGCCGCTTCTGGCGAACCAGAGCAGCACACGGAAACGCCGTTTACCTTCCCGCCAGAGCGGTTCCTATTTATCTACTTGCATTTTGACATGCTTTCGAACTGCTAGGTGGGCAGGAGCAGGGACCAAGCAATGGGAGCTCACCCCGTCGCAGGGATTCGAACCGCCGACCTTCTGATCAGCAAGCCCTAGGCTCTGTGGTTTAACCCACAGTGCCACCTGGGTTACATATTCATACATTGTAGCAAAATTAAACCAATAAGCGTTGATATCGCCCTTCCTTTTGTCCTTTTAAAGATTACTTCTCTTTTCTTAATTTTTAGTTACATTGACCATATTAGGCGTTCCTATGATATAATCAAACCAAGCCAAAAATCCCCCTCTGACACACTAAGCAAAAAGCCCCTTCCCTCCAGACATCCTGTGTGGCATGATGGACGTCTTTCCTTCCAGACTGAAAACATGGCTAAATATATACATGTTCTGCTAATGCAGCAATAAGGCACAGTGAGACACAGCATCTTGATTTCTTAAACAAAGCCCTTATTTTAAAGCATAGAGAGTTAGTTTCAGTAATAAGGCATAAAAGTATGAGGTTGTTGTTGTTGTTCAGTCGTTCAGTCATGTCCGACTCTTCGTGACCCCATGGACCAGAGCACGCCAGGCACGCCTATCCTTCACTGCCTCTCGCAGTTTGGCCAAACTCATGTTAGTAGCTTCGAGAACACTGTCCAACCATCTCATCCTCTGCCGTCCCCTTCTCCTTGTGCCCTCAATCTTTCCCAACATCAGGGTCCTTTCTAGGGAGTCTTCTCTTCTCATGAGGTGGCCAAAGTACTGGAGCCTTAACCTCAGGATCTGTCCTTCTAGTGAGCACTCAGGGCTGATTTCTTTAAGAATGGATAGGTTTGATCTTCTTGCAGTCCATGGGACTCTCAAGAGTCTCCTCCAGCACCATAATTCAAAAGCATCAATTCTTCGGCGATCAGCCTTCTTTATGGTCCAGCTCTCACTTCCGAACATTACTACTGGGAAAACCATAGCTTTAACTATATGGACCTTTGTTGGCAAGGTGATGTCTTTGCTTTTTAAGATGCTGTCTAGGTTTGTCATTGCTTTTCTCCCAAGAAGCAGGCGTCTTCTAATTTCGTGGCTGCTGTCACCATCTGCAGTGATCATGGAACCCAAGAAAGTGAAATCTCTCACTGCCTCCATTTCTTCCCCTTCTATTTGCCAGGAGGTGATGGGACCAGTGGCCATGATCTTAGTTTTTTTGATGTTGAGCTTCAGACCATATTTTGCGCTCTCCTCTTTCACCCTCATTAAAAGGTTCTTTAATTCCTCCTCACTTTCTGCCATCAAGGTTGTATCATCAGCATATCTGAGGTTGTTGATATTTCTTCCAGCAATCTTCTTCCGGCAAAAGTATGAGGTACAGGTACAATAATATGCTTTCTTCAGGTAGCCTTGCCACACCCTGATTACAGATGTCCCATTTTCAGACTTGCCCTTGACTATTTTTTGTTCCAGCTGCCCTGGCTACCAATCTGTATGCAGGCTCAGTTTAAGGTTCTGGTTGTTTACTTTAAGGCTCTACACAGTTTCTTTCTTTCTTTCTTTTTTTAAATAATTTTTATTCATTTTATAAGAAACAAAAATACAGCAGTATAAACACACAAAAGAAAAAGATCAACTCTACACAAATATTTCTTAATTTCACCTAATTTCCACAACCTCTTGAGATGACTTCCCTCGAACACTTCTTTCTGTTTGACATACAAGAATATCTTAATCCAACTGATATTATGTGAATTTACAAAATAAAATTTGTTGTGTATTGATTCAAAGGTTATCTCTGTATTACTATTGTCTGTAAAGTAACTGCATTCCTGTTCCAGAAGGAACAGCTTCTATTGGTTTATTCAAGCTGCTGTATTTGGATCCTCAGCTTTATTGGTTCCCACCAAAAAGCTGCTGTGTGATTGCTTGAGATTGTTCCCTCCAAAATGTATCTTTTCCTTGCCATGTCTCTGTCCCTATAAATGTAGCCCCCCTCCCTCCTTCCCTCAGTCTTGTCTTGTTGCCTGAATAAAGAGTTGTTACATGAAGACGCTGTCTCCTTGCCTGCAATGTCAGAGAGCTGAAATCACTAGCTGAAATCATTAGCCCCACGCTACTACAAAATTTACATTCAACAGTATTTTGTCTATGTCTTATTTATTTTTTGCTATCTTCACCATCCCCTGTCACAAGGGGAGGGAAAAGGAGGGAAGGGAAAAACAAAACAAAAAAACAACTGAGTAAATAAATAAATAAATAAAAACATCTACATATACACTTATACACCCATCCCCCTGCCAAAGGGGAAAAAAGGAAAATAACAAAAACAAAACACAAACCGACTTCCTGTCAAATCCCTTTGCATCTGCGTTTCTTAATACTGAATGTAATTCAATCAATATACCTTCACATATACATATATACATTCTCTAATACATTCTTAATACCTTATACATTCATAATTCCCCAACTTAGTATCTTTCATTTACACTCAAATGCTGGCATGGAAGCAAAGGTGTTATTATATTTTTGCACATACTTCGTATATATATCCCATTTTTCCTCAAACTTCTGCCTGGAGTTTCCTCTAAGATCATTCGTCAATAGAGCCATCTCAGCGAATTCCTGTAACTTACACTGCCACTCTGTAATTTTTGGTAATTCTGTATCCTTCCAGCCTTTCGCTATCAATATTTGGGCCACTGCTATTGCATATCTGGCCCCAACCTGGTGGAACACTCTGTCACAAGAGACTAGGGCCCTGCGGGATTTGACATCTTTCCGCAGGGCCTGCAAGACAGAGTTGTTCCACCTGGCCTTCGGGTCGGACACTTAAGTTTGATGGTTTCCTCCCCTTGGTTTGGTAATTGGGCGCCAAATGAATCGGCATTTTAAAACTGGTTTTAACTTATTTTAACTAATTGGTATTGTATTCTATTGTGATTTTTGTTGTTGTTAGCCGCCCTGAGCCCGGTCCTGACTGGGGAGGGCGGGTTATAAATAAAATTTATTATTATTATTATTATTATTATTATTATTATTATTATTATATAAGAACACCTCTCTTATTTTGTTCGGAATTTCTTTATCCACCATACTCAATAAGAAAGTCTCGGGTCTTTTGGTAAAGGATATGCCCATCATCTTTTTCAATTCCTGATATATTTCTCCCCAAAACACCTTAATCTTTTGGCACCTCCACCACAGGCTCTACACAGTTTCAGGTGAGCACAGTTAGGGAACGGTCCCCTCCTTTGCAAATCTGCCCATCCTCTGAGATTGATGGAGGAGACATGACAGATGGCTGTGCCCATCCTGGACTGTGTTCTCTGTCCTGTGAGATCTGTTTGGCCCTTTCTTCAATGTTTTTTCCAGTGCCTTCTGAAGACTAGCTCGTTCTGACTGATAAATCTTTGTATCAAGTCGGCTATTCTCTGCCACAGTCCACCTGCCTTAGTTGATTTTTGTCACGATGCGTTTTGTCTGTGCATCCATATGGGTGTATTTGCATACTGTACATATGGGCCACTTTCAAGAGGTTGGCATCAAGAGCACTCACGGGCAGTGCCGGATTTCTCTTTGGGAAACTGTTTTTATCAGGTGTATTTTGACTGTGGTTGTATACCGCAGTGACACTTTGTAATGTTTAGCTGTTTATAAATAATCCAAATAAATAACAACAAATAAATATTTCCCTTCCCCTGTTTAAAAATTCATGGCATTTTAGAGGTTCATACTAACGTGAGGAAAGGGAGGGCATTCCTAGTATTCATCTGCAAAGGCAAATCGGGGGCAGTGTTTCACCAGGGACAGGTATCACAATTTAAGGACCATCCATGGTTTAAGGGGAGTATGCTATGAATAGTTCTGAAGGCAACCACAATAATATGCAGCCTAGGACCCTCGTACCTACGGGACCGCCTATCCTGGTATGCCCCGCAGAGGACCTTAAGGTCCACAAACAACAACATTTTGGAGGTCCCGAGCCACAAGGTTGTTAGACTGGTCTCAACTAGGGCCAGGGCCTTTTCAGTACTGGTCCCAACTTGGTGGAACACTCTGTCACAAGAGATCAGGGCCCTGCGGGATTTGACATCTTTCCTCAGGGCCTGCAAGACAGAGCTGTTCCACCTGGTCTTCGGGTTGGACTCAGTCTGATGTTTCCTCCCCTTATGGTTTTGTTTATGAGCGATAAATGAAGCTGCATTTAAATTTTAAATTGTATTTTAACCTGTATTTTAATTAACTGTTTTCCTTTCTTTTATATTTTATTGTAATTTTATTGGTGTTAGCCGCCCTGAGCCCAGTTTCGGCTGGGAAGGGCGGGGTATAAATAAAATAATAATAATTATTATTATTATTACTACTACTACTATAGCATTGTGATGAGAAGCATAGGGGGGCTGGGCTTGTGAATTCAAGGTTAGTTACGTTTGCTTGTTTAGAGTAAACAGGCAAATTAACGCTGGCATTAGGTTGAAAGGGAATTTCACAAAGCAAAGCATGGCAATTGCTTAGACATGCATGATATGCTACCATCTGCTGCTCTGCTCTGGCTCCTCTACATGCATGCCGTATGCAGCTGGTTGCGAAAAGAGGAGGAAAGAAAAGAGTTTCTGAATGCTACATGCCTGACAAATCCACGCGCAGTAATTGAAGTTCCAAGATGCATGCATTTAGTTGCTAATGGCGTACAATGGGCAAAAACACGACTAAATGAAAACAACGCAAGAATACAGTATGAAAACGCCAGTGGTGTATTTACATTCCATATTTAAATGTTTTAGGGATCGTGGTTTCTCCCCCTGGCCCCATCCAAACACTGAGGTTTGTCAATAAAAGTCCAGGGGTGGGAGGTCTCTAATAAAAGTGTCGATTTTGAACAAAGTTATAAGGATTAGTTGACACTTAACAGCAGTGGCATGGAAACCAGCTAACAGGGCTCACTCGGCCTTTCAGCCTACTCAGTTGCTTTCCCATGATTTCAATCATTTGGTGGAAGATGAGTCTGAGAAACCACTTTAGGTTTTCCACAATGCCCTGCAACATCCAGCACAGCCCTGCTCCAGGGCATCATGGGAAATTAAAATGGCAGGCAGCTTTGCAGGCTCAGCAACGGCTGCCAGGCAAGCCACAGGGATTTACCAGCCACAGGGGTTTACCAGCATAGAAAGAGGTCTAAGAGAGAGCCCAGTGCTAAGGAACTCCTTTGACATAGACCTAGCCTGTCATGGCGGCCATTTTCTTTTCTTTCTTTCTTTTTTTTATAAATTTTTTATTGAGTTTTTCAAAATGAACACATATTACACAAACACAAATCATCGTTTTCTTAACATCACTTCTAAAATTGGTCCTAATAACAAACACAACATGCATCATATTTCCCTCTCTATTTTTATGTCATCTTTGGGGTGACTTCCTCCCGTCCCCCCTGCTGCGTTTCATTTTATATCATCTTAGTAATCTCTTAACATCTTTAAATATCATTTGTAAATCACTCTATTGTTATTTCCTTAATCAACAGTCTTAACCTATATCATCTATCATCAATACTTCATGCTACCTATTTAATCTGCAGTCTCTTATGTAATCCAACTTTTATCGTTTTTTCAAATCATACAATACTTTTTAAAGTAGTCTTTCAGTTTTTTCCAATCCTTTTCCACCGTCTCCTCCCTCTGGTCTCGGAGTCTTCCGCTCATTTCGGCAAGTTCCATATAGTCCATCATTTTCATTTGCCAGTCTTCTATTGTAGGTATATTCTGTGTCTTCCAGTTTCTCGCAGTTAAGATTCTTGCTGCTGTTGTGGCATACATAAAGAAAGTTTGGTCTTCCTTGGGGACCACCTGATTCTCCATTCCAAGTAAAAAAGCCTCTGGTTTTTTAACAAAGGTGTTTTTCAACACTTTTTTCATTTCATTATATATCATCTCCCAGAAGGCTTTTATCTTTGGGCAGGTCCACCACATGTGATAGAACGTCCCCTCTACCTGATTGCATTTCCAACATTTATTACATGGGGGCCATTTTCAGTGGGGCCAATGATACAATTCCTGGCCACATTAATGTTGCCTTGTGTGCCCACATAGGTGTTGTTTCCATTGGAATGAGCTGCAAAATTAGGCCTGCCCAGATGCTTCTTGGTGCACAATCACCAGAATATCGAGAGAACAAAGAAAATGAGAACTGGGTCACTTGCCAGTGCTGTTTCAAGGGGGACATGAAAGGGAAACCACTTTAAACTAGTTTGTGTTTGTAGTGTGCGGATGTGCCTTGTAATGACACACAATTGGCTTAAAGCATGATTAAACAATCACATGCATGCAGATGTCCGTAGTACTGGACAGAATGAAGCTCTCTGATTTAGTTTCCTGCATTGTTGCATTGTTTGGACTGGGTGTTCATCAGTATGCAAATGATACCCAGCTCTACCTCTCTTTCAAATCAGAACCAGTGAAGGCGACGAAGGTCCTGTGTGAGCGCCTGGAGGCGGTTGGAGGATGGATGGTGGCTAACAGATTGAGGTTGAATCCTGACAAGACAGAAGTACTGTTTTGGGGGGACAGGAGGCAGGCAGGTGTGGAGGACTCCCTGGTCCTGAATGACGTAACTGTGCCCCTGAAGGACCAGGTGCGCAGCCTGGGAGTCATTCTGGACTCACAGCTCTCCATGGAGGCGCAGGTTAATTCTGTATCCAGGGCAGCAGTCTACCAGCTCCATCTGGTACGCAGGCTGAGAACCTACCTGACCGCGGACTGTCTCGCCAAAGTGGTGCATGCTCTGGTTATCTCCCGCTTGGACTACTGCAATGCGTTCTACGTGGGGCTACCTTTGAAGGTGACCTGGAAACTACAACTAATCCAGAATGCGGCAGCTAGACTGGTGACTGGGAGCGGCCTCCGCCACCACATAACACCGGTCCTGAGAGATCTACATTGGCTCCCAGTACATTTCCGAGCACAATTCAAAGTGTTGGTGCTGACCTTTAAAGCCCTAAATGGCTTCGGTCCAGTATACCTGAAGGAGCGTCTCCACCCCCATCATTCTGCCCGGACACTGAGGTCCAGTGCTGAGGGCCTTCCAGCGGTTCCCTCACTACGAGAAGCCAAGTTACATGGAACCAGGCAGAGTAGTGGCACCCGCCTTCCCTTCAGATGTCAAAGAGAAAAACAACTACCAGACCTTTAGAAAACATCTGAAGGCAGCCCTGTTTAGGGAGGCTTTTAATGTTTAATAGATTATTGCATTTCAATGTTCTGTTGGAAGCCGCCCAGAGTGGCTGGGGAAACCCAGCCAGATGGGCAGGGTATAAATAATAAATTATTATTATTATTATTATTATTATTATTATTATTATTATTATGAAATGTTAGGCATTATGCAATTTCACCACTAATGTAAGGGATATATCCTAATCCCAGAAATGGAAACATGGAGGTCAGTAGTACTTCAGAGTTTCTACCAAGGACTGAAACCCCGTTCCCTTGCAGATGTGGGGAGTCATGTTATTGAATGGGCAACCAATCTGAAGCCTCTGACAGTGACTTTATTGAATGAAATGGTTTTAGCCCCAAAGGGGACGTATCCTTTACAAAATGTATCATTACACTGATAAAGGTTTCATATTTTTACTAAGTTTTGAGTTGTGTCTTGTGAATGAAAGGTGTATCATAATTATGTCATGTGCCCCTGGAAATGAAATCTCTTTCAGAGGGATGGAGCAGAGTTTGAATGCGGTCCTTGATATTCTTCTCTGGTCTCCATCGTTTCATTACTATTTAAATGTATGTTAATTTCATCAAGGTGCAGAAAGATCTTTTTCTTGCATATACATGAACTAACTGTATTACTATTCAACTAGCTATTTTGTCTTTCTTTACCCAAGAGAGGCTTTGCGTGTGTTAGCAAAAGTAAAAGCAAGCTATTATAGCAAAGCCTCCATTTTAAGGGTCATATCCATCCTCATTTTTCTCAAGCGATAATTCCTTGTCTTGTAACTGGTACTGTCACACTCAATGCATACTGAAAGGGTCAGTTTTGTGCAACATATGGGAAATGTGTGTGTGTGTGTGTGTGTGTGTGTGTGTGTGTGTATCCACTTCAGAATTAGCACATCTTAATGCAGTCCAGCAAATACTTGCCTCACTGAACATTCAAAATATTTTGATGCTGGTTTGCTTGACTGCTACTTCTTTTGAGTGCCATTCTAGGACTTTGCTCTCACTGTCCTAGGCCTCATTTGCCCACTTCATCTGATTGGCTGTGGCCACCTGTGTGATTTTGTTTATAGATGTCTGTGATGCGGACATCATCATCATTGCATCAAAAGCAGTGTACTTACATGGGATGACAGAACCAATGCAATTAAACACTAGTGAAGGCAAATGAGATTGAGGTCATTGAGAGCAAAGGAGGAGGCGGAGGAAAGTGATTCAGAACAATGGGAATAAAATTGGCAATGGACATCAAAAATGGCTGAAAACAAGAGTCACCTTTTGCCACTCTTAAGAAAGAAAGCAGAAAAAAGCCAGCAGTTTTGGCTCAACTCCTCTCCTACCAAAGAAAGCACACTGTAGATCTGAAAAGTGTGCAGGGTGATATATTTATTTTATATACCTACCATACATCCCGTTGTTTGGTCCCAGCTCCTGCCAACCTAGCAGTTCGAAAGAACGTCAAAGTGCAAGTAGATAAATAGGTACCGCACTGGTGGGAAGGTAAACAGCGTTTTCGTGTGCTGCTCTGGTTCGCCAGAAGTGGCTTAGTCATGCTGGCCACATGACCCGGAAGCTGTCTGCGGACAAACGCCGGCTCCCTCGGACTATAGAGCGAGATGAGCGCCGCAACCCCAGAGTTGTCTGCAACTGGACCTAACGGTCAGGGTTTCCTTTACCTTAAAGGGAACCCTGACCATTAGGTCCAGTCGTGTCTGACTCTGGGGTTGCGGCGTTCATCTCGCATTACTGGCCGAGGGAGCCAGCATACAGCTTCTGGGTCATATGGCTAGCATGACTTCTGGTGAACCAGAGCAGCACACGGAAACGCTGTTTACCTTCCCGCCAGAGTGGTACCTATTTATCTACTTGCAATGGGAGTTCACCCCATCGCGGGGATTCGAACCACCGACTTTCTGATCAGCAAGCCCTAGGCTCTGTGGTTTAACCCACAGCGCCACCCGCGTACCCTACCTTTACCTTACCATACAGTTAAACATATATGTTGTGTGTGTACTGGAAACAGTTGCACAAGAACTGGAGGCCATACTCCTGCTCACATGTTAGGCTCACTGAGTGGGGCAGCAGGATAGGGTCCTCCCTCTCTCTCCCCAAAGCCTGGCTTGACTCTGCTCATTGTGCAGCCTATGTAAGTTGAATACAGCTCACTCACTCTCCGTAAAGAGGCCAAGAAAGATCTTTGCCAGCCTCTTGACTTTGTTTGTTGCCCAGGCCTGCAAAAACAGCAGGGCTGGCTTAAGTTTGGTGCATCACCAATTGTGCAGGTCTGCCCGGCCAGTATCTACAAAACTATTTGGTCACCGAACTGCAGCTCTGTGGGATAATCAGCAATGGAGCAAAATAATCAGCTCCAGAGATTCCAAGCTGCATCCTTCCGTTAATTTTCTTGACTTTTAAAAGCTACCTGTGCTGTATTTCCAACTCTTGCTTTAAGTAGCTCAACAAGGCCCATAATAAAGGTCTTGTCTTACATGGCTGTCATGATACAGTTTAATAGTGTTATAAGGCTACATGGTGTGTGGTTGTCATGATGGTAGATTGCACAGGTCTGTATAGATTTACTGTCATTCTTTAGGCTTTTCATACATGACAGAGGTTGTCTGAAGCACAGCAGGAACATGCAGCTCGCAGGGGTTAAGTGTTCTTTGCCTCCTGGCTTTCGACATAGTCCTCTCTGCACACATACAGAGACGAGGTGCAGGGTACATCTGTCACAGGACTGATGACATGATGGATTACCCATGTCATTGTCAGTACGTTCAGAATTACTCTGCTGCTGATAAGATGGCCCCTTTCTTCTCTCTTGGTAAAGAGAAGCTATTTTCCCCCACCACCAATCTTGTTGCTCTTACAAATTTCCCGAAACCAGAACGGTAGCTGAGTGGGTAGGGGAGGCCTTCCTCCCTTCCTCCCAGGATTACCATCTGGTGTTGGTATTATTTCTAAGATGCTGAAATCATCTTATCAGTCACCGAGAATGAATTTTGCACTCCGATTTCATGCCTTTCCAAAAATTGGTGCAATTCAGTTTTAAAATAGAGGTGATCCCCAGTATGCATGAATAATCAAGTCTTCTGCACAGTCTTTGCCCCCCCCCTTTTGCAGACTGCTTAGATCCTTAGTGAACATGAATCATCAATATATTTGCTCCCTTCAGACCTTCTCCGTGTCTCTTGGCCCCACCCCAGCTCTCGTGCATATTGTTATTATTCCTGTGGACTGCCCTCCCATCAGATGTCAAGGAAATAAACAACTATCTGACTTTTAGAAGACATCTGAAGGCAACCCTAATTAGGGAAGTTTTTAATGTTTGATTTTTTACTTGTGCTTTTAATATTTTGTTGGAAGCCACCCAGAGTGGCTGGGGAAACCCAGCCAGATGGGTGGGGTATAAATTAATGATGATGATGATGATGCATAGGGACAAAGAGGGCCACACAGACACAACTAGCTATACGTACCCCATAGCTGTCAACCCTCCCTTTTTTTGCGGGAAACTCCCTTATTCCAATGCCGTTTCCCGCTGCTATCCCAGATTGTTGATATCCCTTAAATTTCCCGGATTTCAAAGGAAGCAGCTCCTCTCCCTCCTTGTCGGCCAGGGAGGCTCCTCAGCTGCGTTGCTCGGCTGCCAATAAGGAGTCTGAGATCGACTGGGGGCGGAGCTTGCATGCCTTGTGCAGCCAGACCCTCACGCCCAACCAGACAGCAAGCCTGCCTGCCTTCTACGCGCTCGCTCTTTCGCTCACCCGTTCACGCGCAGCCTCTGGAGCGCAGGGTGGTGAGGCTACTTGGTGCCATTGCACCGCCCTCACGGCATCCCTTATTTTCAAATCCGAAAGTTTGAAAAAATCCCTCATTTTCAAATCTGAAAGTTGACAGCTATGATGTACCCAGGAGCCCCAATAGTGTGGCATTCCCAATTACACAAAGCACTAATACATGCTAAAGCTTTTGTCTGCTCTTTTTGAGTGTATTATGAGCAGCGTCGACCCCATAACCTGTAGGGATTCAGTTTGCTAGAGTTAACAAGATCCGGGTTTGTGTGTTACGGATTCAGCATTAGATTTGAACCAAGGAGTCATAGAAGCAAAGGGTTGTAAGGTACCCCAAGGGCCAACATTTAGTCCAACCCTGTTCAATGCAAGAATCCTGCCCACAGCCATCCCTGGGTGGACTCAAACAACCAACTTTATGGCTAACAGCCAGACAACTCCCTACTCTGCCATATAGTTCTCTGTCAATGATCAGGTTCTCTGCTACAATAGTTTTCCATGGTTTTACAAAATCAATTAGTAACTCAATTAATGAACAAATTTAGTCACATCGGGCAACTGCAATGGGTGCAAAAGCAATAAACTCTAAAAACCAAGTTGTGATTGATCCAAGTGGCCATTCATATATTTATGATGCTCTTCTTCAGACCTCATTGACATGTCAACCGGGATGCAAATGTGATCTTCATACATGTGTAAATAATTTAAGGTTTATCTGTTTATTAAGGAGAAAGCCCTACTCGACTCAATAGGTCTTACTTCTGAGTAGACCTGTCTAGGATAGTACTGCAAATAAGTTTAGGTTACGCTCTTAACCACATTTACCTGGCAGAAAGATCACATTGCCATTGGGGTTTATTTCGAGAAAAGAAACAGGGCTTTGGTGTTAGTGCAACTGATAAGGCAGCAAATTTTAATCAGTAGATGAATGAATCACGGGGTAGATCAGTCACTGAGCCTAAAATTTTAATGGAATTTAGATATCATTTTATTTTTAAGGCTATTTTGATGCTGGTAGGAATGCAACAGGGCTGCCAAAAGACAGAGAGTAAGCCGTAGATTGAAGCATGAGAAGGTGCAATTATACCTGCTTATTATGAATATAAGGATTATTTGTGTATTGGTCATGGAAAAAAATAGTGCTTCTTTCTTCTACTGTGACAGCTGACCTTTTGAAGTATGTTTCCTTGGTGCAACAGGGCTAAGCTGAAAGTTTGGAAAATTGAATTGTGGATGAATGAGATATACCTACTGTGGAAACAGAAATCTTCAGATGATCTTGTGCAATACAAAGTAAGTGCTCATACTATTGTGCTCACACCATGGTACACAGGTGAAGAATAATCAAGAAACAGGCCCATTTTTTAAAATATACATCTTGTTGTGAGTTCATGGGCTTAGATAGCTAAATACAGAAGTAAATAAATGCATATATTGTATTATGTACTGTTATTACTCCCTGAAGTATAATATATGCATACAAACATTTCTACATATTTTGTATGTAGTTTGATGTGTCTGAATTCTCTGTCGATATTGAATGTGTATATCATGCATTGGGGAAAAATAGTACAAAGCACAGCACTTTTTGAACCGTTGTGTAACAAAGATTCCTACAGTGATCATGCAGGGAAAAAGACTGTGCCCTTTATCTGCATCTATCATCTTCATCCCAAAATCTAATCTATCATCAACAATTATCACAGCTACTTTACTCTTCTTGATACCGGGGCCGTGCAAATGTGGCACAGACTATTTTTTAAAACTGATGCTCTATGCTAAATGGGACTCCGATAATAAAATATCTGTTTTGGGTGTTGTCTTTTTTAAGGCGCTTGTTATCTTTTAAAAAAACAAAACCCTCTATAAGCGCTTGAGATGAAATGAAAAGAAATAAAATTTGCCTTTGAGCCCAGTTAGGTTGCAATCCTATATAACTCAAAACAAAATAAAAAATAAAAAAAATCCTTCCAGTAGCACCTTAGAGATCAACTATGTTTGTTATTGGTATGAGTTTTCGTGTGCATGCACACTTCTTCAGATACACTGAAACAGAAGTCACCAGACCCTTATATATATTTTTATTTTGTTTCGACTACGGCAGACCAACACGGCTACCTACCTGTAACTATATAACTCAGTTACCTGGCAGCAAGCACCATTGAAATCATTGGCACTTACCTTTGAGTAAATCTGGACAGGATTGCACTGTTAACCTTTTTTGTTTTTATTTGATGAGCCAGAAAAAGAAGTGCACAGTTATCTCATATCCCTCATTAAACCATTATAAAGATCTCAGCAACACAAGAATTTTGAATGAATGAATTAAACAAACCCTTATATCATTGTCCTTTAAATATATTTGTTATGAAATAACTTACATTTCTTTTACAAGCACTTCCTACTGTTAGAAGAAAAAACCATCTTTCATATTTTGAACTCCTATTTCAGCATCACACAAGAACCAAAACAGCCCCTGCCCAACGCCCCAAAAGGAGGTAAGAATGATTTTCACTTTCAGACTCGCAGATTAAAATCCACAGAGACCTGGCAGAACAGCAAGTCAAATAGTAAAATTGCCTGGGCTGTACAACCTCACACTGCAGGTTGCAGAATCCCACATTACAAAACTTCCTGCGTTCTAGATGCAGGGAGAAAGATTCCAGCCTACCCTTTTCCTTGACATGCTTGTTTTCTGTGTAGGAATTTTTTTGGTGAGTGAGGGGTGTTTTCTATCCATGTTCCACCTGCTGCCCAGAGTGGAACAGTCCACTGTGTGATCTGCCATTTTGTAGACCTGGTCTACAAGTTGCTTCATGTACACAGACTAAAGCTTGGAGTCCTATTTATTAATCATAATGGCCACAATCCTATGTGCGCTCAAAATCCTACTGAAATCAAAGGCATTTAAGTGCATGTCACTGGATGTTGGATTGCTAAGTGAAAACACTCCAGTCCCCAAATGCCTTTCATGGGAGCAACTCCCACGGAAATCAATAGGGCTTACCTCCGTCGCAATGAGTTCAGGCCGCGGGTGTAAGAATATCAGAATTATTTCTCCCATAATGAGCTCAAGAAAATATTCTCAAATGATGTGTGTGCATAACACAGACACATACAGACCCTACTGATGCGCTTTTGTTTTGAAGTTTTAATCAGGTTTAAAAGGGAAGCTATTCAGGGAAATTGTGTGGTCTGAATTTTAATCCACCAGCCTCTTCTTTATAGCATGTGGTGTGGCCTTGAATTGCAGAATGTTTGAAACATACATAATGAGCTCAATGTCAAACTGTTGGGCTTTTTGTCTTTAACAATAAGCACTTAGCTCAACTAAATGAATAGAAATTGCTTTAGTGAATTAGAAAAGCCAAGGTCTTTTCAATACTCTAATTCTGACGTTAATTATTTTAGACGCTGTCTATTATTTTTCCCCCACCATTATAACAAGTTCAGAATTAAACTTTGAAAACCCGGGATATAATATTTGTAAGCAAATATTCCAGTGATCAAAGAAGCAGGATTTTATTTTCCTTTCAAGACCAAACTTCTGCATTTCCAATCGGGCGGCGGGGGAAGAAGATGTTTTCTTTTTCATATTTGTTTGCTCTCAATGATACGAGAGGAACAAAATACCGATTTGACGATAGAAAAGATCACCGCCGTCATTATGAACACTATACATAATCTCTCTAATTTGCAAAGAGATTAGATTTCCAATTCATAACAGATTCCCCTTTCTCCAGTCGTGTATCCTAAAGGGCATTTGTAATAGAATAGGGTTCTCTATACTCCTCCTTCAAATATTAGAAAAAGGAGTGAATTTATTTCCTTCCCTGCACCCAAAGAACAGCATTCAAAAAATTACAGTGAATAGCAATTCATCCTTTAGAAATCCCTTCAACCCAGTTGCTGCCAGAGATCTGAATGCTTTCTCCTAAAGCTCTGTAATCCAATAAGCTTTTGTGTTTAGCAGCTTGTTTGAAACTTGTATAGCACCCCGGCCTGTGCCTCCGTATGCTCCTTTGCAGGCAGGTGAGTGCCCGAGGGCCTTCTTAATATTCAAGCCACGAGGCCTTCACAGCCCCAACCAGAATGTAATTTGTAATTAACTGTCATTTACTTCTGTCTGCATTGACTTGTTGTTCAAAAGACAATGTAGCTTCGCTGGTCACTAGCTTGCCTTTGTTGTGGTTATAATGTCTCTCAGATCTAGCTGTTTCTCCAATATTTCAGTTTAAAAACACACACACACAACATCCTTGTAACCCGGCTGCTGCAAAACCGATATAATTCTTTTCCCCAAACCAGTGCAATTAATGTTGCACATTTCAGTTATCTGAAACATGGGACTTATGGGGTAGATATTTGTGTAGGCTCCTGGTAACCGGCGGTATGTTGATGCATTCAAATGAAAGCTGAGATTTCCAAGACAATAGCCCAGTTAAGATTTTTAATTGCTGCTTTCACCCCTTCCTTGGTTTGAAAATACATGTTTTTTGACACCGGAGATGTCAGCCATTTGCTTTGGGAACGGTGCCGAACTGAATTTGTGCTTACTCTCTTGGTGACCTTATTTTACCTGAAATTCACATGCACACACTCCCAACAGAAGACTAAGAGGCCTATCAATCACAACTCGCCTACACTTTAGAGCAACAAAATCAAAGAGTAGTACTCCAGTTTAAGAAATGTGTGGGTTGCAATCAGTCATTCCCGCCATTTGAATAATGCATAGTGTCTTCCCTTCTAGCTGAGGCATTTCATATATAAGTCAGTGTCTGAGTTGGCATGTCACGTTAAACCATAGTTTAGTTTTTAACTGTGGCTGAATGCAAATGAGCACATGCCGCTGCCCGCTGCTCAAAAGTCTCTGGTTTGCCCCTCCCCTGCTCCTGGTGGTCCCACCCTGGGAGCAACAAACCACAAGCCTTGCCTTGTTACATCATCCAGATCGAGGCTCATGATTTGTTTCCCCAAAGAAACCACAAGCCAAAAACTAACCTTTACTACTGTTTTTGGTTGGTCTGTAAAGATAAACGACAATCTCAGGTTCAGATGAAGTTCCGTAGTAGTAGCAGTAGTAATAATAATAATAATAATAATAATAATAATAATAATTTATTATTATTTATACCCAACCCATCTGGCTGGGTTTCCCCATCCACTCTGGGCGGCTTCCAACAGAACATTAAAATACAATAATCTATTAAACATTAAAAGCATTCCTAAACAGGGCTGCCTTCAGATGTCTTCTAAAGGTCTGATAGTTGTTGTTCTCTCTGACATCTGAAGGGAGGGCGTTCCACAGGGCGGGTGCCACTACTGAGAAGGTCCTCTGCCTGGTTCCCTGTAACTTGGCTTCTCGTAGTGAGGGAACCGCCAGAAGGCCCTCGGCACTGGACCTCAGTGTCCGGGCAGAATGATGGGGGTGGAGACGCTCCTTCAGGTATTTGTTGCAGGCAGGAAGAGATGAGTAGTTTGTTGCAGGCAGGAAGTTTGTTGCAGGCAGGAAGAGATGAGAAACAAAGTGGGTATTTGTGAGCCACTGACACCAGCAAACTGCTTTTTCACGTGTAACCATAGCTATGGTGCTATGTGACATGGAATCCAGACATGTGGCTTATTTTTAAGAACACCACCCTGGCAGAAATCTGGCCCCAAACATGATAAGAATGTTGTCGATATTCCATGTGATTTCCGAGCACAATTCAAAGTGTTGGTGCTGACCTTGAAAGCCCTAAATGGCCTCGGCCCAGTATACCTGAAGGAGCGTTTCCACCCCCATCGTTCTGCCTGGACACTGAGGTCCAGCTCCGAGGGCCTTCTGGCTGTTCCCTCCCTGCGAGAAGTGAGGTTACAGGGAACCTGGCAGAGGGCCTTCTCGGTTGTGGCGCCTGCCCTGTGGAACGCCCTCCCACCAGATGTCAAGGAAATAAACAACTACAGTGGTACCTCTGGTTGCGAAATGGATCCATTTTTGGAGGTCCGGCTGGATCCCGACGTTTTCGCACCCCAAGGATCATTGTTATACACATGAGCGTGGCGGTAGACCGCTTCTGCGCATGCGCGCGGTGCGATACCAGGTCAAATATTTCTGGGTTTGCCGCTTTCGCAACCTGAAGTTTACGTAACCCGAAGTGCTACTGTATCTGACTTTTAGAAGACATCTGAGGGCAGCCCTGTTTAGGGCAGTTTTTAATGTTTGATGTTTTATTGTGCTTTGAACATTTTGTTGGGAGCCGCCTAGAGTGGCTGGGAAAACCCAGCCAGATGGATGGAGTATAAATAATAATAATAATAATAATAATAATAATAATAATAATTATTATTATTATTATTATTATTATTATTATTAACATAAGAAGAGCCCTGCTGGAGCCAAGCAAAAGGATTATCAAATTCAGCATCCTGTTCTTCCAGGGGACAACCAGATCCTATGGGAAGCCCACAAGCAAGATATGAATGCAACTGCACTTTCCCTACTGGTGTTCTCAAGCAACTGAAGTTAGTACACAGCCATCATGCCTAGTAGCCTTTGATTAATTTGCCTAATCCCCCTTTAATCCCTTCCAAGTCAGTGGGTATCACTACATCTTGCACTAGTGTCTTTCATAGTTTAACAATGGAGTTGTGTGAGGAAGTGGTCCCTATTGGTTGCCCTCTTTCAGCTTCATTGGAAGACACACCCATGCACCCAGGTTCTAGTATTATGTGAGAGGGAGAAAAACCTTTCTGAATATTGCATATTTTTATATATCACTATCATGCTCCCAACCCTAACCCCCTTACTTGCTATATATATATATATATATATATATATATATATATATATATATATATTTAAAGATTTTCATATTACAAAACAATATTTTTCACAAAATAAAAATTACATACAACAGTGTTATTATTCATTGTCTATTATTACGCTCTTATATCATCCCTTCTAAAGAAGGGAAAAGAGAAGAGAAGAAAAAAATAAAATAAATTATATATATAAATAAGTAAATACAATAAATTAAATACACTAAGATGATTGAGATGAGACTTCCTGCCAAAACCCCTGCATATTTTCCCCGTAACATTGAATGTACTCAACACAGTAACCATTCTTTTAGATACAGGTAGGTAGCCGTGTTGGTCTGTCATAGTCAAAACAAAATAAAAAAAGCTCATGCCAAGAACAAACTTAGTTGGTCTCTAAGGTGCTACTGGAAGGATTTTTTTTATTTTTTTATTTTGTTTTCATTCTTTTAGAGATTCACTATTACATTCTCAAAACATTTTACTTCCCTAAAGTGTTTTCTAGCTCCATAGTTTGACTATGTGCTGCATGGAGAAGCATTTTCTTTTATCTTCCACATGTGAGTGTTCCTTTCATTCATTCTACAAATCACTTCAGCATTCTACAAATCACTCGATTTACCCTTCTTAGTGTGCCTGGATGTCAGGGACGTGCCCTCCCCTGCCAGTCCGGCACTGAGTGGATACCAGCAGCCTCAGCCTCTGTTGTCGATGGACACGTCCATAGCTGTCAACTTTCGGATTTGAAAATAAGGGATTTTTTCAAACTTTCGGATTTGAAAATAAGGGATGCCACGAGGGCGGTGCTACTGCCTCACCACCCTGCGCTCCAGAGGCTGCGCGCGAACGGGTGAGCGAAAGAGCGAGCACGTAGACGGCAGGCAGGCAGGCTGTCTGGTTGGGCGTGAGGGTCTGGATGCACAAGGCATGCAAGCTCCGCCCCCAGTCGGTCTCAGACTCCTTATTGGCAGCAAAGCAATGCAGCTGAGGAGCCTCCCTGGCCGGCAGGGAGGGAGAGGAGCTGCTTCCTTTGAAATCCGGGAAATTTAAGGGATATCAACAATCTGGGATAGCAGTGGGAAACGGCGTTGGAATAAGGGAGTTTCCCGCCAAAAAAGGGAGGGCTGACAGCTATGGACACATCTCCCAGTGAGTCTGCCAGCTCCTCCCCGGGGGAGGAGGAGTTACCAGGGAGGAGCCAAGTGGGAAGGGGTCTCCAGGATGATGCAGTGAGACCCAGCACCACTCAGCAGACCCACTCTGAGGGGGAGACACCATTTCCGGCACCTGCTTTACGCAGAGGTGTCAGGGGAGTAAGGAGGCGGCACTTTAGGGTGCTGAGACTCTGGTGTTGGCACCGAAACAGGAGGGGGGCACTTCCGGATTCTGCTAGTGACTAGGTGGTCATGTTTTAGGATAGCTCTGCACTGTACATACTTTGCACAATAAAATAGTTGAAAGACAAGACGGACTCATGAGCGAATCTGACAGCGTGTTTCAATTAAAACCCAGGACCAAACATCATGGGGTAACTTCTCCAATGGGCCTTTCGAAGACTAGGAAGAGAGGAAAACAGGGGTGTGCAGAGTACTGGGATAATGTTTACCTGGCTGGAAGCCTTGTTTTGCCAAGGTAGATGTTTTTGGAGAAACCGGAGGACGGATTTTGGCACAGCACTAATGCTCAGCTGCCCACAGAGATTTTTATGGGACACAAAAGTGGTGCCAGATTTAGGGTGGTGTGGGAAGTTCCCTCGCACAGTGTGCTGGTCCCGTGGGTTACCCGAAAGGCGAGGTCCACGTCCGGTCCATGGTCAGAGGTACAAAGTAAAGGCAGTCCGTGGTAACAGAAGCTGAGTGCAGGGCAGGGAGTCAGGCAAAGTCAGGAACAGGTAGGCAAGCAGGGAACCAGGGCAGGTCAGGAGCTCAGGCAGGAAAGCAGGACAGGTTTCAAGCAGGAACACTGGCAGGAACTAGTAACCAACAATGTTGCTCCTGCAACTTGGGCTGGGGCTGGCCGGCTTTTATCTGCCCTGAGGCATAGGGTGGCCCCGATCCTCTGGTGACTCGCCTCTCCTGGCTTGGAGGCGAGCACTCCTCTTGCGGGAACTCAGTTCCCTTCGCCTCTCTGCCCTGAGCCTCTGCAGCTCAGGAGAGGCTGGAGGGTTACCGGACCCAAAGGCAACCTCAGCTTCCCCTGACGGGGCTGGGAGTGGAGCACCTGCAGGCAATGGGTCCTCCATCCCATCAGGAGCCAGAGCAGACTCAGCCGATGCCTGCACCTGAGGATCCAGCACAGGTGAGGCCCCTTCCGACTCAGGCCCCAGCCCCGGCTCTGCTGGTTCTGGAGGCGGGGAATCCTGTGCAGGCTGGGATCCCTCAGGTTCAGCATCTGAGTCTGGATCCCAGGCCATCACACCCAGGGTGCTGAACCAAGGGGGCCCAAAATTGAGAAGATCCAAAATTGAGAAGATCCATTGGGGGACACCAAATTTTGGCCTCGCACAGGGCGCCACATTGCGAAAGATAACCAAAGTCTGCCCAGACAGAAGGGCACATGCGGTCTTTGAATATGCAGCACCCTCACTTTTTTTTACATATAATTTGTTCATGTGTTTCCATCTCTGTGTGCCAGTACGAATCATGCCTTCTTGGGTATCGCTTGATTTTCCATCACTTCATGAGTGGAATGTGTGACCTGGCCCTCTTGAAAAACATCATGTCAGAGATGATGTGAGGTAAAAGGGATGTTCCCTTTTTTCGTGAAGGTCTAGTCACACGGGCAACTTACTACTTCACCCTGAAACCATCAATGGAAAAACATGCATGTGTGAACTATCACTCCTCTGCCCTCCTCTGCACAAAGAGAGAGATTTCCCTTCTCCCCTCACAACTAATGCAAGCCAGATTTTTGACACACCCCTCATGCTATCATGCCAGAACGGGGAAATGAATTCCATGCGCTTATGAAAGAGCTGATATTTTATTTCATTTGGACCATTTCCTTTGAGGAGGAGGCTTCCTACCCGTACAACAGATCCATCCATGTGGCAATTATACAAAAACCGCGGTTATCTGGATTTACCATGTCTGGCCACTCTCGTATGGAGCCCCCGTAGCCATATATAAATAGCTTGCCCTGTTTATCTGGAGTTTGGGTGCCCCTTAGGCCCTTCTGATAAATGAGGTCGTACAGTAATGGCCTCTTTATTTTGGACTGTACTCTCCTTTTGAAATAGATTTGTTAAAGAAGCCCCCTGCCTGTAGGAAACTTAAACCACCTTCATCTCTCTGTCCTTGATGATTTGCATAAGGCTGGAGTAAATGGTGCTGCAAGCGTTCGTCCGTCGCCGTCGCCGTCCCCCCCCCCACTGGTTTATTTACATCTTGGCCTTATTATTTCCTCCCTTTATTGGAAACAATTAACCAGAGAGGTTGAAAAGCCTGCTGCACCTCGCTCTTTAAGTTACCAAGAAATAAAAGCAGAACAGTGTGAGTGTTTGCGCACGTGTGCATGCGTATGTGTGTAAATCTATCTATATATCTATATACACAGTGGCACCTCGGGTTACAGACGCTTCAGGTTACATACGCTTCAGGTTACAGACTCTGCTAACCCAGAAATATTACCTCGGGTTAAGAACTTTGCTTCAGGATGAGAACAGAAATCGGGCAGCGGCGGCGGGAGGCCCCATTAGCTAAAGTGGTGCTTCAGGTTAAGAACGTTTTCAGGTTAAGAACGGACCTCCGGAACGAATTAAGTACATAACCAGAGGTACCACTGTAGATACATAACACAGCCCCTCCACACACAAGCCAGTGCTTTTTGTAGTGTGTGCGTGTGTGTGTGTCATAGCTGTCAACCCTCCCTTTTTTTGCAGGAAACTCCCTTATTCCAATGCCGTTTCCCGCTGCTATCCTGGATTTTTGATATCCCTTAAATTTCCCGGATTTCAAAGGAAGCAGCTCCTCTCCCTTCCTGCCGGCCAGGGAGGCTCCTCAGCTGCGTTGCTCGGCTGCCAATAAGGAGTCTGAGACCGACTGGGGGCGGAGCTTGCAGGCCTTGTGCAGCCAGACCCTCACGCCCAACCAGACAGCCAGCCTGCCTGCCGTCTACGCGCTCGCTCTTTCGCTCACCCGTTCGCGCGCAGCCTCTGGAGCGCAGGGTGGCGAGGCTACTTGGTGCCATTGCACCGCCCTCGTGGCATGCCTTATTTTCAAATCCGAAAGTTTGGGAAAATCCCTTATTTTCAAATCCAAAAGTTGACAGCTATGCATGCAGGTCAATTAGGAGGTGCAGGTGTTGACAGCTATGCTGTAGATACACAACACAGCCCCTCCACACACAAGCCAGTGCTTTTTGTAGTGTGTGTGTGTGTGTGTGTGTGTGTGTGTGTGTGTGTGTGTGTCCCCTATATTCTCAAAAAGAGAAGAGCCGGGCTGTGTTAGCACCTAACCGTCCAGGATTGCAACATGCCACTCTAAGAACGATTAAGCTTCCTTTAGTGCAGCGGTGACATCACTCATGGCTCAAAGCTGCTCCTACTCAGGAGTATTAGAATGCATTTCATGCTTGGCTTACTCAAAACTGCAGAGCTCAAATTTACACCTTATTTGATGTTCTTCTGCCTGCTGTTAATTGGTAAAGGGATCTTTGACCCTTTTGATCTCTCTTACAATCCTCTAAATGCCCAGGTCTGCTAAACTGTTCAGCAGGAGATACTCAGCAGTTGCCCAGTAATATAAAGTCTTTCTTTCTCTCTTTCTTCTCCCCCCCGCCCTCCGCATTTGGCTTTCCTGCCTTTGGTTTACATCCAAGTTGCACAGAAATAAGAGATGACAGTTGTTACAGATATGCCGGTTTAATTACTTGTCAGCTTAGAGCCGATATCTCGGCTAGCCAACGTCGAAAGCTTAACTTTCTTCTAGTAGCTTATAGCATGACCAACTGCTAGTGCTTTAGTATTTACCCATAAAACTCTGGATACATTTAAGATAAAATAATAATAATGAAATAAACAGCCCTTTTGATCTCGTAGAAAAAGTGATCATCTTCTCCCGCTCTTGATTCTGCACAGATCTTTGTGTCACTTAAAACGAGGCAGTAATATTGCTACTGAAGTGGAAATCAGACTTATTTTTGTGATTACACATTTATAATTGCTTTGGGGAGGTTTAGTGCCTTTTTTGTTGTTATTTGAGCAATGAAACATCAGGATTCATATTGGTTATGGAGTAACAGAAAAATAAACATTACATTATTTTAAAATACAATTTCCTTCTCTTCTTCCTTGTACATCTAATTTCCCATGTCCTATACATCCCCAGACAGCTCTTCAAATTTAAATATAGGAGAAAATAATAACAACAACAAGATTTGTGTGTGTGTATTAGCAAGCTGAAAAACCATGACTGCATACACACAATGCATTCAAAGCATATTTAAATAACATTTCTCTTGCTCCCCCAATCCTGGGAACTGTAGTTTATCCCTCACAGAGCTGCAATTGATAGCACCATTAACAAACTGGAGTTTTCAGGATTCTTTGGGGCTGGGAATCAGCTTTAAATGTGCTTTAAATTTAAATGTGCACAAAACCTTATGGAGAACTTCCCTTTATAGCACATGCAGAAACAACCTTCTTGACTTTTGGACCCACTATTGGTCTCATCTGCTCAATCTGCTGGAGACTGTCTTTGCATGCAGGGGCAGTCCCTAACTCACTGTCAGGGGGCTCCCTCCCCCTTCCAGCCCAGCGTTGAGTGTGTACAGAGAACAGCTGCCGATTTTAACAACAGACTCCTCCTCTGCTTCTGGGAGCAGCAGTGGGCCAGAAGAGGAAGTGTTGCCAGGGCTTGGGTTAAGCAGGGAGAGACCTCGGAGCTTACAGGGAGGACGTCCGGGGGAAAGAAGGAGGAAAAGGAAACGATGCTTCCGTTTCCCCCGATGGGCTTGCTGGCGGGAAAATCGTAGCGACACACTTCCAGATTCTGCTAGTGACTGATTAGACATGTTTATAACTCGCTCTGCGTTGTAAAGTAATTAGACTAGATGAAAGCTTCAAAGCTGGATGTCTCAGACTCTTTATTGAACGACTGGCGAAGGGGGGCAGCCCTGACACTCACCAAGGGTTTAAGACCCATCGGCTGCCCCCAACTGGTTTAGCCAGCCCAGGGGCGTCTTGCCCATAGAGGCAAGTGGCGCAGGGCACCAGGGCGCCAAGTTCTGGAGGGCGCCAGGGAAGAGGCGGAGGCTGGACGCGGTGCCTCCCGGCATCAGCTCGCCGCCCTTGCCCGCCTCGCTGAAGCAGCACTGTGCCCGGAGCCTCCTTCTCCTCCCCGCTGGAGAAGCCACCCTCCAGCCGCTGCCCGCCTCCTCCAGCCCCGCAAAGCTGCCGGCAGTGCTGTAAAAAGGTCGGCAACTCTGGAAAATGGGGGGGGGGGCGCCGGAGGGATCTTTGCACCACGGCACCGGATATACTTAAGACGACCCTGAGCCAGCCACTCAAAGCAGTTTCCTGTGGTGTTGCATGCTGACAGCTTCTAGGAGTCACAGTGAGAGCTGAGTGCAGGGTGGGGACCAAAGGTGGACAAACTACCCCAGAAGGAACATGACGTGTCCCCCACCGGAAGTACTACCCACCCCCTAACACCCCATACACCCCTCAGATTGCTCTGTTATCCAAATATTTCACATAATAAAGTGATCTTTCGGAAGGTGTTAAATGCGGTGAATCTGCAGGTTACCTGTAATTTGGTTCATAATAATAATAATAATAATAATAATAATAATAATAATAATAATTTATTATTTATACCCCGCCCATCTGGCTGGGTTTCCCCGGCCACTCTGGGCGGCTTCCAACAGAACATTAAAATACAATAATCTATTCAACATTAAAAGCCTCCCTAAACAGGGCTGCCTTCAGATGTCTTCTAAAGGTCTGATAGTTGTTGTTCTCTTTGACATCTGTTGGGAGGGCGTTCCACAGGGTGGGTGCCACTACCGAGAAGGCCCTCTGCCTGGTTCCCTGTAGCTTTGCTTCTTGCAGTGACGGAACCGCCAGAAGGCCCTCGGCGCTGGATCTCAGTGTCCGGGAAGAATGATGGGGGTGGAGACGCTCCTTCAGGTATACTGGACCAAAGCCATCTAGGGCTTTAAAGGTCAGCACCAACACTTTGAATTGTGCTCGGAAACGTACATGTAACATCAAGTTATTTCACTTGATTACTGTATAAAGGTAAAGGGACCCCTGACCGTTAGGTCCAGTCATGGATGACTCTGGCTCATCTCGCTTTATTGGCCGAGGGAGCCGGCGTACCGCTTCCGGGTCATGTGGCCAGGATGACTAAGCCGCTTCTGGCAAACCAGAGCAGCGCACGGAAACGCTGTTTACCTTCCCGCCGGAGCGGTACCTATTTATCTACTTGCACTATGACGTGCTTTCGAACTGCTAGGTTGGCAGGAGCAGGGATTGAGCATCGGGAGCTCACCCCGTCGTGGGGATTCAAACTGCTGACTTTCCGATTGGCAAGCCCAAGAGGCTCAGTGGTTTAGACCACAACGCCACCCACGTCCCTTGATTACTGTATACTTGAACTCATTTATTCTCTCTCTCTCTCTCTCTCTCTCTCTCTCTCTCTCTCTCACACACACACACACACACACACACACACGTACGTTTCACACCATCTATTGAGCAACAATGTCGACAACAAACTGCACATACTTTCTCTTGCCCAGCTGCACTGCAGTGTCACAAAACATTTCACCTATGGAACAAGGTAAGCGACTTTAATTTAGTGCTACACTGGATACAGCCTAGTGTATTTGGGGTGATCACTACCCCTTAACAACAAAGTTATGACATTACTGACTGGATTTGAACTGGGGTCACCCCACTTTTAGCCCAGCACTCTAACTGATGGCTGCAAAATCAAGCATGTTAATGTGTCGTCGCATATGAAAACTCATAGACGGAATATCTAAAAAGCCAGAAAGCTGCTTATTTTCCACGAACTGCTGGATGAAAGCCTTTGCACAAGACTCACCCCCCCAAAAAATAATGTTGTGAACTTGCTTTCTAAAAAAAAACAACAAACCCTGGAAATGTATAGGAATCCAAGCCTTCATGTAGATCTGAGATTTGGTGTAATTAGCAGGTTAATGCACTGGATAAACACCCTGGAAATAGATAAAGGGATTTAAATAAAGACATTTCAATTACTATTTTTTAAACAAAAATATTAGTTGGTGGAGTAGAAGCAGGGTTATTTGATAGCACTTCTGTACTTTAGGCAGATCTAATGTTTGTGGCATCTATTTAACTCCTCCAGCATCTCCTTCCAAACTTTTCGTGGGTGTTTTTTTGTTTTGTTTTTACTGTTTAACCCAGGCTCTCTTACCCGCCCAGATACATAGTTTCTATTGAAGTGAAACAGATTATTGGTTACTATAGTTTCCCTATTGCATGATACGGTGCTGTAGAAAGCCCAGTACAATAGGTTTAAAAGTTCAGTTAGAACAAATAAGTCAGTGTTGTGAGGAATGAGAGAAAAGGTACCTGAGCTTGTCTCTTTGATGTTTCCTTTATGTTGGGTGATAGAAGGGGAATTAGTGGTGGGTTAATTGTTTGGTACTTAAGGCTCTGTCTCTCTCATTTGCCACAGAGTGAAATATGTTGCAATGAAGGCCATGGGTATAATTTAATTCAACCTCCTTTGCCCCCACCCCCCACTGACCAGAATTAATGGATAACTGTCTACTACATGAAAATAAGTAAAAAACCTTGCATTTTGCATATTGATCACTCTAGTAATTTGGGTCTAATGGCTTTTGCAGGCTGACAAATATCGTGGCAGAGGTTGGTTTCCATATCCTCTGGATCAGGGGTCAGCAACCTTTTTCAGCCGTGGGCCGGTCCACCATCCCTCAGACCTTGTGGGGGGCCAGACTATATTTTGAAAAATATAATAAAATGAACAAATTCCTATGCCCCACAAATACCCCAGAGATGCATTTTAAATAAAAACACACATTCTATTGATGTAAAAACACCATGCAGGCCCCACAAACAACCCAGAGATGCATTTTAAATAAAAGGACACATTCTACGTAAAAACACGCTGATTCCCGGACCGCCCGCGTGCTGGATTGAGAAGGCGATTGGGCCACATCCGGCCCCTGGGCCTTAGGTTGCCTACGCCTGCTCTGGATGGAGCTCAGCCAGAATCTACTGGCATCATCGAGGCTGAGATACAGATCATTTGCATCAAGGAAACTGGAAACGCCAGCTTTCACAAGAATACCCCTGGAACCAAACTTTCTGAACATACCGGCAAAAACCAGAAGGCCAGCCAACAAAATGTTAACAAGGATTGACAAAGCGGTGCGGATTTCTGCAGTGGCTTTTTGTGCCTCTCAAAGCTGTGCTTCCCCTTATCGTTTCCTCCTCTAGTTGGGCTCAGATATCAGAAATGAGACTAGATGAAAGTAAAGTGCTATGTGTACAGATCCAGAGGACTACGAGGAAGTAAATGGCAGGTGGGGAAAGTTTCAACACTCCTCACCCATGAGCACTTTTAACTCTTAAAACTGGATCACGATACACACACAAACCCCACCTCATGAGTGCCGGTGCTAGATCGGAGTTTGTCACTATCACTTAATATGCGGTCCTAAAGGTTAAATGTCATCAGGTCTTCCAAAAAGTGAAACCTTATCTGCAGACTGTTTTTTGACATTGCTGAAGGTTTTGTCTTGATTACTTTCAATAAAATCCAAAGTAAGGATGACTGCCTTGGCTCACTAAGCAACCAGGTTTTATCACTAATTACAATCCTTTATTACCAGTAGTTTAATAGGTTTATGATAGGTCGTAAAACAATTCAGCATGGGAGTACATAAAAGAAACGGATTATACAGCTGTGACATCTTAATGTCAATTCACTGTAATCATTTTATGATCTTTAATGGGCATGTTCCCCCCTCCTTCTTCAGTAAAATAAGTTTGCATGCCTTTACATGGGATATATAGTCACTGACTATGGGAGGCAGAGAGAAACCACATAAATATACCGTAAAATACTTAATGAGGCATTTTAGAAACTTCTAATGTCAAAAGTATGTAGACTGTATCACACATGTGAAGACTCATTATGGGTAATTATAATAAAATGGTAAGTGCTACAATCATTCTAACCTTGAAGGCATAAGAAAGGGTGGCTGTGTTTGCCTTCCTTGCCTCCACTTCGAAGATGTTTTCCTCATTAATTTTGCTTCGTGTTACCACAATTGCTTTATGTAAGCAAGGGTGAAATCCCGGTGCATTTGCCACCTCACCATTTGGGGCAGTCTTAAGCTTCTGAGCTTGAGTCTCTAGTTAATGATGCATCCATTTAAAGTTGAGGGCCAGACCTGCATGACTTGGCAGCCACCAAGTCAAACATTGGGCAACAGCAATTTGTTGTTTATTTATAAAATTATTTATATACCGCTATAAGGTAAAGGGTAAAGGGACCCCTGACCATTTGGTCCAGTCGTGTCCGACTCTGGGGTTGCAGCGCTCATCTCGCTTTATTGGCCAAGAGCAGGCGTACAGCTTCCAGGTCATGTGGCCAGCATGACAAAGCCGCTTCTGGTGAACCAGAGCAGTGCATGGAAATGCCGTTTACCTTCCCGCCGGAGCGGTTCCTATTTATCTACTTGCACTTTGACATGCTTTCGAACTGCTAGGTGGGCAGGAGCTGGGACCGAGCAACAGGAGCTCACCCCGTCGCAGGGATTCGAACTGCCAACCTTCTGATCAGCAAGCCCTAGGCTCTGTGGTTTAACACACAGCGCCACCTGGGTCCCTATATACCGCTATACTGTAGCATAAAATATATCATATAAAATATATCATACAGCAATACGTTGTGTGCTACAACTGGGTGTTAAGAGTCTAGGTATCTGAAGAAGTGTGCATGCACACAAAAGCTCATACCAAGAACAAACTTAGTTAGTCTCTAAGGTGCTACTGGACAATTTTTATTTTTATTTTTAATATATTTCTTCTGGGTGTTGAGAGTTAGGGAAGTAAGTGCCCAGTCAATAGAGCAGTGCATTTGGTGTTGCTTGCTTGGTTTTAAATGGAATTGAGGTGTGGTTGCTGTCTGCAGAATCCCTTCATACACACCGCAAACCCCTGTATGTATTTCTCTCTCTCTCTCTCTCTCTCTCTCTCTCTCTCTCTCTCTCTCTCTCACACACACACACACACACACACACACAGAGAGAGAGAGAGAGAGAGAGAGAGAGAAACACACAAACACACACACACACACACACACACAGAGAGAGAGAGAGAGAGAGAGAGAGAGAGAGAGAGATATCCCAGTAAACTTTACCTAAAAATATCAAAATACAATCAGCATAAAACCACCAGAACAAGCCACAAAGTTAAACAGTATCAGAAGGGCCACCTCTTCTTCTCATATTGTTGTTGTTGTTGTTCAGTTGTTCAGTCATGTCCGACTCTTACAGGGAAAATAATAATAATGGGGTTTACAGGCTTACAGGGAAAATTCGAAACCAGCGGGACCAGACTTTCCTAAAGGACTGGAAGAAAATTATGTTGTATTTGAAAGACAACTGTAATCATTTAACATCGCTTGTAGGATTTCAAGAAGTTTTATAAGGAGGACTATCCAAATTATTGTGAGAAGTATTAAGATTAGCTGACGTAAGATTGGATTGAAAACAATAAGCATAGCAATAAAATGCATAATTAGAAAGGAATTCAGAAAACCATTAGAAGGGTTTGATGGAAGTCCTAGGCTATGACAGCCAATGATTTGTTATGTCGTGTTGGAGATGTTGTGTTGGAAAACATGTGTAAAATTCAATAAAAATTATATTAAGAAAAGAAACACACAGCAGGTTGCAGCAGGAGAGGGAGACTCCCTGGATTCTTCAGCAGAGTGCCTCATCGCTGCCTCCGCTTCTGCCTCCGAGTTGGAACTATTCTCTGCCACAGCCTCTTCCTGCTCACTAAACCCTGTTACCTCTTCTGCTTCTGACACCTCCTACTCACAGTCTGCTCCTCCTTCTCCCTCTGACCGCTCATCATCATCCCATCGTGAACCCCCTGGCTCTGAAGCCTTCTTCCCCTAGGGATTCCCTTGGATGTTCCCCAGCTGGTGCCTCACACTCCTCTGCATCCAGCCAGTCCATGACACTAATCTACAAAGGTAAGAATCACATCCATTGCCCCAGCCAGTTTTTGCCTCTGACTCTAGACTGGGGTCTGTGGAAGGTTGCCCACCAGAGAAAGAGCTGGAAAAGATCTCCCCCCTCTTATTTAGCTGATTGTTGTTGTTCAGTCGTTCAGTCATGTCCGACTCTTCGTGACCCCATGGACCAGAGCACGCCAGGCACGCCTATCCTTCACTGCCTCTCGCAGTTTGGTCAGACTCATGTTAGTAGCTTCAAGAACACTGTCCAACCATCTCATCCTCTGTCGTCCCCTTCTCCTTGTGCCCTCAACCTTTCCCAACATCAGGGTCTTTTCTAGGGAGTCTTCTCTTCTCATGAGGTGGCCAAAGTACTGGAGCCTCAACTTCAGGATCTGTCCTTCCAGTGAGCATTCAGGGCTGATTTCTTTAAGAATTGATAGGTTTGATCTTCTTGCAGTCCATGGGACTCTCAAGTGTCTCCTCCAGCACCATATACACCAGACTAAGTGATGAACCATCCCCAAGTGCCCTCCCAAGGGATGGGTAGCCACACATGAAAGAGCCTTCTCATGCTTTCCCTGGAGAAGTTCACCAGCACCCACTTTAGTCGTCGTCTTCTTCTTCTTCTTCTTCTTCTTCTTCTTCTTCTTCTTCTTCTAAAAATAGCTTTTTTCCCCCTCAAATGCCTTTCAAAGTCTATTTCCGTTACAGAGTTTTAACTGTGGAATTGAAAAGATTTGGTATTCACTGGTACTTGACATGATTTTTAGACTGCTGGAGAAAATAAGAATTACTGTACTTTGATCGACACCTAGAACAAAGTAGGCACCAGGTGGGCTTCTCTTGAAGGAGTTCCACAAACAGAAATGCCATCATTTAAAATGATGTTTCCTTGGTCACCACTCATCTTGCCTCTAATAGCAGGGGGACCTGAAGAAGACCATTGGCAGAAGGCCTTGACATTCGAGCAGGTTACATGGAAATAGGCATTTTTTAGTTACTTGCAACCCAAGCAGTTTCAACTTCTGAAGTTAGCATCAGCACTTCACAACAGGGTCTCACAACTGTAGTTACAGGTAGATAGCCGTGTTGGTCTGTCATAGTCAAAACAAAATAAAACAATTCCTTCCAGTAGCACCTTAGAGACCAACTAAGTTTGTTCTTGGTATGAGCGATATCTGAAGAAGTGTGCATGCACACGAAAGCTCATACCAAGAACAAACTTAGTTGGTCTCTAAGGTGCTACTGGAAGGAATTTTTTTATTTTGTTTTCACAACTGTAGTGTCATTTATTTTCTTCTTGAAAATACAGTTATTTATTCACAACAACTGTGGAGTTCCTATTAAGTTTTTTTACTGATTATGGACAGAGCTCCCAAAATTTGAACAGTTTAAAATATTATTAATGGGTAACAAGGGTACTACACACAAACTATCCCCCCCTTCTTCATACCCACCTGTTTATTTATTACATAAAACTTACAGGAAGAAGTAGCAGAAAAACATAATCAAAGCGGTAGTATAAGACATTTTTAAAAAGCAACAAGCTTCCCAAACATGTAGACATAACATTTTGAAACAACTTATTTTTGTATTCAAAACTGTACCATGAAGATGCCTGGCTGATGATCAATCACTTTATTTCAGCTTTAAGCTCATAAGAACAACGGAACTAGAAAAAATACACAGTACAATTTGATTTTTTTTAAAAATTAGAACCAGTAAAACTTAAAAGAGTATAAATTAGAAATAGATACTATAAGGAATTTTCAGCTTCCAAACAGCAGTCCATTACGACGTTTATATGTCAAAACGGAAGTTAAAAATATCGCCATTTGTAAAGTTACATGCTGATCTGTATCTTGCAATAAAAAGGCCAGGCGAAAATCTGCCGGGTGCCCAGGCAACTTGTGGATTAATGGTAACAGTAAGTTCTTCCGGACAACACAATATAAAGGATATAAATACTATATGGTGAAGTGTTTCAATTGATCTATTATCACAGGAACATAAAACCGAGACTTGGCCCCTAGAAAATCTATGAAAAAGGGAATTTGAAGGGAAAACATTAAAACGTGCTTTGATAAAGGCAAAACGATGACTGGCAATAGAAAGGGATGATAGGTAGGATGGCACATGAGTTGGAGAAATAACTCCCAACTGACACAGGGAACATAGCCCCCCACCAAGCATAAGATTACGCTGCCACTCTATGCCGTCCAGTCTTTGATTAATAATTTTCCTTGCTAAGGTAAGATCTTGGTTCAAGAGTTCTATGGGCGAGATTCCAATAGATAAAAGTTTAGCATGAATCTTATTGGCCCAACGGCTGCTAAACTCATCGCGCCAAAGGCATTGGGCTATATAGTAGTTAGGTAATCTAAACCAAAGTGTTAGCCAGTAACTAAAGACATGCTTCCACAGGAGTGTCTCTAGGGAAGGCATTCTCTATTCAACACGGATAGCCGCGTTACTCACACGGGTAGGGACTTTCAAGGGACGTCCTGCCTGATGTTAATAGGACTGAAATATGAAACACATCAGATGCCATTCAGATTCTTCCAAGCTACTTGTCTAACAAAGATGCAGATAATGCCTCTCTCCTTTTTTCATTCCCACTAATGCAGCAGACATTCCACATCAAATATGCCACACTTGGATGCCTACTTCATACATTCTTCTGTGGTTAGGTCTACTCCAGGATTTATTTATTTTTTGCAACAGCCTTGTTCATTCTTTCTGGATATTAGAACGAAGGAGACCTGGGTCCCTCCTAGCAACAATTTGAATCCTGAACTTCTGTCACTGATTATATAGAAATTAGAACCAGATTTCAGCACTTGCCTCCCTGTACATAGGCAACTTTTCAACCCACCCTGCTTTCATGAGGTCAGAAGATTATCACTGGTTTCTGAATGAAAATATCTGAAAAAGCAGAGAAGTATCCCTGAAGGAACATTTGCCTACCGCTACTAATCTCCCTGTGCAACATGCAGCCACAGGAGATTTTGCTAGGGGCATTGCAAGAAGTTTGCCTGAGCCTGTCTCAAATATGAACTCCTAAGGCTCTGTAACATTGCTCTGATGTCTCTGCAGGGTGCCTCACCGAGTTCAGTGGGATTTACTACCAAGTAAGTAAGTACAAGATTGCAGCCAAAGCGCCTCAAAAACACAAAAAGCTTTTAAGATCCTTCCCCCAAACCAGCTCTGATGGATAGATGGTCCAAAGAAGAAAAAATGAAGGAGGAATTCATTGAGTCCACTTTTATCAGTGGACTGACTCCTGAACTTGCCTGTGGACCGAATCGCAACTCCCAGTCAGACGATACACATCTTTGGATTTGGTGATGCATTTTCAGTGTGCGAAAAGCGCACACAAAATTTGTGTTTTGTGTAACAGATGTGCACAAAATGCTCATTTTACTGATGAATGCTTGACGTAAAAAGTTTATTTTTAAAAGTTCATACGGCTTAAATGCAGACTTTTCATGTGTACAATTGTTCACCAATGAGACTGAAATGGGGCAGAGATATCCCTATTCCTAGGAAAATGATTTTTCCTGTCCTCCCTCTCCCCTTCTATCACTGTGTCGGGCTTTTAGAGCAGTCTCCCTTGGAAACTGTAGTCCTTCCAAGGGACACTGCAATACCCAAGGAACTCTTGTGTAGTGTGGTATAGTGGTTAAGAGTGGTAGACTCATAATCTGGGGAACCAGGTTCGTGTCTCCGCTCCTCCACATGCAGCTGCTGGGTGACCTTGGGCTAGTCACACTTCTTTGAAGTCTCTCAGCCCCACTCACCTCACAGAGTGTTTGTTGTGGGGGAGGAAGGGAAAGGAGAATGTTAGCCGCTTTGAGACTCCTTTGGGTAGTGATAAAGCGGGATATCAAATCCAAACTCCTCCTTCTTCTTCTCTGAAAAGTAGAGGGTAGAGGGTCCTTTGAGGATATTGCCTCATTGCTGGGTCAGTCCAGGGGGAGATGGGGCTGCTCACCCACACCTAGATATGACTGTTCTAGAGCAGGAGTTCTCGGTCTACATATTGCTTAAGCCTGCCTTGTAGAATTTTTTGGCACTGCCCTTCTTTGGGATTGGGATGTAGACTGATCACCTCCAATCCTTTGGCCACTGCTGAGTTTTCCAAACTTGCTGGCATATTGAGTGTAGCACCTTATGGTGCTGGAGGAGACTCTTGAGAGTCCCATGGACTGCAAGAAGATCAAACCTATCCATTCTGAAGGAAATTAGCCCTGAGTACTCACTGGAAGGACAGATCCTGAAGCTGAGGCTCCAATACTTTGGCCACCTCATGAGAAGAGAAGACTCCCTGGAAAAGAGCCTGATGTTGGGGAAGATGGAGGGCACAAGGAGAAGGGGACAACAGAGGACGAGATGGTTGGACAGTGTTCTCGAAGCTACCAACATGAGTCTGACCAAACTGCGGGAGGCAGTGGAAGACAGGAGTGGCTGGCGTGCTCTGGTCCATGGGGTCACGAAGAGTTGGACACGACTAAATGACTAAACAACAAGAGCAGGAGTGGACAGACGTCAGACTTGCAAGATCTTGTTCACCATCTCTTACTGGCAGCATGAGAACAATCACCAGATACAGCCTGCTGCAAAATCATGCCTCAAGGGAGCGGACATGTGTTTTGGCTTAGGGGCGGGGTGCTTTTGACCACATGCTCAGTCCAGTAATTTGTTTTCAAGTCCCCAAACCGAGCTCACACTTTCATGCAAAAAAACCACCCTTGGTTCTTCCCCACCCCAAGCTCTCATTATTACAGCAATCTAATTTATTGTGTTAAAAGCCTTTCCATTGTTATCGTTAAGCAATCATGAGTCTGGTGCAAATCACCCAGAGATTTAAAAATAGATCGGAATCTACTTTTGTGATGTTACTAGAAAATGTACTAAATGGTGTTAGATGAAAGAATGACAGATGAAAACCCTAGTTTCGTTTGGAAGTCAATTAATGTAATTTTAAAATTGAATTCTTTTCTTCTTCTTTTTTCTCCTTTTTCTTTCTTTCTTCTCCTTTTCTTTCTTATGTTTCCTTTCTCTCTCCTCTTTTCTTTATGAAATTAGGAGGTATGTATGTATGTATGTTTATGTTTATTTTTAATTTTCTGTATGCATTTCGTAAAAAAAAAAAAGTAGATCAGAATCTGCCTACTTCTCATTAACGTTCATGCAGGCATAGCTGTCAACCCTCCCTTTTTTGCAGGAAACTCCCATATTCCAATGCCGTTTCCCGCTGCTATCCCGGATTGTTGATATCCCTTAATTCCCCCGGATTTCAAAGGAAGCAGCTCCTCTCCCTCCCTGCCGGCCAGGGAGGCTCCTCAGCTGCGTTGCTCAGCTGCCAATAAGGAGTCTGAGACCGACTGGGGGCGGAGCTTGCATGCCTTGTGCAGCCAGACCCTCACGCCCAACCAGACAGACAGCCTGCCTGCCATCTACGCGCTCACTCTTTCGCTCACCTGTTCGTGCGCAGCCTCTGGAGCGCAGGGTGGCGAGGCTACTTGGTGCCATTGCACCGCCCTGGCGGCATCCCTTATTTTCAAATCCGAAAGTTTGGGGAAAATCCCTTATTTTCAAATCCGAAAGTTGACAGCTATGCATGCAGGTCAATTAGGAGGTGCAGGTGTTCTCCCTTAGAAAATACCTGCACCCTTGCTGTCGCCAGCAAAGTGCAGAGGACGTTCCATCACAGATGTGCAGGAGTTCTGCACAAGTTCATTTGAAATGCGATCCCTGAAGGTAGAAAAGGTTTGAAAATTTATTAGTGGACTGTTCCCATTCATTTCAATGCAGTATCTCAAGAGGACGTCCTGGCGGATTGTGTCCAGGGAACAGAACACAGGCCTTCGCTGCCTTTCATAATTATATGCTAATCTCACCTCATTGTATTATAGCAGGGTATGTGGAGAATTTAAGGGGAAATATTATCCCCAGCATCAATCTTGTTGGATATGTTCAGGTCTTATTCAGGCTATTAGTGACTCCAGTTAGTGCTGGTTTAATTGGCATTCAGCCCCTTAAATTTCTAAATCTCTATTTAATTGATTTTTTAGGCTTACCAGGATAACGTTTTGTATTCCTGTCAACGATTTTTATTTCATTGCAATCAGCACCATGAAGCCACATTCAAAAGTCCATTACTTTATTCTGTACTACTAATAGCACAATATTATGGTTTCTATGATGTGTAATTGAGCTGAATTTAGCACTTATTGTAGGTTTGTGTCACTAGCTGCTAATTACATTAATAATCCTATGCAGAGCTTTACAACTACTTTACTTTGATTGAGTGTGATCTTTTGCTTACACCTTAATGTATACAGCATACTAAATTAAAGCATTTATGTGCTTCAGCCATGATGTGGAAAGATTTCAAGGCTTCTGCTTGCATGTGTATGTGTACACACACACACACGTCTAATTTTTTAGAATCTAATTATTCAGATTATGATGAAACTACACTGCATAACATGAGCTAGATCAGGGACTCCATGTGTAAAATGGGAGCAACAGTGACTACCCTCACAGAAGTCCTGCAACATAGAATTAGATTAAGAAATGTTTCTAGTATTCTTTTAAAAACGTGATTGATTTATCATCTGCATGCTGACCTAGTTAGCCTAGGGACTATTGCTACAATTCTATGCCTGTACATTTGGAAGCTATCTCTGCTAAACTCAGTATCAGCTGACTCTCCACATCAATTAATCCAGACTGCAATTAATCCAGAATGCGGCAGTGAGACTGGACTCACAGCTGTCCATGGAGGCGCAGGTTAATTCTGTGTCCAGGGCAGCTGTTTATCAGCTCCATCTGGTACGCAGGCTGAGACCCTACCTGCCCACAGACTGTCTCGTCAGAGTGGTGCATGCTCTAGTTATCTCCTGCTTGGACTACTGCGATGCGCTCTACGTGGGGCTACCTTTGAAGGTGACCTGGAAACTACAATTAATCCAGAATGCAGCAGCTAGACTGGTGACTGGGAGTGGCCGCCGGGACCACATAACACCGGTTCTGAGAGATCTACATTTGCTCCCAGTACATTTCCGAGCACAATTCAAAGTGCTGGTGCTGACCTTTAAAGCCCTAAACGTCCTGTATACCTGAAGGAGCGTCTCCACCCCCATCGTTCAGCCCGGACACTGAGATCCAGTGCCGAGGGCCTTCTGGAAGTTCCCTCATTGTGAGAAGTGATGTTACAGGGAACCAGACAGAGGGCCTTCTCGGTAGTGGCGCCCACCCTGTGGAACACCCTTCCATCAGATGTCAAGGAAATAAGCAGCTATCCTATTTTTAAGAGACAGCTGAAGGCAGCCCTGTTTAGGGAAGTTTTTTTTAATATTTAATGCTGTATTGTTTTAACTTACAGGGAAAATTCAAAACCAGTGGGGCCAGACTTTCCTAAAGGACTGGAAGAAAATTATGTTGTATTTGAAAGACAACTGTAATCATTTAACATCACTTGTAGCATTTCAAGAAGTTTTGTAAGGAGGACTATCCAAATTATTGTGAGAAGTATTAAGATTAGCTGACGTAAGATTGGATTGAAAACAATAAGCATAGCAATAAAATGCATAATTAGAAAGGAATTCAGAAAACCATTAGAAGGGTTTGATGGAAGTCCTAGGCTATGACAGCCAAGGATTTGTTATGTCGTGTTGGAGATGTTGTGTTGGAAAACATGTGTAAAATTCAATAAAAATTATATTAAGAAAAGAAACACACAGCAGGTTGCAGCAGGAGAGGGAGACTCCCTGGATTCTTCAGCAGAGTGCCTCATCGCTGCCTCCGCTTCTGCCTCCGAGTTGGAACTATTCTCTGCCACAGCCTCTTCCTGCTCACTAAACCCTGTTACCTCTTCTGCTTCTGACACCTCCTACTCACAGTCTGCTCCTCCTTCTCCCTCTGACCGCTCATCAACATCCCATCGTGAACCCCCTGGCTCTGAAGCCTTCTTCCCCTAGGGATTCCCTTGGATGTTCCCCAGCTGGTGCCTCACACTCCTCTGCATCCAGCCAGTCCATGACACTACTCTATAAAGGTAAGAATCACATCCATTGCCCCAGCCAGTTTTTGCCTCTGACTCTAGACTGGGGTCTGTGGAAGGTGGCCCACCAGAGAAAGAGCTGGAAAAGATCTCCCCCCTCTTATTTAGCTGATTGTTGTTGTTTAGTCATTTAGTCATGTCCGACTCTTCGTGACCCCATGGACCAGAGCACGCCAGGCACTCCTGTCTTCCACTGCCTCCCGCAGTTTGGTCAGACTCATGTTAGTAGCTTCAAGAACACTGTCCAACCATCTCGTCCTCTGTCGTCCCCTTCTCCTTGTGCCCTCCATCTTTCCCAACATCAGGGTCTTTTCCAGGGAGTCTTCTCTTCTCATGAGGTGGCCAAAGTATTGGAGCCTCAGCTTCAGGATCTGTCCTTCCAGTGAGCACTCAGGGCTGATTTCCTTCAGAATGGATTGGTTTGATCTTCTTGCAGTCCATGGGACTCTCAAGAGTCTCCGCCAGCACCAGAATTCAAAAGCATCAGTTCTTCGGCAACCAGCCTTCTTTATGGTCCAGCTCTCACTTCCATACATCACTACTTGGAAAACCTTAGCTGATTAACTTAAGCTAAACATTCCTATCAAAGTGGAAATTCTTAAAGGAGGGTGGCAAAATTGTCAGCTGAAATCCAACAAGGGTGATACAATTGTGTCTGCAGTCGCTGACATGACGGGTCACCTGTGTGGGATTGAGGAAGCAGGGTATGTAAGTGTGCTTGGAATGAATCCCACCCCAAAACAGGTGATTGGTGCTGTCAGTTCTGACACATCAGCCATCTGCTCCCAGATCTGAGGCGGGTGGGGAGGAGGTCCTCTTGTGTCACAGGGAACATACAACCCATTCTGTGCAAGGGACTCTGGCTGAGGTCCAACATCTTTGAACTGCTCCCTGCAACTTGACATCCCCTGGACCAATTTGTCTCCCTGACTTATCCAAACAGCTGGGAATCAAGCATTTGTGCAGAAGGAGCTGGAACAGCAATAGCTTGCTTAAAAAAAAAAAAAAGGAAAGAAATAAGAAAGGGAAAGAAAAGGGAAAAGACAGGAGTTTGAAAAGAACCGTGTAAAATTCAGCAGCGGCTGGCAGCGGAGAGAAATTTCTGTCACAGCGCTATGATAAATGAAAGGGCTCTCACAGCTCGGTGATTTGTTTAGACCTCTTGTTTCGGCTACAACTCTGCTGCACAAAACTAGCATTGAAGTGTCTCTCGTTCAAACATAACATAACCTGACAATGATCAGCCCACTGGGCTTTTCTTAAGAGAAGGCCATATTGTTCAGCTCGGGGAAAGTGCTCTAGCCGTAGATGTCCTGAGACATGAAGGAAAAGCACAGCGTGCGGAAGACTTTCCAGTACATTAGTAGTATATGAAAGGAACTGACCACTTGTACATTAATATTGCCTTGTCCCAAGGAGTGACATATGGAAAAGCGTTGCAGAATAGACAGCTCGTTTCCTCTGTCCTTGTTTTGACAATCAGTGGTCTGAGGTGGAGGGGAGACAGAGGGGAAGAGACACTAGCATTAATAGTGAGTCTGTGGTACAACTGGTGCAGAACTGGCTTGATAAGTTTGCACTCCAAATGGATCGGGTTTCTCTTTTCCCCTCCCGCCCCTGTGTGCTAAATTTAAAGCTCCTCCTGCATGTTTACTTTGGGAATGGTTGTGACATTCAACATTCTGTACACTAGCCAAACCCATTAATACCGAGCAGGTTTCTGCTAATGGTTTTCGAATGCTCTTATTTTTGTGACTGCTGTCAATGTATACTGTAATTATTATTTTAATAATAATAATATATAATAATAATATATAATAATAATATGTTAAATTATTTCAATATGCTGTAACAGCGGCGAGAATTTTAATTGCACAAAGATGGAAACAAGAAGAATTACCGACAAAGGAAGAATGGACAGAAAAATTGATGGAGTATGCGGAATTGGACAAAATGACGGGAAGAATCCGAGAGCAGCAGGACCAGAAGTTCATCAAAGACTGGACTAAATTTACGAACTATTTGAAGGACAATTGTACACAACTAAATACGTTGGTAGGATTACAGGAAGCTTTGTAGATTCAGAAAGAAAATCATTGTATTATGGAGTTTTAAAGATAAGAATATAAGTGACAATTTAAAGCAAGGATTAATGTACAAAATATAGACATAAGATAGAATTGTTAGAAAATCACGAGAAGGGTTTGATGGAAGTCAAGGCTTGAAAAAGCCAAAGTGTAAAAAGATGAAAAGCTAATGTAATGGAGTTAATATGTTATTATTATAAAACTAATAAAAAATGATATGGCAAATAATAATAATAATAATTAATTGTTGAGATCTGCAATTCTAAGGCACTGAACTGCATGTGCTACAAACATTTTACATGATGGACATCAGTAGCAGTAATAATAAGAGCAATAATGAGCAGCTTTTGCTGGCTATTTCAATAGGAGAGGATCGAACCTGGCGCTTAATGCATGGGTCAGGATTGTGCTCCTAAATAAAAACAACTTAAAAATAAGAAGCATGGGTGACTTAACACATGAGTATATCGCATTCTCCCTCATTGAAGATAAGCCTCTGGAATTAGTGGGCAAAACCTAGGAAGTTCTCCTGTGCAAACTCCACGGTCCCCCCACCTATTTTGGAGGTATCATTCCCCAAGGTCTGGTGTAGCTGGCTTTTGATTTGTTATTAAGTTGCGATGAAGCTGGGATTTCAACAACGGACATGATCCAAGTTTAAAGTCCTACTGTGCCACTGGTGCCTTCAACAATTCAATGAGGCTTCCTAAGGAGAACTTCCTAGGGAGGTGGCATCCTTTTCAGTTTGAGAAATTTCAGTTTGATTTACTATTCATTGATGAATTACATAGGAATGATCTGGCTAAGATTACGTTCTTTCAATGGGAAAGATACAGATATATGTTTCACTTTCCCTTCAGAATTAATGAGATGTAAAAGGTCCTCACTCTGTTTGACTCATGCCCAATATCTGTTAGACTCCTCCCAAAAACAACCCCCAAATCTTAAAAGAAAGAAGAAAAATGGGGTGTTTGCTTAGGAGCTAAGTTCCAGCATGTCCAACTGGGTTTCATGGGTTCCCGCATTTACTTAAAAATAATCTTAGTTGTATAAATATCAATGCTTTTGTTTTTTTAGTCCCAGAGGAAATTTTATGTACTGCTAGTGGTCAGCGACGCGGGTGGCGCTGTGGGTTAAACCACAGAGCCTAGGGCTTGCCGATCAGAAGGTCGGCGGATCAAATCCCCGCGACGGGGTGAGCTCCTGTTGCTTGGTCCCTGCTCCTGCCCACCTAGCAGTTCGAAAGCACATCAAAGTGCAAGTAGATGTAGGTACCGCTCTGGCGGGAAGGTAAACGGCGTTTCTGTGCGCTGCTCTGGTTCGCCAGAAGCGGCTTAGTCATGCTGGCCATATGACCTGGAAGCTGTACACCGGCTCCCTAGGCCAATAATGCGAGATGAGTGCCGCAACCCCAGAGTCGGTCACGACTGGACCTAATGGTCAGGGGTCCCTTTACCTTTACCTTTAGTGGTCTGTTCATTAGACTGGATAAGAATATGAGTGTCACAGACAGACCTTTCATACCCTAATGTCAGGCTGTCCTTCCAAGTCTTGTGGTTGAGGGTGGGAGAGAGCAAATAACTTTATTGAGCATTATGGGGACCTCTCCACAATCAGACATTGTGGTCTTATGCTGGAAAGGGTCACATTCACTGCTGCTGTTATTCACATACTAGATCACCAAATGCAATCAAACTTACATTAAAAGAGCCCGTCCTTTAAAGGATAGTCACACCAGCCGTGCAAGGCCAAAAGAATCGGCTTCTTATAATTCACAGATTGCAAGCGTTGCTTCCAGTTTCGAGCTCTCTATGAACATATGTTTCCCTTTCCTCTGATCTCTAGAAAGCACTAAAGAAGGGAGGCAGGAGAAGACACATGTCTTTGCCAACATGTCCCTGAGCGGGTGCCTTAAATTCATGGATGATTTGCACTGCAGCCTGAGCGGTTCAATCTGTTTCCAACCACCCTATTATAGTGGAAAGTCAACAAAAGTTTCCGTGCCATTTCTGGTTTTTCCCTAGTGTCCTGAAACCACTTAAATGATCCCACTGAAGCTGATAATGAGGAACTTGGATTTTCTTTTGTGAATTTACATGCAGATTGCTTGCGATGCCAGGAATTTGATTGCTACTATGCACAGAAACAGCCTGGAAAAAAACAACACCCCTTTGTTTGCCTTAGTGCTAACTCAGACATCGATACAATCATGACAGCTTAGCTACAGGTTGTAGCTAAGTAACAGTGTAAAAGCTTACAAATGAATGTCATTTAAGTTCAATATCAGCTTTGGGAAATATTTGCCAAACAAGCACTCTTGCCCATGAAACTGGTGAATACATATATAGCTGTTCCTGAAGAATATGTGGGGTCTGGCTGAAAGGTTTTCAGTGTAACTTGTTCCAGGAATGATCACATAAAGAGGTTATTCTCAGCTAGTAGTGAGTTGAGTAAGTCATCAGAACTTAACAGTGCTTAGTTTGTTTTTTAAGTTGCTATTTTGTTAATATTACTTTAGAGATTATAAATGCTGTATTAATTTGTTTACCATGTAATATAACATTTGAAGTATTTCTCAATCGCTGCTTTTTAAATAGGGTTTTATAGATTGGAATTCTTTTATTTATGCATTGTTAATAATTTTATATGATTTGTACTGTAATTATTATTATTATTATTATTTATTAATATGCTGCCCATCTGACTGGGTTACCTCAGGAACTCTGTACTTGTGATGTTCTACTATGTTGTGCTATTGTTATTTGTTGTTTGGCATAGAAATCTGATCGATTAATCAATCAGAATCCAAGAGCTTAGTTTCCAATGCTGAATTATACTAAAGGTGCATTTATTTATTTTTTAAAAAATAATTTTTATTGGTTTTACAATTTTATAAGCAGATAACATATCGGTTAAATTTTCATACTTCCCCCCTCTCACCGTGGGAAGCCCAAATCCACACACCCCCCTCTCACAGAGGTATACACATTCATTATACATTTAACCTTACTAATATTATTTCATAACATTGCTTGGGCATGGCCCAATTTAGGCCAGGCATTTCTAATTTTCTCAATTTCATATTTCAATTGACTTCCTCGCATCCCCCACTGTTGAATTCATAATAAATACTCTTTATCAGGTTCATACATCTTCTTTTGATACATCGTCAAGTACATAGGTAAATTTACTTATTAATCCTAGATTCACACCTAAGCATCTAGATACTTCTGCTTTTTCCCTATGCTCTTCCCATCTTTATTCCCCCTTCCTCCCCTTAGTCTCAGAGTGTTTAGCCTGGTCCTGAATGGGGTAACCGTGCCCCTGAAGGACCAGGTGCGCAGCCTGGGAGTCATTTTGGACTCACAGCTGTCCATGGAGGCGCAGGTTAACTCTGTGTCCAGGGCGGCTGTCTACCAGCTCCATCTGGTACGCAGGCTGAGACCCTACCTGCCCGCAGACTGTCTCGTCAGAGTGGTGCATGCTCTAGTTATCTCCCGTTTGGACTACTGCAATGCACTCTACGTGGGGCTACCTTTGAAGGTAACCCGGAAACTGCAATTAATCCAGAATGCGGCAGCTAGACTGGCGACTGGGAGTGGCCGCCGGGACCACATAACACCGGTCCTGAGAGATCTACATTGGCTCCCAGTACGTTTCCGAGCACAATTCAAAGTGTTGGTGCTGACCTTTAAAGCCCTAAACGGCCTCGGTCCTGTATACCTGAAGGAGCGTCTCCACCCCCATCGTTCAGCCCGGACACTGAGATCCAGCGCCGAGGGCCTTCTGGCGGTTCCCTCACTCCGAGAAGCAAAGCTACAGGGAACCAGGCAGAGGGCCTTCTCGGTAGTGGCGCCTGCCCTGTGGAACGCCCTCCCATCAGAGGTCAAAGCAATAAACAATCACATGACCTTTAGAAAACACCTGAAGGCAGCCCTGTTCAGGGAAGTTTTTAATTTGTGATACTTTAATGTATTTTTATATTTGTTGGAAGCCGCCCAGAGTGGCTGGGGAGATCGGGCCAGATGGGCGGGGTACAAATAATAAATTATTATTATTATTATTATTATTATTATTATTATTATTATTATTATCATCTTCCTTTACTTAATCATTTAAACATTAATAATCCTTATTTGTCACTCATGCCTGTAACCATATCCATATTCATTGTCCTTAAAGTACTAAAGGTGCATTTAGCCCAGCTTTTGCATTCAGCAGTGTCATCCACAAACCTCTGGTAACTCACAAAGAGGCCCTGGAGTTTGATGTCTATCCCTGTAGTTTTTTTATCCCTGGTATCCAGTACTTAGAAGTATACAACTTCTGGATGTTTAGCTTCTGTTTCATGGTTGCCAATAGCTGACCGAGAGGCAGTGTGGTGCAATGCTTAGAATGTTCAACCAGGGCTCGGAAAACCTGGGTTCAATTCTTCACAGCCATGAAGCTCACTGAGCAGCGCTTGGGTCATTAACTCTTTCTCAGCCTCGCTTACCTCACAGGGTTGTTGGGAAAAGCGGGTTGCGTGTAGAGGTCACCAAGCCACCCCCCACCAATAAATTCACACATGAAACGTAATTTTTGTTTGGGTTTTTGGCATAGTTTTGGCCACAACTTTATTGAAATACAAAACACATGAGTGGTTGCGTAGGCATTGGTTCACGCTATCCGACGGGACAGAGCTGACCACTTGTCAGCGGGGGGAAACCAGTCTGGGGAGAGTTGAATGGAGGCTGGGAGCAGAGACCTCCCCCTTCCCCAGAGGTCCCAGGGGTTCATGCACGGCCCTGCAACCCTACCGGGTTCGGACAAGCATATTGAGCCGCTGGATTCCTTTAACGGAATTCCCACGCACCATGATCACTTTTGGGGGGGCTACCGCCCATCCATTAACCAACACAACCAATGCCTAACCGCCAACCTTACAAGTTGTGACTAGTTGCTACGTAGTAGGTGAAAACCAAATGGCACAGCCAATCAGCCAAATGGAAAAATTCCTACTAGGCCCCTGCCTCAAAAGCAGACAACCCCATGACAGGCAACACCAAGTTCAACGCACAAGCCTATACCAGGGAGGGGGGCGGGAGATCCGAAGCTCGCAGCAAAGAGGAAGGTCGCACCACGTGCTGACCAGTTTTAAAGGACGCTGGGCTGTCCATCACAAATAGATACATGTGTTTTTCCCCAGCTACACCCTGGGTCAATATTAGCTGTGGCCAGCAAGCCAAACCCCCAGCTACAAGGGGAGGTGACTTTCCCTGCCCCCACTGCAACACGAGCTCTCTCTGTAGTGGAGAACTCGCTTTCTCCTTCATGGAGAGCACGTGTTGTGGTGGGGGCTAACAAGTCACCCCACCATCGCTGGGCGGGTTAGGATAGATGACCAGGGCAAGTGATTGAATGAATTAGAATAGGAAAGATATCTACACATTAGATCCATACTTTCTGCACTAAGAAATGCAAATTGACAGCCCCTGCCTCTCTACACACTTTTAGCTCTCCCATGTTCAGGCCTGAAGAGGGCGTTCATTAAATACATACACACACATTGGGGGCTGTGCTTTAAGAGGCTCCTCAGACCAGCATAAACGTATATGTGTCCATTTTATGTTACCATCATTTGCCATGTGTGCTGCACACATGCAGCAACCACACCTGTCTAGTAAAAAAGGTGTAAGCAAGGCCATGTAGGGCCAGGGCTTTAGAGCTCATTCTGAAGACAGTGAATCAAGTGTGCATCTTCAGCAAAGGCTGCAGCGCAGCACAACCTGATTATTCTTGTTAAAATGACTTATGATGCTAAAAGGGAGATATTACCCAAAGGAAAATGAGAAAGATCAGCTGGATCCCCTGCTTCTAATGTGCAATATTTTCTTCATTACAGTGGAACCCATTTAACAGCAGAGCAGTGAATCAGTTTGTTGAGCAAAGCTATTCAGTGGTCAAATGTACATTGTCAGAGAGTTCATGAAAAAGTCATTAGCTTGCCTCCCCTCCTCTTTCACTGTCAGGCAGAATCATGTCATAAATATAGTGACTTGTCGAGCAAGATATCAATCTATCTAGGTATCACCCACTTCCTGTCTCAGGCCATATGTTTCTGTTATTTATGTCAAGAAAATAGCATTTACACAACCGCTGCTAGTTGTTTACAGAAGTTTAACTCCTGTGATATAGTCCCGCTTGTGTTGCATGCTTTTAACCCATAGATAATACATGAGCTTGTACATTTTAAAATATGCTACCGCATGCACAATAGAATAAACACAGAACAGAACTGACAGCACCATCTGCCAAACACGGTGGATGTCAAGGGACTGGTCTCTGCACAGTATTCTGCTTCTTTGCCCTTTGAGATTATGATGTTTGAAAGGCATAAATAACCTATTTTTTCCACTTTTATTGATTATTCAAATCCTTAAAAAAATAGTCTCACAAAGAAACAGAACCATGTTTTTGGTTTTCTTTTATCAAAGCGGGTGAAGTCTTGCTGTGAAGGAGCATGTGTTAAAATCTGGCAAATTACTCCTTGATTTCATAACTATGAAGAACCCTGTCTCCATAGACAGCTGTTAAGGAATGGGTGGAGAGATGAATAAGCATATGCCATGCTCTAAACTTTGGGATAACTATTCATTTCTTTTTTCTTTTTTACTAAGGGTGTGACAAGTTTGTGCAAATAAACATTTTATTATTATTCTTATCGGTGTGAAGATTGTACTGCTTCCCTTCCACTCACATTTTGAAGGCCATTTGAGACTGTTGATCAGTTAGATTAGAAGCTCTTTTTGTGCCTTTGTGTGTGTGTGTTTTGTTTTGTTTTACAACGGCCTTCACTATGTGATTCCAGCTAACAAGAGTGACATAGGGAATGTGACAATGTCACTGAGCCATTTCAGGGTGAGGTGGACTGTAGTTCACACACTCATCCTCAATTGACTTCACCATTAAAGTATATTGCCACTCAGATATGGCGATTTGACAACGTCGAAGTATCAATTCAGAGTAAGGGACGTGGGTGGCGCTATGGATTAAACCACAGAGCCTAGGGCTTGCTGATCAGAAGGTCGGCGGTTCGAATCCCCGCGACGGGGTGAGCTCCCGTTGCTCGGTCCCTGCTCCTGCCAACCCAGCAATCCGAAAGCACGTCAAAGTGCAAGTAGATAAATAGGTACCGCTCCGGCGGGAAGGTAAACGGCATTTCCGTGCGCTGCTCTGGTTCGCCAGAAGCGGCTTAGTCATGCTGGCCACATGACCCGGAAGCTGTACGTCGGCTCCCTCGGCCAGTAAAGCGAGATGAGCGCCACAACCTTAGAGTCGTCCGTGACTGGACCTAATGGTACCTTTACCTTTACCGCTCTGAATAAGTAATATTCATTCATCACAACTACAAAATTGATGAAAGATACAGACATACACAACTGGCATCAGAGAATAGGTCAACCACATCAGGTAGATCTGGCGACCGAGCAATGATGAGGCCTGGTAGATCTGGCCTCTGAGAGATATGCATTCCAAGTCTCCACCTCTGTTGTCTGTCTCTTGGTAGATCTTTCCACTCACTACTGAAGCATTCAATTATTTCCCTAGTTCCCTTTATCCTCTACCTCCTTGAGTTAACCATGCTGCTGCTACAAGCAATTTCACACCCACCCACACCCTGCTGCTCCAAATCAACGTAACACAGCAGGATCAGCACACTGGGTTTTGATGCATGGACATTTCCCCATTTCATTCTAGCAAAGCAAGTATAACAACATTTGGCTGCTTTGCAGGGCTGGCATAAACCTCACTTTCTCAGTCACTGCCTTGCTCTCTGATGCCTGGGTATACAGTGGTACCTTGGTTCTCAATAGCCTTGGTACTTGAACAACTAGGAACCCAAACACTGCAAAACTGGGACTAAGTGTTCTGGTTTGCAAACTATTTTCGGAAGCCAAACGTGCTCCCTTTTGAGTGTTACACTTCCGTTTTGAGTGTTACACTGGGGTCTGTCTGTTTTTGCTATTTATTTTGCTCTGGCGGGAAGGTAAATGGTGTTTCTGTGCGCTGCTCTGGTTCACCAGAAGCGGCTTAGTCATGCTGGCCACATGACCCGGAAGCTGTACGCCGGCTCCCTCAGCCAGTAATAATAATAATAATAATAATAATAATAATAATAATTTATTATTTCTACCCCGCCCATCTGGCCGGGTCTCCCCAGCCACTCTGGGCGGCTTCCAGTAAGCATTAAAATACATCAGCACATCACAGATTAAAAGCTTCCCTAAAGAGGGCTGCCTTCAGGTGTTTTCTAAAGGTCATATAGTTGTTGATCCCTTTGACCTCTGATGGGAGGGCGCTCCACAGGGCAGGCGCCACCACCGAGAAGGCCCTCTGCCTGGTTCCCTGTAGCTTTGCTTCTCGTAGTAAGGGAACCGCCAGAAGGCCCTCGGCGCTGGATCTCAGTGTCCGGGCTGACCGGTGGGGGTGGAGACGCTCCTTCAGGTATACAGGACCTCGGCCGTTTAGGGCTTTGAAGGTCAGCACCAACACTTTGAATTGTGCTCGGAAACGTACTGGGAGCCAATGTAGGTCTCTCAGGACCGGTGTTACGTGGTCCCGGCGGCCACTCCCAGTCACCAGTCTAGCTGCCGCATTCTGGATTAGTTGCAGTTTCCGGGTCACCTTCAAAGGTAGCCCCACGTAGAGCGCATTGCAGTAGTCCAAGCGGGAGATAACTAGAGCATGCACCACTCTGGCGAGACAGTCTGCGGGCAGGTAGGGTCTCAGCCTGCGTACCAGGTGGAGCTGGTAGACAGCTGCCCTGGACACAGAATTAACCTGCGCCTCCATGGACAGCTGTGAGTCCAAAATGACTCCCAGGCTGCACACCTGGTCCTTCAGGGGCACAGTTACCCCATTAAGGACCAGGGAATCCCCCACACCCACCCGCCCCCTGTCCCCCAAAAACAGTACTTCTGTCTTGTCAGGATTCAACCTCAATCTGTTAGCCGCCAGTAAAGCGAGATGAGCGCCGCAACCCCAGAGTCGGTCACGACTGGACCTAATGGTCAGGGGTCCCTTTACCTTTACCTTTATTCCATAATAATAGTAATAATTTTATTATTTATACCCAACCCATCTGATTGGGTTGCCCCAGCCACTCTGGGCGACTTCCAACATACATAAAAACATAATAAAACCTTAAACAATAAAATACTTCCCTATACAGGATGGCAGAGCATGTGGTGGGCTGGACTATATATATATATATATTTGGGGGTGGGGAGGGGAATGAATGAATTCCTATGCCCCATAAATAACCCAGAGATGCATTTTAAATAAAAGCACACATTCTACTCATGTAAAAACACCAGGCAGGCCCCACAAATAACCCAGAGATGCATTTTAAATAAAAGGACACATTCTACTCATGTAAAAACACGCTGATTCCCGGATCATCAGCGGGCTGGATTGAGAAGGTGAATGGGCTGCATCCGGCCCATGGGCCTTAGGTTGCCTACCCCTGCTCTATACCCTCCAATATTTCTCCAAAGAAAATAGAGACATCCTACCATTAGGTCCCTAAGGAAAAGGAAATCATTTAGGGATCAAATCAGGAACTGGAACAGCTTTTTTAAAATCTGGGAATGTCATTGGAAAATAGAGATACTTGGAGGGTCTGCTATCATGGCCATAGTGTGATTTTGAGGAAGGAGAAGCCCTGGTTAATAAAACAAAAAATGGCATCGGAAGAGCTCTTGAGTGAACAGTAAGTCTAGAGTCATGAGCAACTATGCTTTGGGGAGTCTTGTGGGGAACATTTCAGGGTCCCTGAAACCCCCACCCCTTTTATTGCCAAAAACGAATGTCGGAGAATGTTAGTGCTACAAAACCAAGTACCGTATTTTTCGCTCTATAAGGCGCACCTGATCATAGGACGCACCTAGTTTTTAGAGGGGGAAAGCCCTATTTTTTGAGGATCAGCTCAAAGTTGTTGAGCTTACTTTGCAAAGGGAAAAAAACCTGTTTTATGGGGTTTAACTCACAGTTCTGCAGCTTCAGGAAGCCATTTCTACAGTTTCCAGACAGATAATCTAATCAGCCAGTCCCATGTCGCTGGGGAAACAGCCTCCCTCTGCAAGGGAGCGGGGCTGGAATCTCTCTCCCTTATCTCTCTCCCCGATCGTTTGCTGAGCAGCTGCTCAGGGGCTTCCTTTCAACACCCCCTTCTCTCTCTCTCTTTTTTAAAGCACGATCTGCTTTTGCCCTTGGGCAGTTCAGCTCCAGGGACCACACATTCGCTCCATAAGACGCACAGACATTTCCCCTTACTTTTTAGGAGGAAAAAAGTGTGTCTTATGGAGCGAAAAATACGATACTTTTGAAAAGTTCTTGCAGTCGCACCCATTTCTGGTCACCAATTTCCCCATTAAATGCATGCGATCCAAACATTGCTTGCTTGCCATATGCCAGGTTGAATAACCAACCTACCACCTTCATCTCTGGTGCCACACCAGGTTGATGTTCTGCTTTCGGGATTATTTGACGTTTCACTGTTTCCCGTATCCATTTTTTTTTTTAAGGGAGAAACTGGCAAAGTATAGCTCTTATGCTGCAGAATTCTGCATAGTACATAGCATTTGAGTCCTATTGCTAACCTCGGATTATTTGACGCCTGCTGTTTGCAGTGTAAAGATTTCTTCTCTCTCTTTTTTTTTAATGGGCATTTTGTATATAGCTTCAAGGTAAAGTTAATATTTTTTTGTTGTCTTCCTGTATGTTTATTTAACTGCCATGTTGTTATGAAATGAGTTTGTTATTAATGTCGCAATTTCATCAGCAGCCCACATCATCATCTCCTCTTTTGTCAAAGAATAGATCGGAATGATTTTTCATACATTGGTGAACTCCGCTTTGAAGGCTTTAAATACATTTGCTGGCAAGGCACTGTGGTAGATGCATGGGGGACAGGGAGGGGGTGTCAGCTTTTAATTGTAACTGTCTTGCAGAATGGTGTTGTTTTAATATCCTGTATAGATTTTTATGTAATACACTTACTTGCAGGCAGCCTGAAGCAAGAATCAATTCTGTGAAGGATTCTTCTTTTGTTAAAAGCCAATCTTGTTTTAATGATGCATGAAGAAATACTTCGGCATTGACATTTTTCTGTCAGGTTTCTTTTGAAAAATCAATTAAGATAATACTGCTTTGACCTAGTTATCTAGTTAATGCTTATTAGGAATGTAATATGATTTACTGTCAGCATAATAATTTTTTGTATCTTATCCCATTAGCTTGTGCATATTTCAAAGTGTATTACACAATGGTCACTTCTTAAAATGTAATGTAGCAGAATACATTAATTAGATTGACTGGGATCATTAGAAAGACACCATCTCATTGGGTTAGTGTCTCAAATTTGTATATCATCTCTATCAAGGCAATTCTTTCTTTCTTTGATTATTTTTAGAACTGCTTCATTGACTGATAGGTAATATTAGTAGATGAAAAGCCTTTCCAATAATTAAAAAGTGTTGGTCAGGAAGGGGGAAAAATGTTTTTGGTACCAGAACTTCCAAAAGATGGCATGTGCCATCTTAGAAGAAGGCCTCTCGACTTCTTTGCCATGGAACAGAGAATGCCTCTTCTCAGATGGTGTCTTCAGGGGCATGTCGCATATAATCACAAAACATAATACATGGTTTGCTTCAAGACTAAAGTTTTATTCCTGTGCCAACCGTCAAACTATAGAGGCTTTCATATGTTCTTATTGAATGTATGGTGGTACAACAGACCCTAACCCACTCTGGCCAGAAAGCTAGTTCCTGCTCAGTTTCTTCACTATCTAATTTTACAGTATATGGTTTTCCTATTTTCCTGGTATGGTTATATTTTAATGTTTTTATTGCACCTTGCCAAAAGAACTCCAGTTATTGGGTGGCATATAAATGTCTTGAATGGATGGTTGGATGAATGAATATGCAAATGTATGTATTTTAAAATCAATTGATTAATTAAATTATGACTGCTGAACAGGGCCGGATTTAGGTTTGATGAGGCCCTAAGCTACTGAAGGTAATGGGGCCCTTTATATGTCCAGCTATCCTTTGACAACAACAAATTGTCGCTGTTTTTTGTGTTGAATATATGCTATATGGTAATTTATGGACCTAATGGGTATCTAAAGCCATTTGCACATAACAAAATACAGTGGTACCTTGACTTACGATGATAATGCGTTCCGACTGATTTTCGTAAGTCGAAAAAATTCGTAAGTCGAATCCCCATAGGAATGCATTGGGGGGGAAAAATTCGAAAGTCGAAAAATCCGGGTCAAAAATTCATAAGTCGAAAAAATCCTATTAAAAGCGGCCGCGACGTCTTTTCATAAGTCAAAAAAATTCGGATGCGGCGGCCATTTTGTTTTACCGGAAGTCATTCGTAACTCGAAAAAAACGTAACTCGAGTTACTCGTAAGTCGAGGTACCACTGTATGTATTTTATCAAAGTAATTGTTGAAGTGAAATTAGGAAGAAGTATATTGATATTGAAATACAATTAAGAAGAAGTATATTTTTGGGGTCCCCCAAGAGAGTGGGGCCCTAAGCTATAGCTTGTTTAGCTTATACGTAAATCTGGCACTGCTGCTGAACCTCTTGTTTGGCCTCTGCACAGACTTGCAGCTATGGAAGGACATGCTCATCTTGGACTTTCTCGAGTGGGGATGGACCTCCTGATTATCGAGAGGGACATGGATGACAACAGCACCTGGGCAGGCTACCTGAGTCAACATCCACCTTGCCTCTGGCCCAAGAGCCCCCACATCTCCACCATGGCCCATCACCCAAGGACCCCACCCAACATTTGGCTACACTGCCTTAACAACAGACACTATGTGTATGAGCTCAACAGAGTGAAAGATTATGAGGCATGGAAGCGTAGAGCATGTGTCTATGAACTTAACAGTGGTTAGCTTCTTTGGGGGGGGCCTGATAATTTGTTAACGCTAATATTGTTTTATAGATAACAAATGCTGTATTGATTCGTTCATCACATAATATGACTTTTGCTGTAATTGTGACGTTTAGCTTACTTTTTAGTTGATGTTAAAGGTGTTCTTATTTTTTTTATTTTTTTTCAAAGTTTATTAAATGTACAAAAAAATACAAACAAAACATGTTACAAAACATGTTGCAATATAATTCATCCCCCCCCCAAAAAAACAATAACATCACATTACCTACAAAATGTTTTAAAAATTACATCCTCCTACGAAGATGTTCTGGACATATATTCTAACACATATATACAAGAACACAGAGAAAAGAAGAAAAGAAGAGAGTATGAAAAACGTAAGTATGAGAGAAGGAATAAGAAAAGAAGAAATGCAAAGAGATGAGAAGAAAAAGAAAGGAAAGAAGAAAGGAAGAAAAAATAGTAGAGTAATAAAGTGAAAAGAAAGGCCCAAAAAAGGGCCTGTTTACCAGTAATATAAAAACTTAAAATAAATATACAGAGATAAAGTGTTTGACTCTACACTTCCTATTTTTAATGTTAAAGGTGTTTTAGTTGTTAATAGTATTTTATAGATTTTCTAAATGATTTGTTAATTATTTTATATGATTTATGTGGTATTTCTTATGTTCTATTGTGTTTTATTATGCTATTGTTATTTATTGTTTGTAAGTCACTTTGAGATGCGTTTGAATGAAAAGTGGCATACAAATGCTATAAAATAAATAAAAAATCAAATCAGTAAAATCCTAGGCATGTTTACTCAGAGAGAAGTCCCATGGAGTTAAATGGAACTTACTCCCAAGGAATTGTGTACAGGACTGAAGTCTAATGTTGCAGGAATTGTTTGTTGTGGGACATCCCTATCTGTTTCTCCCCCACCCCAAAATGTACTTAAAATGTTCCTATTGGCCACTACTTAGCAATCTATTGCAGAGGAATTGTGTATTTTTGTTAATAATTTCTTGGTTTTGATATATTAATTAATGGGTGATTGTGAAAGGAAAACAGAGAGAATCCAACTCACACCCCAAAGAAGTGAAAAACGAGTGCAGAAAAACTCATGAGAGCAAATGAAATAACTCAAAATAGCATATTATTGATATATGTCCTCTTCTGTGTCTGTGTATTAGTTACACTTAGCAGAAAGTTCAATAATGGAATTTCCTCAATGAATCATTTTTGTTTTTGTTTTTACAAACATCCTTCAAATAATGGATTGATTTTCAGACATGGGCAGAGGAATCCTATACTCAGATTATGCCAGGAACTGAGAATTGCTCCCTCTGCACTGGTGGAGCAATTGCCATATCTAGTGGGTGCTCAGCCTGGAATGGGAGTGAGGAAACACACAAGCAGCAAATAATAAAAATGCCAAACACAGCCGCAACATCTCTGGATACTCCGAGACAGCACACCTATTAGGGATTGAGTTGGTGACAGTGCTTCAGGTATAACACAAGCATGAAGGAAGCCAACATGTACAGGCCAACTTGGAGTATGTTTCCAGTATATTTCCGAGCACCAAGTGTTGGTGCCGACCTTTAAAGCCCTAAACAGCCTCAGCCCAGTATACCTGAAGAAACGTCTCCACCCCCATCCTTCAGCCCAGACACTGAGGACCAGCGCCGAGGGTCTTCTGGTGGTTCCCTCACTGCGAGAAGTGAGGTTAGAGGGAACCAGGCAGAGGGCCTTCTCAGTGGTGGCGCCCGCCCTGTGGAATGCCCTCCCATCAGATGTCAAGGAAATAAACAACTATCTGACTTTTAGAAGATATCTGAAGGCAACCCTGTTTGATGTTTTAATATTCTAGAGCGGCTAGGGAAACCCAGCCAGATGGGTGGGGTATTATTCTTATTCTTATATCCAGCACAACACACCACATGCCCAACATACATAGGAAACTGGGCAACATACATGCCCAACATACATAGGAAACTGGGCAGAGCATACTGCCCTGGGTGGAGGTCCAAGCAGGATGTACCAGAGGGGTGATGTACTATCACACCGGAAGGCTAAGAAAACAGCCATTCAACTGTGAGCAGAGACACCAAGAGAACCATGGGTCACTCAGCTATGCCCTGCCTGCCTCCTATAACTCTATGCTCTGGGCAGGAGAGAGGGCAGTGAAGCCTTCTGCCCAGAGACATGTGACATACTGTCAGGAAATTCTTCCTAATGTTTAGGTGGAATCTTCTTTCTTGTAGTTTGAATCCATTGCTCCGTGTCCGCTTCTCTGGAGCAGCAGAAAACAACCTTTCTCCCTCCTCTATATGACATCCTTTTATATATTTGAACATGGCTATCATATCACCCCTTAACCTTCTCTTCTACAGGCTAAACATACCCAGCTCCCTAAGCCGTTCCTCATAAGGCATCGTTTCCAGGCCTTTGACCATTTTGGTTGCCCTCCTCTGGACACGTTCCAGCTTGTCAGTATCCTTCTTGAACTGTGGTGCCCAGAACTGGACACAGTACTCCAGGTGAGGTCTGACCAGAGCGGAATACAGTGGTACTATTACTTCCCTTGATCTAGATGCTATACTCCTATTGATGCAGCCCAGAATTGCATTGGCTTTTTTAGCTGCTGCATCACACTGTTGACTCATGTCAAGTTTGTGGTCTACCAAGACTCCTAGATCCTTTTCACTTGTACTGCTCTCAAGCCAGGTGTCACCCATCCTGTATTTGTGCCTTTCATTTTTTTTTTTTTGCCCAAGTGTAGTACTTTACATTTCTCCCTGTTAAAATTCATCCTGTTTGCCTTGGCCCAGTTCTCTAATCTGTTAAGGTCAGTTTGAAGTGTGTTCCTGTCCTCTGGGGTATTAGCCACCCCTCCCAATTTGGTGTCATCTGCAAACTTGATCAGGATGCCCTCTAGCCCATCATCCAAGTCATTGATAAAGGTGTTGAATAAGACTGGGCCCAAGACAGAACCCTGTGGCACCCCACAAGTAAGGGCAGGAGGCAGGAAGACATGGCAGGGGTGGGCCCTGCAGCTGTGTGTAATATTGAGAAGCCCAGTCCTTGTGTGTGTTCCAGTTGACCTCTTGCACCATGATGTCTTTGGGTGCCCACTCATGACCATTTTTCTCCCCATAGCTGCTACAGTGATCAAAGTTGCAGAGTTCCCCAGTGCTGTAGCTCGCTAGAGGCCAGCTGTTTTCCCCCATCCCATTTTTCAACAGTCTACCTGATGCAGCAAAAAACAGGGATATGTTTTGAAAGGGCTTTCCAGAAGCTAAGGTCAGGAAGAGGATTCACAGATCTAAGAACAGTGTGGGATATAAATAATAATCCATTGATTGGTTACTTAATTAATTACTTGTGAAGGTTTGACATGAAACCCATGTGCCCTGGGGCGGCTGGGGCAGGGCTTAAGGTGTGCACCTCTGCGCATTCAACGTTCAACACACCTGAACATGCCTTTAGAGAAGTTGGAACTTGAAAGGGGTCACATCCCAGCTTAGAGTTTTGCATTTTGTCACCAGTTGTTACCAGATGCATCTGTTGGCAAATTGGATAAGATGGCACAGAAGATTATGAAACTTTGGGTGTATATGGCGCAGTACTTTCTTGAGCGGACCAGGCTTGTAAAGTTCAGCACAGCCTGCACATGGTGTGTTGCCCACTGCTTTCTGGTTTGGTAGTGGCCCAAAGGGTCTCTTCAGTATCACAGTCAGTACCTAGGTCCTTTGAGGATGGAGTTGCAAGACCATAGGGCACCCAATAGCTCTTGGCCCTGCATGAAAAAATGGCACTATGGGCCAAAGTTACTGAACCTGAAAACAACACAAAGTAAGTTGTACTCAAACAGAAGCTGGCTTCTGAGTAAGCATGTTTCAAATCAATTCAGTTTAAACAGAAGCACTTCATTTTAACTAGTCTGTGGTTTAGGCTGTAAAAGTCATTTTAACCCTAAAACAAAAGCTAAACTCAATGGTATTTGACAGGGGGTATTTCTGTGAACAGAGAACACAGAGCAGATGCAACACCATATATTATGCAAATCAAGAGAAAACCATCTCCATCACCACCAAGAAACATCTCACAGCTCTTGATGAGTTCATTTTTAATGAGCATTTTAATTTCACATCATTCGTTTCTTCTCTGATGCACTCAAATTGCCCATTCAAATGCTTTTCAGCAGGTATATATCTCCAGAAATTCACCACATGTGCATTTGTACTTAACAAAAGTGGCCATGTTATACAGCTCAAGATGATGGATTTACGCTGGTATCTTCCAAAAACAGTTAATCTCCTGGCTGGAACCAATTAATCAAAGCAGGAAATCAATGCAGACATGTGCATTTACATACTGATATCCCAGGATCATTCCTCCCTTTCACAAATTGTTTTGTCAGCCAAGGCCCCAATCCAGCTAAAGTTAGCTGTAACTAATAAGTTGCATTGAAACCAATGGGACAAATTAATCAGGACTGACTTAAATTCCATTGCTTTCAATGGAATACAGCAGTGACTTATTTTAGCTGGATTGTGGTCTAAAGGTCTAAAATTTTATCTTCAAAACATTACCAAGCTTTTCATTTTAGGGGCAAACTTAAGAGGCATACAACCCCAACTCCCAATTTTTATTGAAACATTTATTTTAAAATTTGCTGTTTAATAGATATTTGTAATGATACAAATAAACGATATTTGTTGGATACAAATAAAAATGATAGACTAAAATTGTTTTTGCTACTCCCGGGTATCTCAGATATCCAAAATCTGCCAGAAAATTTGCTTTTAGTAAAAAGATTAATCCAAGGTATAAAAACAGTACATGTAACATTGCATTTTAAGTTTTTTTTTTTTTTAATCAGTTGCAGATTCCTCACATAATATCCAGTGGTGGTAAATCACACAGAACAGATTGACTAATCATTCCACATGAATTTCTGAGATATATATGGAACCCTTCATAATAAGTATTATTTTTCTGAATTCAAAATCCCTCAAGTTTGTGGTTTTTGTCCGGGGAGGAAATTTGCCTAATGTGGCAATGCTATCTATATTGTTCTGAATCCAGAGTCTTAAAAACATCAGCGATGAGAACCCTGAAACAATTCCCTGTAACAAAGGCCTAGATTTCAATAAGGCAGTAAGCCTGTCTCTCTGGCTGTACCACTTTCTACTGCAGGTGAAGATTTACAGGACTGATGCAAAGCAATTCCTTCCACACAGAAAACTAAATGGCAGGGAGAAAGCTTTTCCTCAGCTTTGCACAGAGTTTTCTACATGGAGAGAATCTGTTGCATGGAGGAACATTTAAGTATGTCCCCGGCATCCTATAATGGCATAGCTTACATAAAGGTTTACCACCTCTGTGAGACCTTGGCCTAAAGGATGGCTTCAGAGATATATGTTTCCAGTTATCTCTGATAATGTGTACATTTAATTGCACCGTTTAGAAGGAGCTGGATAGGAATCAAATAGGATGACACAAACCCATACCCTCAATTTGCTATTAGGACTAGTGAATTCCGTTGATTTCAGTGGAACAGACTTCGCAGTTTGCAACGCAATGTTATGCTGGGCGGGGGGACATGCTCACCGAGATCCCTGGGCATTGTACCCCCACTTCAAGTACCAGCCTATCTATCAACTCTTTCTATTGCTAGTCATCATTTCGTTTTTATTAAAGCACGGTTTAATGTCTTCCCCTCAAACGTCCTTTTTCATAGATTTTCTAGGGGCCAAATTTCGGTCTTATGTGCCTGTGATAACCGTTCAATTGAATCTCTTCATCACATAGTGTTTGTCTGCCCCTTGTATTCTGCCGCCCGAAAGACTCTATTACTTCCATTAACTCAAAAATTACCGGGGTATTTGGAAGAGTCTTACCTTGCTCTTCTGTTGCAAGATTCAGACTCGATTATAACCCTACATATGCCAAAATTTCTGACATCAGTTCTGACACTTAAGAAACGCAATGGATTGTTATATACAGCTTGAAATTTTAATTTAATTTTTATCATATTTTATTCAATTGAGTATCCCTTTTAATCTATTTTACTGTTAGCAATTGTAAACCAGACTGTGCTGTTTCTGTTTTTGGTTGTTATGTCTATGGGCTTAAAGCCGAAATAAAATGAGTTGAGTTGAGACTTCCCAGTTCAGGCAAGCAGGAAAAGACACTTTGAACCTGCCAGGAACTTCCCCATCTCCCCAGAATAAAGATCTCAGATTTCTAAGTCAATTAAACAATCTATTTGATTTATCACCTGATGGTTAGAGATAAACAATTAGGAATACTCCCAAATCTTCAATAGAGATGCCTCAGGGATCTTGAAGAAAATATAGTTTAACATGCCATTTAATAAACAAACATAGAAATCATTGCTGAAGCCTTGAAGTCATAGCTGAAGTGAGAGGTCAAAGGCCATCTTTCATATTTTCTTCTCCGTTCCCTATTAAAGTAAGGCCCCAGAAGCAAAATAACCTTAATAAACACACACACACACACACACACACAGCATTTCCACCAATTAAAATCTGCTGCCACATTAAATTGAACCCCATGAATAGTCGCAGACCCACCGATTAAAAATTGTCTTTGGTTGATTAATATACTGATTAAACCACTTAATGGTTCTGGCCCTATTGATCTCCTGGCATGCCTGGAGCTCATGCATTTCTTCAAAGTTATGTTAAGTTCCCCCATTCTGTTGCTTCACAGGAAGTACAAGAAGAATGAGGATGCCCATTTACCTCGGAGTAATGAGCACTGAACTCACTGGGACTTACCTCTGAAGCAGGCATGTCTAGGATCACACTGTTATATCGGGATTAATGCTTCTTGCCTTGCTTTTTATGCTATCTGAAACTGCCCTTCCAAGGCAAATTGTTCGGGTCCGAGGTCCAAAGGGTGGCATTGAAATACTAAGAAACAGTTAAGATGATGAGCAAGATCTCAAATTCTTTGGGATAAATGGAACTTGCACAGAGTGCCATAATAAAAAGAGAGAGGCTGCAGTAGGAGTGTGTGTATGTGAGAGAAAGAGAGAGAGAGCGAAAGAGAGAAGGATGTCAGGATATCGAATTTGCAGATTACCGTTGTTTATAAGCTACAAAGGAGGCAGAGAGGAAAAAGAACAGCCCGATGCTATCAGTTATTCATATTTGCATATAAACTCTGGTATTAGGATTCAATTTTTTTTAAAAGCATGTCATTTTTTAGCTCCTAATTAATTGCATTGACAGCGTTCTGTGCCGAGTTTGGTTCTTTTTCTTCTGTCTCTCTCTGTCTCTGTCTCTCTCTCTCTCTCTCTCTCCCCCCCCACTTCGCCCCCTGTTTTTTTTTAAAAAAAGATGCTGTTGTGGGCTGCGATTTTTAATTATATGAAATATTAATCGTGGGATTGAAATTGGAAATTTTAAATGATTGTTTAATGATCACTGATCAAATGCGTAATCGAGATAAAGAAAATTAGGATGGCAGACAGCGACACCCCCATTTGAATTTTACATTATTAGTCTTCTACCTAACTAGGCACTTTTTCCTGAATCTCTGAAATGTATCCCCCCCCCTCTTTTTTTTTTTTTTGCCTTTTAACTATACTTGCAGTTGCTATAGTGATGGTATAATTTCGTAATGGTCTGAAAATGACACTGGCATAGATACTGACAGATAGGAATTAATTCGCTAACAAGTAATTATGTCGCGAAATGTTGACTGCCACGCAGAAGGTGCACTGTGACACATTTACTGTTTTCTAGGGATGGCAGCAACATTAGCGTTGGTCATTAGTGGTAGACATCTCGGCACAGTGTTGCATACAGACTTATATGCAGACCTATTTAGTTACCTGTGTGACAGCCTTGTTCAGGACACCAGAAACAGCTGTCCTAGCCTGTATGAGCCAAAATAATTAGGCCTGTCATCTTCCCGCTCTGATTTTCCCTTCAACCTGTTCCACAAAATGCAAATATTTTGCTTTCATTGTCACATTCACCTTGACATGGATATTGCTTTGGCGCATAACTGGATGAGATGACTCGGAATTTGCATTGTTCATTCTAATAAATTTGCTTCCCCCCCCCTCTACCGCGTGGCAGGGCCCATCAGATAAAGTCTCCCAGAGTGTCATCAATCACCATCGCTGACAGACGGCTTTTGCCTTCATTTGTTACATACGAGAACATGCTTAATTATTTGTCCTGTAATTAGTTGAGAAAATGTCAGGAAATGTCAACTCTCTGTTCACTCTGGAAGGCCTCCGCTTGAAAGCCGCAATGACTGAAGTGTCATTAAGGCTGCCTAACAAGACGTGGATCAGCTGGGGAAAAGTGAGAAGCTTCTAAAAAAAGTAATCATGGCGAGTTAAGGAAAACCGCATATCAGCACCAATAATAAGATGTGAATCCTATTAGGAAACATTTCTATTTTTTCAAGTATTTTCTCTCGCTCCGTCCCCCCCCCCCCCAATAAATATAGGGACAAAAGAACAAACTCAACAACGAACAGGCATAGTGAGTTAGTATAATTTCCATCTCGTATGCATTGACATTTCCTAAGCCAATCATACTTACTTTATTATTTCAGGTCGTATCTAATATTTAGTCTTCAGATTTGAGGCACATTCTTTTTACATTCACCCAGCAGTGTAATATGCAATGGATATGCAGAAGGTAAATATTATTTTTACATTCATTGAGCAGGAGAAAAAAGATTAACTGGATGTGAAATTTTGGTTTCGGAACTTAGAGGTGGCAAGAACAATGGGCAGTAGCTTTGCTTCTTAATCATTTTTTTTTAAAGACCCACAAAACATGTTGAGCTGAATTTATACTGACTAGAATGATAACGCTGTATAGATTTTTGGTATTTATGTTGACTAAGACAGAGATGTTTGACTTTGGGTGGTGAAATATCAAGAGGGCACAGCAAGTTCCTACCAAACCAAGGGAGAAATGTATCAACAAGAATCAACTACATAGTTGCTTGTCTTTCTGCATACTGCTGCGGACAATGATTTTTGTACCTAAGATTTAGAAACAGATCTTAGTCTTCAAGGGATCTCACTGATAGCAATTCTAAAAACAAAGCAGCCCCTGTCTGTTGTGGACATGTATTGTGTGTTGGGGTTTTTTGTGTATGTTTTTTGTCTATAATAACGTTATTAACATTAGGAACAGTTAATCTTTCGCACACGTTTTGTCTTTAAATCCTGCCCAATATTACTGAATGAGTCACCACCCATCTTTTACGTCGCCGTCCAAAGGACTGTTCATGAAGGAATCCTTTTCTAACTTAATTACCTCCATTATTTCATCTTTCATTGCCAATAAGCACATTATTACTCTGTCTCTTTAGTAAGGATAATTAAGATAGTGTTCTGGCCTTTTACAATTTACTAGTTGTCACAGGTATGGCTCAGCTAATTATCAAATGGTTAAAAATTTATTCTGGATAGAGTATTACAAGTGTATCGCATGGGCAGATTGCTTGCTAGGCTAATTCAATTAAAGATACACAGCACCCAGACTATGGGCATGGAGCGTCATTTGGGAAGTGCGATATATTATGGAAATGTAAAACCAAGCTGATCATTAAAATGCCTTTCTGTGCATATCAGATGTTTAACAGACATATTCAATTCTAAATTATGAATTTAAGATGGGGAGGGAGAAAATTATTGAACAGACTCTCATTCCTTTCTCCTTTTTCGATATCAGAACAGATGTACACAAGGAAAGCAAACAGGCTGTGCTTAATGATGTGTTAGATTCTCTTCATTCTTCGTATTTTTTATTATTATTATTATTCAAGAGGATAAAAATTACTCCGCCAAGCTGCTCTTTAAACCTTTCCATACTGGACTTCAGTCTTCAGCCCGCTCCCCCCCCAAATTATTTTGTATCACAATTCAAAATAATGAGGCATTATTTCCTGGAGGGGGGGAAATGGTCCCTCAGGATTGACAGCTTATGAAGATTTAGTAACCCTTTTATCCTCTAAGAAAGATAGTCTCTTCAAAGTGCAGGAGGTGATTCTTATGGGAAACATTTCGATAATACACCACAATCAATTGAGTACAATAAAAATGTTTATTCCTATAACATAACATTGCACTGTATTAGTCCACAGCCTACTAGATAAGTACCATATCTTAAGTGCTTGAAAATATGACGAGAATTACCCTTTTCATTCAGACATTGGGTGTTATCAATGCAGGAATATATTTAGAGGCTGATAGAAACAGATACTCCCCCTGTTTAGGCCTCTGTTGCCGCTTTTCGCTCTAAAACTAGAAAAGAAAAATATTTCACTGCCACAATGTTTTAAAAAAGGAAATGTAGTCCTTTTGGTGCACGCTATGCAAAACTGGCCTTTCATTTGAGAAGATGGCCACAACTGCAGCCTAAGGGTACAGGGTGCTGGGAACATCTCTTGCAAGCGCCCCACTGATAGGAAGGTGAGATGTGCAAGAACACTAACATAGTTTTAAACAGCTCTCTTTCATTTCAGTGGGGCAGGCATAAGAGACCTGCGTTGTGGGTTGTGCCCTAAATGTCTGTGCTATGATGCCCTGCTATTACTGCAGTGAGGAGAATCTGTCCCTTGATAGTTTGCATTGCTGGGAATCAATTTCCGAATTAGCTTGCAGTAATAAACCTTCTGCAGGCATGCATTGATGGCCTAGTTGTGCTTATATATACATGGAAAGCTTTCTCCTATAACCTTGATAATTGCTACAATTATTCACCCTCCACCCTTAAAAAAGGGGGCAGGGGAGACGATTGGATTTATTTACAGAAAGCCAAAAGGAGATTGTGTCCTAAGACTCCAAGGAATATCCAACAATTCACACTCCTTCAGCATGGTGAAGAACCCCGAACCAAGGCAAGGAATTCACAAGCCAAAGGAGTTAAGCGTGCAACCATCCTCACACGATGAATCAGGCCCGGCATGATGAACAATGGAGCTGAGTGCTAATTTATAGGTTATCCACTCAAGGTGAGCCAGTGTAAATACACAGGAATACCTTCACGTATTCTCTCCTAGGTGCTGCGTGACACCACAGAAAACACAGCTGCTATTACAGGCCGTCTTCATTTAGCAAGTGAATGGAAATGGCGCACCCCCAACAGTCCTACATGTAACAGAGAAGACAAACTCCAAAATTGCAGCTTGCAGGATGAAAGGTGAAACCTGACACTGCTGAAGTGTGCCACAGACTTTCATGAGCTAGAAATTCACCCTGTGCCCTTTTTTTTTTTAAATGTAGCTATAATCTTTTAAACAGAAATCACTTATACCCAGTGCTCAGAAGCCACTTGCGATTTACTACTAACTGAAATGAATATTCAGAAATATTCAAAATTTGCCCAGACTTCCCAGGATCAACAGTTAGATTTTGATTACGGAATTTCGGAGTCAAAATTAGAGATGTGAAGCCTTGTATTTGTTAGCCACTACCCCTTGATTGTTTTGGCAGGGCATCACAAATGTGGGTACCTCTTAAGCTGTCAGATATCAATTACTGTCAAATGCTAAATCCTATTATGTGTCCGATATCAAATAAGTCTAATTCTAAGCACAAATGCTGTCAAACATCAAAGACTGAAGTCAAATATAATAGGATGCTGAGCATAGGTATCAAATGTGGGCAGAATAGTCAAGGAATATCTAAAGCATATTCAACATCACAATTCTTAAGAAGAGAGTTCTGATCATGTGGGCTCTTTATTTGGCCTTGTTTTTTTTGTGATATTTTGTGGAGCTTTCCCCAAGTATCTATATGAAACAGGGCATGGTTTCAACAATAGTTACTTATGAATACCTCTCGTAGTGTTTTTGCCGGTTTCCTAGGACTGTCAACCCGCTTCTGTAAAAGCAAGGTGCAATTTTGAATGCAGAGCAAGATTCATTTGAAATAACAAGCATGGTTTCTGTCTAGATAGGGTGGCATTTAAAAAGAGGGCAGCCTCATCTACCTAAGAATTCTGTCTTTCTTATTTATTTATTTACAGTGCACTTATTTTAGAAACCGACTGATGCGCTGGAAGGCGCTCGCGTGCGCTCTTTTTTTTGGAATTAGCATATTTAAGCACCCATAATAAATTGGGAATTCTCACAGGTTGATAAGACGGTTTTTAAACTCCATTATGGGCAAATAACAATGGAATAAGCTTGAAACAATATATTTAAGACGGAGAGAGAGGGGGGTAAAAACAAAGATGTTAGGTCAGACAATATCTCAAATAACATTTGGAAAAGGCTGCCAATTGTTTGGATAACTGTACAATGCCAAAGCCTCTTATAACATTGTTAAGTCTTTATTCAGAAATACATTATCATGCATATTTCATAGCAGGGATTACTAAGACAGAATTGTGTGTCATTTTTGTTGTATGTCTTTATAATTACACCTTGAAGCCACAACTAGATTTTTTTTTTTACTACATATTCATGAAAAGCGGACTTGTAATTTGATAAAGGGTAGCTTGTGTTCTCGACTCCATTCAAACAGCATCATGAAGCAGAATTAAAGTAGGCATCTGTGTTCTCCCGGCATTAATCTCTTCAAGCACATTCCAGCTGCTATGATGTGCAGGCAGCAGATAAGTCCTAAACGGACTAAAGCTAAGCAAGCCAGACAACTCTATTATTGGCTTCATAATTGCTTAATTAAACTTTTGTCACTAATCATTATGAGGGCAATAGAGCTGTTATACTGGCTTCTGTTAAGCAAAAATCAATAAACTGTTGGAGTTAATTTCGCCGTATTTTTTGTCCTGCAAATGGAATTCATTGCTGCCGGTTAGTGATCTGTGGTTCTGGCGCTCGACTGATATGAGCAGCCATCACCATCTGAATTGAGGGTATTCAGTAGCACATGAATATGAACAAATGGCAAGCATAAATCTTTTGCATGAAGTACACCTTCTATCCCTTTATTATGGAACAATTGACCCATCTAAAATGAATTCTAATGCCAGGAAAGCGTTTAGATTTAAATTACACCATGGTCTTCTGGACCTGAAAGATGACGGCATAAAAAAGATTAATATGCTAATTATTTTTCTCCTTATTTTTCCCCCCTTCGACATCTATGGTGGGGTATTGTGAAGCGTGTAAATAAGATGACTGTTTTGTCAAGAAATGGCTCTGAGGCATACTATATTCCATTGCAATTTAATTTGTTTATTCAAACCTTCACTCCGGATTTTAACTGGTTTTGCAATAACACTTTATTTTTTCACATAATGTTTTTTCCCTTCACAGAGAATACCTTGAATAAGAAAAGCATGTTTTGTGCAGCGAAATAGATTTAATGATATTATGAATGATGGTACTCTTAACTAAGGCATGCATTTATAAATTCCTGTCAAACTTTTTTTTTCTCCCTTCAAGGTTTGCTCAGTCTGGCCTAGGTTGCATCAGAGCTTGCCCCCTCCACAAAATGATACGGGGTTTTGAGGAGAAGAAGAAAGGAAAGAATGGAGGAAGAGAAGAAAGCAAAGCAATCTAGAATTACTTCACAATACCCACTTGAAATAAAACAGCAGATATGTTAAGCTGTGATTTTTCTGTGTCGGGCATATTTCATTCTCTTCCAGACTGTCACTAAACATAACATAACCCACTGCAATGGGATGCAGAATGAGATATTTGGTACTAAACTAATTCAGTGGGATTTACTTAAATATTAGGTAATATTACAATTGCAGCCTTGTAACAAATATGCAGCAGAAAACTGTTGTGGCCTTCTGACTAATTGTGGAATTGATCTGCAAAGCTTACATGCCTGAAGTTAAATACTGCTTCAATCCGATAACGTAACTTCTTAGTTTTCTTTATGGCAGTGATATAAAGCACAAAGTCGCCAAGCGGTTTTGTCTGTTGCATCCTCAGCGCAGAAAAAGGAAAGCTAAGCAGCTACACAGGCGTTCTGGGTATGCGTCAGAGCAGGTGTGGACCATGGATCAGGATGAATGAAGTAATTGGTCAATGAAGATATATCATATATATTAAAGGGGGGGGGATGGCAGAGAAGCCAAAAATATTTCAAAAGAAACAAACCCAACCAACCAGAGGAATTTTGGCACAGCTTGAAGACTTGATTTATTTTTGGGTTGTGTAACTGGCATACCCAAGTGCAGATTTCCGCTCAAGGGACATTCATGCTAGAAGAACTAGGGGGAAAGGAACTTTGCCAATTCATCCATCCCCTTGCAGCCACCTGTACTACCTGAATAACCATTCTGGAAGGCTGAGGAACCCCCTGGAACAGTGTATGGCAGTTTTCCCGGGTCTGGTGCTATCCAGATGTTGTTGGATGCCAAAACTTAGCCTCAGCCCATGTGGCCTATGGTCAGGAATGCTGGGAGTTGTAGTTCTCTGTGTGCCCCCTCTGACGGATGTGTGGAGAGTATCAGCATGAAAAAAGCCTTCTCAGTAATAATTCTGTTTGTGGAATGCACTCCCCAAGAAGGCCTGCCTAGTGCCATCATTATCTGTTTTTAGGTGCCAGGTAAAAACATTTTTTATTCATCCGGGCTTTTGCAACTTAATTCTCTGTGGTTGTTTTTGCATATTATTATATTTTAGGTTATTTTTCCTCTTGTTTTCGTATCTGCTTTTTGTGTTCGTAAGTTCATTTGATACCATTTTAAAAAAGCAATAAACAACAACCAGTTATCTCAAACTTTCTTGCACAAATAACATTCAGAATGACACAGTTTGACACAGAATGACACAGGTGGCGCTGTGGGTTAAACCACAGAGCCTAGGGCTTGCTGATCAGAAGGTCGGCGGTTCGAATCCTTGCGACGGGGTGAGCTCCCGTTGCTCGGTCCCAGCTCCTGCCCACCTAGCAGTTTGAAAGCACGTCAAAGTGCAAGTAGATAAATAGGAACCGCTGTGGCGGGAAGGTAAACGGCGTTTCCGTGCGCTGCTCTGGTTCGCCAGAAGCGGCTTTGTCATGCTGGCCACATGACCTGGAAGCTGTACGCCGGCTCTCGGCCAATAAAGCGAGATGAGCGCCGCAACCCCAGAGTCGGACCTAATGGTCAGGGGTCCCTTTACCTTTATCTTGCACAAATAACATTCAGAATGACACAGTTTGTTTCTTTTGCCCTCTTTAGATTTGTCTTCTGTCTTTTGTTTTATATGAAGTGTTTCAAAATTGGCACACTATTAATTCCCTGTTAACAGTTTTGGACTGTCGAAAAGGGACAGCTTTCCTCTTTTGCTTCTTCTGATGTCAGCAACAGACCTCTCCACTACAGGACTTATTTCTTTCGTTGCAACACACATTCATTGTTTTATGTTTTTCTGTTACAATCTTCAAAGCATGAAAACCAAGGCACTCCAGTCAGAGGTGGCCCTGGAGTTGGGGGGGCCTGGGCAAAAAAGTCATTTGTGACCCCTTAAATGTATGGAAACAAATCAGGCATAAAATAAAACTTAATTCTTACGTATACACAAAGCTGCAATAGAAGTATAGAAAAATGTATCATAATACATTTAGTATTGTGGTCAATTTCTATTACAACGGGAGTGAAGAATATTACTTAATACGTTACATCAACTCTAGAGCAGAAATACAAGTCAGAAACAAAAATAAACAAGCTATTAGCACCTTATGTGATGCTCACAGGTAAACAGAAAGAGACCTTCTCTAAAGTAGCAAATTGTATGATACCACAGTAGGAGGAACAAATAGTGAATTGGAGATTGACAACTGACGAATAATGGTATAGTGATTTATCATATAAGAATCAATTATCTAGTACAGTGGTTCCTCGATTTATGAACTTAATCCGTTCCGGAAGTCCGTTCTTAAACCGAGGCGCGCTTTCCCTAATGAGGCCTCCCGCTGCCTGTGCCCTTCCACCGTTTGGATGGAGGCGCAGATTAACTCTGTGTCCACGGCGGCTGTCTACCAGCTCCATCTGGTATGCAGGCTGAGACCCTACCTGCCTGCAGACTGTCTCACCAGAGTGGTGCATGCTCTAGTTATCTCCCGCTTGGACTACTGCAATGCGCTCTACGTGGGGCTACCTTTGAAGGTGACACGGAAACTGCAATTAATCCAGAATGCGGCAGCTAGACTGGTGACTGGGAGTGGCCGCCGGGACCACATGACACCGGTCCTGAGAGAACTACATTGGCTCCCAGTACGTTTCCGAGCACAATTCAAAGTGTTGGTGCTGACCTTTAAAGCCCTAAATGGCCTCGGTCCTGTATACCTGAAGGAGCGTCTCCACCCCCACCGCTCAGCCAGGACACTGAGGTCCAGCGCCGAGGGCCTCACTGTGAGAAGCAAAGCTACAGGGAACCAGGCAGAGGGCCTTCTCGGTAGTGGCGCCCGCCCTGTGGAATGCCCTCCCAGCAGAGGTTAAAGTGATAAACAACTATCCTACATTCAGAAAATACCTGAAGGCAGCCCTATTTAGGGAAGTTTTTAACCTGTGATATTTTGATGTATTTTAATATCTGTTGGAGGCAGCCCAGAGTGGCTGGGGAGACCCAGCCAGATGGGCGGGGTACAAATAAAAAATATTATTATTATTATTATTATTATTATTATTATTATTATTATTATTCCATTCTTAAACTGAGGTAAAGTTCGCAAACTACTTCCGGTCTTGCGGAGTTCGTAAACTGAATCGTTTGTAAACAGAGCTGTTCTTAAACCGAGGTACCCCTGTATGCTATTTAAAGAAATGAACTTTTAAAAGGAATTTTGGAAGTAAAGTCCTCAGTCAAATCACTGTAATCCAAACCTCTCCCAATTTTATGTTCAGCTGAAATCAGTGCTAATCCTAGCAGACGTTATTGCAGCGCAGAAGAATGCAGATAATTTTTTATTAATTTCAGCTTTGAATATGACATCTGAACAGATGCGGCAGTTACAGGTACAGTGAAAACTACTACACATAAAATGGAGTAAACATATGGAATAGTGCTGTTATTAATAAATTGATGGGCTGTCAAAGCTACGCATTTGTCTTGAGGTTGATTATATAGCCTAATACAATTCTCGATCACAGTTATCCACCACCAGATTTATAATGGTGCAAATGGTGCAATTGCATCAGCCTCCATGCCTGCAAGAGAGCCCTGACTCATAGCTTCCTTGAAAAAATAAAAGTAAGCATCTAGCTCTACTAGAAGGAAAGATGTGGAACAAAATCTGCAAGGACCCTTCTAAGCAATTTCTGTGAGAGAAGCCAGCTTGGCTGCTCCTTCCTTTCAGTGGTATCAGCCAATGAGTGAAGTCAGAACGGTGATGGATGAGTGAATTATTCAGAATTCAGGCTATAGGAATCCCCGGAGTCCTAAAGAGCTGCTGTTTCGCCTTCTTTTTAATGCACTTTTCTTTCCAGCTTCTGTTTTATTTTCTAGTACTTGGAACCTCCTAGATTTCCCCTTCGCCTTTCCTTTCTTCCTAACAATCAAGGTGCATCTTTCTTCTGGTGATATTATCTGTGATATGGTACTCCCTGGATAGGGTTGGCGCATTCCCAAAAGTGAACACCCAGACAAAGTTGTTGTGCTTTAAAAAAAACAAAACAAAACAAAGCAACAACATATGGCAACCCTAGGAAATCCCTCATTTTAAAACAGTGGTCGCTAGGATCTTCATGGCCCCTTTCCCCCTTTCCTCCTTCTTCTCCAGCCCCCTACAAATCTTTAAGCCAGATGATGTCCAACAAAATGGAGGAGGCAGTTGTTAGGCTGGAACCCAGAACTGCCTCCACGGCTGACCAAACCTCAGCCTCTTTTGGCCCTCAGCGATGACTTCTCAGATGCTGAGCATGAAGGGCCGGGTTGTTAAGCCGGTATAGGATTTCAGGCTTGGCCTTCTTGTGACGATGGAGTAGAAGAGTGGTGCATGCTCTAGTTATCTCCCGCTTGGACTACTGCAATGCGCTCTACGTGGGGCTACCTTTGAAGGTGACCCGGAAACTGCAATTAATCCAGAATGCGGCAGCCAGACTGGTGACTGGGAGTGGCCGCTGGGACCACATAACACCGGTCCTGAGAGAACTACATTGGCTCCCAGTACATTTCTGAGCACAATTCAAAGTGTTGGTGCTGACCTTTAAAGCCCTAAACGGCCTCGGTCCTGTATACCTGAAGGAGCGTCTCCACCCCCATCATTCTGCCCGGACACTGAGATCCAGCGCCGAGGGCCTTCTGGCGGTTCCCTCACTGCGAGAAGCAAAGCTACAGGGAACCAGGCAGAGGGCCTTCTCGGTAGTGGCGCCCGCCCCGTGGAACGCCCTCCCAGCAGAGGTTAAAGGGATCAACAACTACACGACATTTAGAAAATACCTGAAGGAAGCCCTGTTTAGGGAAGTTTTTAATCTGTGATGTGTTAATGTATTTTAATGTTTGCTGGAAGCCGCCCAGAGTGGCTGGGGAGACCCAGCCAGATGGGCGGGGTACAAATAATAAATTATTATTATTATTATTATTATTATTATTATTATTATTATTAGGTTCAGGGTGAGGGAGTCAGTATGTAAAACAAAAATCCTCAAAGTGGTTTGGCCTCAGCATTTCACTTCTGATGTAATTCTGTGGCCACACTTGAAAAGATGTGCACCCGTTGCCCAAAGGAGTAACTCTACATCTACCTGTGGCCCATTGGCCGTACTGTGTAGGGTGATCAGAGTCTAACAACATCCAGGGGACCAGTGACATAACAAATGCCTCCACATGGAATTTAAGCTGCTATGGACCGAGGTTGCTAAAGTTTATAGGTTTCATCTCATCTGCATGAAGAGCAATCCTGCTAGGAATTCACAGAGAACCCTTGACCTGCTACCACCAATTCTAAGTTGGTGCCATGTCTGAAAGAGGATCGTCTGCTATTTACTTGACAAAATGCTTCTGATGGTTGTGAGGTTCTCTCTCCACCCACCCACCCCCCTGGCAAGAAATCGTGTCCTCCCTCAAAGAGGGCACGTGTTGCGGTGCGACCTGGCAACCAAACCCTGTGTTGTGGGTGGGCACGATTGGACAGCCACAACACCCTATTGGTAGGTCCCTCGATGCTGGGTGTAATCAGACCAATGGGACGCTAGTCAAATGGATTGAGGGACCTATATAAATCCATGCATGTGTCCCTGAGCTTCCTCTTTTGGCCAGTGCATCGGAACACCCGCCCACCTCTCCCTATATTTAGGGCTTGCGCTTGACCTTGCTATGTCGTCATGTGTCGTCTGTCATTGGGACAGGGGCACGGCAGGAATTCCCCCCACTTGGCTGATTGGCTGGTGCCATTTGGGTTTTGCCTGCTGCGTAGCAAATAATCACAACTTGTAAAGTTGCGGATAGGCTCTGGTTCAGGTGATAGGGGTGGCATAACGCTCTCGCCATCCCTATGCAAAGGGTATTCCATTAAAGGAATCCAGGGACTTAATAGTTTGGTCAACCCTGAGAGGGGTTGTGCCCATGCCCGAGTCCAGGGGGACATCTGGGTGGTGGACTAGCCTGACCCCCGCTTTCCGCTGCTCCAGGTGTTCACCCTAGGCTGACCTATGCTGGTGCCCTGGGTCAGCGCTACCTGCCACGGTGCAGGGAGCTAGTCGAACCAGAGCCTATGCAACCACTCACTTGATGTAATCAATAAAGTTGTGGCCTAAATTCTGCCAAAAACCAAACCAAAAATTTGAGTCTTGTCTGAATTTATTTAAGGGGGTGGTTAAAGGTCTAAACACGCAAATATTGTCTTTTGCATATTCACTGAACTATGTTTTCAGGACTGACCACCTGGTGCTCACTGTTGTGCCATGTGGCCATCTTGAAGGTAAGAAAAGGGCTTCTGAAGAACCCTAGTGGCGAGAACAGAGACAAAGGCCTTGGTCTAGAGACTGGGAACCTGCGAGGGGCAGGGCCCACATTGAGCATTATTAATCGGCAGAGCTTTACTCATCATATGTAGCTCAGTTTGAGGAGGAAGGAGCTTTTGAAATGCTGAGTCCTGCCAATGCCTTTCCTGGCTTAGAGAGACTTGGGGAGGCCTGCGGCTCTTTGCATCTGCTTTGTAAGGCATAGCAGGCTAATAGTCAAATTATGTTTGCCATATGCTCATTGCAGGTTTTGAATTCATGCTAGCTAGCACAGTTCCCCCCCCTCCTTCCCAAAGAAAGCAATTCAGCATGTTTTGAATATGCAAGGATGCAAATAAATAATTATTATATTTAAAACTAATACTACTACTACTAATAATAACAGACACAAAGTAAAACATAGTTTTTATATGAAACTAGTGGACCCGGCCACGTGTTGCTGTGGTTTTTGAAATGTTTTTGTAATGCTTAGGTCTAATGACTGACAACGTCTTCTATTTATCTGCTTTGTTTATTTGTTAAATTTGCACACCGCTCTTCAACCGAAGGTCTCGGGACGTTTCACAGCATGAAAATACATAACACATAAAAATAACAAAAACATAAACTAAACATCTTCTGGGCATTCCTTCCATTTCCCCCATCCTTTCTCAGTACATGCAAACTCCATCAGCTTCCAGAGATTGAACTGTATTTTCTAAGTGGTATGATAGAGGAACATGTGCTTCTGCACACACACTCATATATTTTGTCTCATTTTTGTCTCTGGTCAAACTGCTGCTGTTGGTAGGGATGCTTTAAGAATCACAGAACCATAGAATCATATACTTGGGAGCACGAGGGTCATCCGGTCCAACCCTCTGCAATGCAGGAATCTTTTGCCTAGTGTGGGTCTCGAACCCATAACCCTGAGATTAAGATTAAGGGTCTTGTGTTCTACTGACTGAGCTATCCCAGAGGCTGACTGAGCTTTCAAATGGCCCTTGATATGAATTTGTGGGTTCTGATGCACTCACGTTTCGTCTTGTGTCAGATCGACCCGTACATCAAACTCACACTTCTTTTCAGCTGCTCGCTTAGAATTGATTTTTTTTTTAAAGAAAAGTTCAGGAATTATAAGCAAAATAAATAATGCAAATATATGCATGAAACCACAGGTTGCATGCATGTTATTCAGGAATGTACACATACATTTCATAGCTGTCAACATTGCGGTGCAATGGTTCCAAGTAGCCTCGCCACCCTGCGCTCCAGAGGCTGCGCGCGAACGGGTGAGCGAAAGAGCGAGCACGTAGACAGCAGGCAGGCGAAAGAGCAAGCGCGTAGACGGCAGGCAGGCTGTCTGTCTGGTTGGGCATGAGGGTCTGGACGCACAAGGCATGCAAGCTCCGCCCCCAGTCGGTCTCAGACTCCTTATTGGCAGCCGAGCAACGCAGCTGAGGAGCCTCCCTGGCCGGCAGGGAGGGAGAGGAGCTGCTTCCTTTGAAATCCGGGAAATTTAAGGGATATCAACAATCCGGGATAGCAGCGGGAAACGGCATCAGAATAAGGGAGTTTCCCGCAAAAAAAGGGAGGGTTGACAGCTATGATTTCTATAGAGATGGTGCATAGGATGGTGTTGTTTATGTGGCCAACTAAGTTTGTATTCCTTCATTGTGATTAGCCTGCCATATGCACAATTTCAAAGGGCATGGGGAAATCAGGGTTGTCATATTTTGAAGAGCAAAAAAGAGGACGCATTTGCCGACATCTGCTTTTAACTATGGATTGCCATGATGACTCTCATTGTATATACCCATGAAAAAGAGTACCTGTCCTGGAAAAAGAGGACTTGTGGCAACTCTAGGGGAAAGGCAGTTTGCTCCCATGTTAGGGGTTTTGCTCCAAGCTCAAAACATTATAATGCAAGCATACCATCAATAAGAATATATTTTAAGGAATTAAACATCACCTGCTGATGTTTAATTCCTAAAATATATTGGTGATGGACGTGGAGCAGAAGAGTTCCTGTGGTTGGAAAAGCAAAAGCCAGGATGAACTCATGGCGCTTTGTACAGAATGCGTACATTACATGTGCAGAGTGTGTACATTGCATTGTGCACACATTATATGTGCATAACATGCAAAGGTGCAATTGTAAGCACTTAAAAAATGCATTTTAAGCAGAACCAGAGAGGGAGAAAAAAACTCAAGTTAATCCAAGACCATGGAGTGAGAAAAAAACCTTATGGCTTAGCCTAACTTTCAGATTTTTAGAATGGTTCATTCTCTATCTGTTGGGCTTTGAAAGCCTACAAAATTTTGCAAAAACCTGTTCAGAGGAGGTAATAATAATGATAAATACTTGCAATGTTCAAAGTGCTTCACATGCATTCTTACAACAGCCCTGTAAGGTTGATATTGACTTTGCATGTCAAGTCCCAACCCCTCCCGTGGTGAAATAAAGACACATGACTCAATAATTAAGGTTAATGGGCATAGAAAGGCCACAACTTTATTGGTTACGGATGTAGAGTGGTATTGGCTTAGGCATTGGAACTAACCGACTATATCCGACTCCAGTACGACGTGCTGGCAGTCCGGGAAGGGTTAACCACCGATGGGAGAGCCCTGCTGCTGCACATCAGCTAGGAACTCACCCTGTGGTCACCGATATGGGGCGTGCCTTTGGCCCTCACCTACCACGGCTTTGGACAGGGACACGCCCCCCGGACTCGTTTAACGAAGTACCCTTCAGCATTTTGGGGGAGGTGATGGCCCAACCTCCCCCCCCCCCACCTTCAGCCTTCCCGAGATAGTCCAATGCCTAGCCGCCAACCAAAGTTGTGATGAGTTGCTACGAGGTAGGCGAAAACCACCAGGCTCCAGCCAATTTGCCAAGTGGGAAAATTCCTACCAGGTCCCTCAACGGCGACCAACCATGGTTCATAGCAAGGTCAGGGAGAACGCTACCTGAAAAGGGGGGGGCGGGGAAAAGTGTCAGCTGGGGGAAGGAAGCGAGAGGCTGAGCCCTGGCCGCACGCTTGCTTAAATGCAGCAAGCCACGCCTGTCGGCCAGACCGATTGGTCGGCCTGCCAGGCGCTGCGCCCACGGCTCAGCCAATGGCATCAGGGGATGAAGCCATCCCCTGCGCACGTGAAGGGCTCGTGATGCCTGCAATCCCCCCTCCTTTCTACGGGCGGAAGGGGCTTTATGGCACGTGTGCAGGGGCTGGAATTCAGAGAATGTGACTTGCCTGAGGTCACCTATTGGGTTCCTAGCAGTGATATGCTTTGACCAGAGACTTGCTGATTCATAGCACATTCTCTTAGCTACAAGAATACATCAGTTCTTAGCAGTGTATACACCATGGGCAATGACACTTCTCTGTGACTATTGTTGACACTCTGAAAAGATGACTGTAGCCTGTCTCCGTCCTTAGAATGTTATAACAATTTGCTGATATAAATCAGTTCAGGAATTATTTGAAAGCTAATTTCACTCACTCATCCAGCTCTTATTGAATGTCATTTTACTGAGAGATGCAATTTGGGACTGGACACTAATTCACTCATCCACATGCTGATCTGGCAGCAATAGCACCATTTTAAAATGTTTGAGGTGTGTATGTATATTACTATAATATTTTGACAAAAGTGGAAGCCAAATCCCTCTTGCCACATAAATAAAATCTTTATTTTGTTAATCGTATTAACGTGTGTGTGTGTGTGTGTGTGTGTGTAGTGATTACCCCAATCCCAAAAGGGATAAAGCTTGAGATACATTAGAGGAATTCTTCCTTGCTTTTTGTCTTGATCGGGTTAATGTCAACATTTCTTTGTCAGTTGCTTAAATTCTTATACGTTGTTTTTAATACTAGACTTTTAGTGCTTGATAAAGAATTATTTATGGTACTGTGCTATATCATACTATATGTTTTCCTTTGACCTGTTCTGTCCTTGTTATGTATTATTGTCATTTGACTAATAAATCCTTTAAATATATATATATATATATATATATATATATTATTTATGATTTTCAGTTTTATACATTTCAATCATTTTACAATCATTTTAACATTTCAAAACTTGACTTCCTTCCTCCTCGTTCTGCGGTTCCTTAAATTTATTTTTAATGTTTTCTGCATATCCAAATTAACTTAATTTGTTCATTTATTCATCTACTTTAAATACAGTCGTACCTTGGTTTTCAAACAGAATGCGTTCTGGAAGTCCCTTTGACTTTTGAAACGTTCGGAAGCCAAGGCGCGCCTTCCAATTGGCTTCCGATTGTGCAGGCGTGCTGCACATAGCTGTCAACTTTCGGATTTGAAAATAAGCGATGCCATGAGGGCGGTGCAGTGGCACCAAGTAGCCTCGCCACCCTGCGCTCCAGAGGCTGCGCGCGAACGAGTGAGCGAAAGAGCGAGCGCATAGATGGCAGGCAGGCTGGCTGTCTGGTTGGGCGTGAGGGTCTGGCTGCACAAGGCATACAAGCTCCGCCCCCAGTCGGTCTCAGACTCCTTATTGGCAGCCGAGCAACGCAGCTGAGGAGCCTCCCTGGCCGGCAGGGAGGGAGAGGAGCTGCTTCCTTTGAAATCTGGGAAATTTAAGGGATATCAACAATCCGGGATAGCAGCGGGAAACGGCATTGGAATAAGGGAGTTTCCCACCAAAAAAAGGGAGGGTTGACAGCTATGGTGCTGCAAATAATAGCGGAAGCCACATCGGATGTTCAGCTTCCCAAAAAATGTTCGAAAACTGGAACACTCACTACCAGGTTTCGATCGTCCGGGAGCCGAAATGTACAAGTACTGAGGCGTTCAACAACCAAGGTACGACGGTATACTCTTATAAAAATGCAGGACGTTACAATAATCCTGCCAATGTTCTTATCTGTTTACAGTTTGTTTGTAAATATTCAATAAACCATTTCCATTCTTTTATAAAAAGTTTGTTATCTTGATTTATTATTTTTCTGGTAAGTTTCGCCATTTCTGCACATTCCATAAGTTTTTGTATCCATTCTTCTTTTGCTGGGACTTGTTTCCATTTTTGGGCAAGTAACCTTCTTGCCGCTGTAGTCGCATACATGAATAAATATCTATACAGTTTGGGTAGTTCTGTCCCGATAATTCCCAAAAGGAAAGCTTCTGGGTTTTTTGTTTTTTGTTTACAAAAGTTATTTTAAACATATTTTTCAATTCATTATATATCATTTCCCAGTAAGCTTTAACCTTACTACAAGACCACCACATATGATAAAAAGAACCTTATTTGACTAATAAATCCTGAATGAGGATGAGAAATTTGAAGGCAATAAGGCCCTGGTTTTTGTAGCATATGAGTGCTTCCCTGGTATTTGTCTAATGCATTTATATCCCACCTTTCCTCCAATGAGCTCAAGGCAACATAAATGTCCCTCTAGCTCCCATGTTTTCCTCTCAACAATGTTGTGAGATGGTGTAGCCTGAGAGACAAGGACTGCCCAATGTGAGTCATAATTCCAAGCACGATCCTGGCAGACAAGTCAGGGTGCATAGGTGAATTGAGATTTATGCTGGGCGGGGGGACATGCTCACCGAGATCCCTGGGCATTGTACCCCCACTTCAAGTACCAGCCTATCTATCAACTCTTTCTATTGCTAGTCATCGTTTCGCTTTTATTAAAGCACGGTTTAATGTCTTCCCCTCAAACGTCCTTTTTCATAGATTTTCTAGGGGCCAAGTTTCGGTCTTTTGTGCCTATGATAACCGTTCGATTGAATCTCTTCATCACATAGTGTTTGTCTGCCCCTTGTATTCTGCCGCCCGAAAGACTCTATTACTTCCATTAACTCAAAAATTACCGGGGTATTTGGAAGAGTCTTACCTTGCTCTTCTGTTGCAAGATTCAGACTCGATTATAACCCTAAATATGGCAAAATTTCTGACATCAGTTCTGACACTTAAGAAACGCAATGGATTGTTATATACAGCTTGAAATTTTAATTTAATTTTTATCATATTTTATTCAATTGAGTATCCCTTTTAATCTATTTTACTGTTAGCAATGGTAAACCAGACTGTGCTGTTTCTGTTTTTGGTTGTTATGTCTATGGGCTGAAAGCCGAAATAAAATGAGTTGAGTTGAGTTGAATTGAGATTTTAATTTGGTTCGTCTCTGCCCTAGCCCAACACTCTTAACAAGAACATCACATGTGCTTGTGAGCTCAGCTGTGAGCAACAAAGTCCCCACTGTTTTTATTTTACAGAAAACATTTTTTCTCTCTTTGGTTTGGTTGTCTTGCACCCAGCATTTCTTTCAATGTTTCATCAATACAACACATGACCTTACATTTTATATTGGATGTGATTTAGAATTTGCGGCCTTGCCCAGAGCTTCTAATATTGGATGGCTTTAGCATACTCGGGAATCAAAAGTTTTGTGTCTCTTTTGTGGGAAATGTATACTTTTTGTGCATTCTGCAATCACATTCCAGTGCAATTAAAGGTAAAGGTAAAGGGACCCCTGACCATTAGGTCCAGTCGTGACCGACTCTGGGGTTGTGGCACTCATCTCGCTTTACTGGCTGAGGGAGCCGGCGTACAGCTTCCAGGTCATGTGGCCAGCATCACTAAGCCGCTTCTGGCGAATCAGAGCAGCGCACGGAAACACTGTTTACCTTCCCGCCGCAGCGGTACCTATTTATCTACTTGCACTTTGACATGCTTTCGAACTGCTAGGTTGGCAGGAGCAGGGACCAAACAACGGGAGCTCACCCCGTCGCGGGGATTCGAACCGCCGACCTTCTGATCGGCAAGCCCTAGGCTCTGTGGTTTAACCCACAGCGCCACCCGCAATTACCGTGCAATTAGGTAAGCATTAAAAAAACTTTTACAAGCAAGACTGGATTTGGATTGGAGCAAGAATGCTTAATCTCAGTACTTCAATCATAAATTGACTGTAATCTATACTACAAAATACATGTACATAATGGTATCCTTTGGTCTTTACAGCAGGAGGAAAAACTATAGCTAGTATTTAGTTCTTGTCTTATTTTCAACCGACCAATATATTGCCGAGTTCTCAAAAGTACTTCTGTTCCTATCTAAGGAAGGATGGGTAAACCAGCTCAGATAAGGCAAACTTTTAGAGTTCATTGACCATAAGTATAACAGATAGAGTCCAATTTACCTCTGGACCCAGCTGAATAATATTAGTGACAAAATTTATTCAGCAAGCTTCAAAATATTGTATGAATAATTCACCAACTGTAATGTTTCAGTCTGCCACAAAGAAGTTCAAATATTTTAATGGGTACCTTTCAAATAGCTTCTGAACTAACACTAGAGTACGGTATAACATTTTGTAATGCTGTACCTGTACTACAAATATTAGATTCATATTTTTCAAACACGGCTCCATAGTATGTTTTCTTAAATTTTCTAATGTGTAGCTTGATTAATCTGAGCAATGTATTCTTACTGTTCTTATTTTAAAAAATTGTTTTCTGCCGTTCATCCGAACATCACAAAGTGGTTTACAGTGTAAAAATGCAAAATGGGAACACAAAGTATGTAACAAAAACAAAACAAAACAAAAACCCAACACCCCCCCCAAAAAAAACACCACACACACAAAACACAAAACACACCAGCCAAAGGCCTGCTTGTAGAGAAACATTTTCACCCGTTGCCTGGTGCCTTCCTGTGGAGAGCATTACTTCCCCCCCCCATGTAATTTTTATTGATTTCATATTACATTAACACTCAAATTTTCATCATATTATATTACATACAATAAATTTAAAGCGCCGTCGAACTATGACTTCCCTCCCTCCTTTCAACGGTTTTTAAATATTATTTAGCCCCTAACGCTTTTGTTTTTTATCTATATCTGACCTTTTTTATCTTCCTCCTCTGATTTCAGTCAGAGATTATTCACATCTCACAACATAGGAATTACAACAGTCCTGTTAGTGTCTTTAAACTTGTACAATTTTCTTTGAAGTGATCTATAAATTTACTCCAGTCATTCACAAACTTCCAGTCATCTTGGTTCCTGACCTTGCCCATCATCTTCGCCAGTTCGGCACAATCCATCATTTTTAGCTGCCAATCCTCTAATGTCGGTACCTCTTGCAGTTTCCACCTTTGAGCAACCAAGATCCTTGCTGCAGTGGTTGTGTACATAAATAGTCTCTGATCTTTTTTAGCGATTTCATCTCCCATCAGCCCAAGCAAAAACGCCTCCGGCTTCTTGGGAAATGTATATTTTAGTATCTTTTTTAGTTCATTGTAAATCATTTCCCAAAATACTTTAATTCTATCGCAAGTCCACCACATATGGAAAAATTCACCATCTTTTGCCCTACATCTCCAACATAACTTGTTCTTCATTCTGTACATTTTTGCAAGCTTCACTGGCGTTATGTACCCTGAAATGCTGTATTTCAAAGAATACCACACTGACCAAACAATGGCTGAGTGCCTATGAAAGCAACATGCCACGGATGGATCGTGGGCATGGCTGGTGCATGCCACATCCAAAGCTCCATCAGTTGCTCCATCCCTGAGGGCACAAAGTCTCATCTTGTCTTCCCCACAAGTGGGGAGCCACTGCAGAAAAGGCCTCTTTTCATATTGCTACCCTCCAGACCTCTCGTGCAGGGAGCACATAAACTCCCCCCCCCTTTCTTCCTAATGTAACACTGATGTCTCAGCAAATGACCTGTAGAAAATGTAACTTGAAAAAAGAGACATTGCACATACTTTTGTAAACCAAGAAATCTTTAATAAAAAATACATTTTTTTAAAAAAAAAGAATGGCCTCAGATGATGATCACAGAATTCCAGGTTGGTTCATATGGGGAGAGGTGGTCCTTGAGGTACTGCGGTCATGAGGTGCTTAAGACATTTTAGGCCAAAAACAGCACTTTTAATTGGGCCTGAAAACTGATTGGCAGCCAATGCAGTTGGGCCAGGAACCATGTAATAAGCTCAAACCTTCTTGCCCCAGTGAACAACCTGACCACTGAATTCTGCACGAGGTGAAGTTTCCAAGACATCTTCAGAGGTAGCCCCATGCGCAACACATTACAGTAATCTATCCTAGAGGTTACCAGAGCATAGGCAACATATGTTAGACTATACCTGTCCAGTTAGGGGCACAGCTGGGCCACCAGCCGAAGCTGATGGAAGGCCCTCTGCACATAGCTGTCAACTTTCAGATTTGAAAATAAGGGATTTTCCCAAACTTTCGGATTTGAAAATAAGGGATGCCGCCAGGGCGGTGCAATGGCACCAAGTAGCCTCGCCACCCTGCGCTCCAGAGGCTGAGCGCGAACGGGTGAGCGAAAGAGCGAGAGCGTAAACGGCAGGCAGGCTGTCTGTCTGGTTGGACGTGAGGGTCTGGCAGCACAAGGCATGCAAGCTCTGCCCCCAGTCTGTCTCAGACTCCTTATTGGCAGCCGAGCAACGCAGCTGAGGAGCCTCCCTTGCTGGCAGGGAGGGAGAGGAGCTGCTTCCTTTGAAATCCGGGAAATTTAAGGGATATCAACAATCCGGGACAGCAGCGGGAAACGGCATTGGAATAAGGGAGTTTCCCGCAAAAAAAGGGAGGGTTGACAGCTATGCATGTCATGTGATCGATTATGCAGGGTGGGGCTTAGCTGGTCCCCCTCAATATTTTATTCCAGTTGGCACCCCTGACCAGGGCTATAACCCTGAGGTTGCTTTGGGTGTGTAGTTCCCCATAGGCAAATCATAAGACACTTCATAGAGGCATAGAAATATTAGTTTGGCTTAAGCAGAACATGGATTATATGATTTCCATATTCATTTTTTTATGTCTACAATTGCTGGCACATAAATATAACCCATTTTATTTTACTTATTTTATCTTAATTTCTACAGTGCAGTTTATCATTTTGAGAGACTGTGAGTTTATGATGGACTTTAATTGGAGGTGGATTGCTATTGCCAACAGACGACAAGGAGTTGGCCGATAATACCTTGAATTCTAAACAAGTCCCCCACAGCCCCCACAAAATCTCATATGTATGCATGATCAGCTACTGGTTTTACTACTTCACTCTGAGTCATATTTTTATTATTATTATGGAAAGTCATACCCGGTGACACATATAGTCTCTTCTTTTTCACAGTTGGCAATATCAAAATCATATATATATATATATATATATATATATATATATATATATATATGAAAAAGAAAAGATAAAACATCTTACTCTACAAGTGATACATAATGTCGCATACCTATTACTAAGACAGCCTATTCTCTATGACCAAAGTGAATAACCTGATTTGAACTAAGGGGACTGAATAGAATTGTTAAATAACCCTTTTGCATTTTAAGCAACATTTAATTAGAAACACACTTTTAACCATCAAAACGATAAAAAAAAAAATTCCGCGAGATTAAATTATGAGTGTCAATTATCATAAAATTCATCATTGTAATTCTTATTAAAACTCAGTGTTTAGATAGGTAATGATTTCATAATGTGGCAATTTGCATAAGGAGCCCTGAGATGGCTTATTATTTCGATCCTACGCAATTACAATTCCAGCTCCATACATCAGAGCTCTTAGCAATGTACAATCACGGTGCTAATTAATAAGCCATTTACTGACTGGAGCTAGTTATGGTGGTCCTGCAGCTGACCTCACGGAAGATGAGCCATCTCTGAAGTGGCTCTGTGTAACTACAAACATAATGATGTGCCAGGAGGGAATCATTAAAAATAATTTACACAAGCCTTCATTTACAAGATCTTTTGATAGCGCTCTTCCCCGGTGTTTAGATCCGCAGTGCAACCCCTACCATTTGAAAAGTGCCAGGCAGGAGAGTGAAGGAGGATACCTAAGTGGTTAATTAAGAGCCATTCGGTCTCCACAAGAGCCTCCTGAAAAATCCCTCTGATGTCGGCTGTGTCAAATGTCTCTCGCAGGCAAAACCACAAGAGGTAGCTGCCATAGCAGGCTAATTACTGGGGACTGGGAGCAGCTGAGAATGGCCTGTCATGCCGCCCTCGCTGTGAGCTCCCCCCAGCTAAGGATTGAGCAAAGCAATCTCGGGCTGCCACCACTGCTACCGGACTGGGAAGCTGGCTGCACAAATCAGATAACTTAATATTCAAGATAGCGACGCTCAAGTCAATCAGGAACAAATAATGACAACAAACAAGGATAACCCATTGCATTGGGTGTTGTTTCCTTGGCAGCTCCGCCCCCTGCTTTTACGCGCGCCCCCAGTTCTGGGGTTGCTGCTTTTAATTCAGAATGATTTTAGGCAAAGGACAAACCGTGTTTTGACTCAAGGAAAGGAAAGGTTGCGAAATACAGCTATGCGCTGCATGTGTTTGGGTAGATCATCCTCCCAATTCTGGATGCTTCAGGCAAGCAACAAGATGCTTCAGACAATCTAGCATATCTATCAGTTAAAAACAGGGCCGAGGAAAAAATGGCAACCGATTGAGTTTCTTCCGAGAGTTTAGAAAAAGAACCGCAATATGGTTGACTTCACTCTGTCTCCATGCTTCTAGATGCCAAGGCTGGGTTGTAGTTAACTCTAGGCCTCACTCTGTGCCATAGCTGTCAACTTTCAGATTTGAAAATAAGGGATTTTTTCGAACTTTCGGATTTGAAAATAAGGGATGCCACGAGGGCGGTGCAATGGCACCAAGTAGCCTCGCCACCCTACGCTCCAGAGGCTGCGCGCGAACGGGTGAGCGAAAGAGCGAGCGCGTAGATGGCAGGCAGGCTGTCTGTCTGGTTGGGCGTGAGGGTCTGCCTGCACAAGACATGCAAGCTCCACCCCCAGTCGGTCTCAGACTCCTTATTGGCAGCTGAGCAACACAGCTGAGGAGCCTCCCTGGCCGGCAGGGAGGGAGAGGAGCTGCTTCCTTTGAAACCCAGGAAATTTAAGGGATATCAACAATCTGGGATAGCAGCGGGAAACGGCATTGGAATAAGGGAGTTTCCCACAAAAAAAGGGAGGGTTGACAGCTATGCTCTGTGCTTGTGGTAGTGGGGGGCAGGGGTGTCTCCAACCCAGGGATGGAGAATTCCTACAGCCCATAGTTCCGGAAGCTGGCTCCTGAACAATAGATATAAAATATCACTCTGTTGTAAGGAGGCTCATCCTAAGTTTTTCCACTGTACACAATCATAGGTCCAATTCGTGGAGCTTTGGAAATAATCCCTTAAAAGTTTCCATTTAAACTTTACACATTATTATACCCGTTTCCTCAAAATATTTATTTTTCAATGCTTTTTTGGCTTCATTTCTCTGTAAAATATACATTTTATACGAGTTTTTAACTATAAAAAATTTTTGTGTGTGTGTCCTTTTTGTGAAACAGCATCACAAGAGCTGGAGAAGCACCTAACGCGATCGGAGTTGTGCTCCGATCCACAAACAAGTTTGAGATGGCTGAACTGGGTCAATCTGAGAAAAGCAAACCAAGCGAATTCTTCCCCCACCCTTACTCTGTTGTGCAGTGAAGACCAGTCTTCTAATATTTGCACCAGGCATGGCCAATCCGGAGGCATCATACTGCTACCAATAGTTCAGGCAGCCTTTGTGGTGCAGAGTTTCTTGTCATTGATGAGAAGAGAAGCCAAATAATTAAAAAAAGAACCTGGATGGTTAAGTCCAGTCAAAGGTGACTATGGGGTTGTGGCGCTCATCTTGCTTTCAGGCTGAGGGAGCCAGCGTTTGTCCGCAGACAGCTTTCCAAGTCATGTGGCCAGCATGACTAAATCACTTCTGGCGCAACTGTGCTTCAGCACGGCAGTTGCAGGTGCTGGTGAGGGAAGCAGCCAACCTTCCTTAAGTAGCCAGCTCATCACCACGCCTTTTACGAGCTGCAACTGCCTCCAATTGCTCCCTCCGTTTCTTAGCTCTACGCTCTACAGCTGAGATGGGAGGAGGGGAGGGGGCCCTCCTCCTCCTCTCCTCACAAGGGCCTGATTCTGGCTCAACTTCTTCCTCCTCCTGTTCTGGCCTTCCCTCTTCCCCATCTGCTTCTTCCTCTTCTGAGGAGTGTCGCCACCAGTCTTCTTCAGGTAAGAATCCCTCCATTTCTCTGGACTCTTCCGTGGTTGCCGCTTCGCCTAGGGGGGCTTGCCACCACTCCGGCTCATCTGGTGCAACCCTGACATCAGTGCTTTGTTTGTACCACAGAGCAATTAATGGGGTATACTCTGGTTATCAAAGAGAGAGATTGTGTGAAAGGTGGCAGAACACTTATGATGCCAATCTAATACTGTGAATATGATATAACTATACCTATACTGCAATCTTTGCACATACATTAGCTTGTGATTACCTAAATGAATTGGACTACATTTCTAAATCTACATTTAAATGAATCAGGGGAATACAATGTTTATACAGATGGGGCAGTTACATGATTGGGAACAGGCCAAATAGTAAAAGAATGCTGTACTTTGAGAGCCCATCAATTTGTTAATGAAACAAGAAGTGATCCAGTAAGCTAGCCATAGAATTTGTGTTTTTACTAAGATAAATACTCATACACAAAAAGCAATGTGCATCGTTACTTCATTTTAAAAAGTTATTTCGTCGTTTATGGATAGTGAAGTCCAAATTTCACTACAGCTCATATATTCTTAAAATTCTAAACCCAGTGTCAGGAAATTCTCAAGAATGCAGTGGGCTAGTGCAGAACTTCAGTGGAAATCTGTCCTAAAGTAGGAATCTCTGAAACATTTCCAGAGTGTTTTCAAAATTCCCCTCATCCAAAGTTCTCTATAGATTTTGGAATTCCAAATTACCTGTTCTTGTTTCCAGAACAGAACTGAAACATCAGGAATCCTCCATTTCATCAAGATTATTTTTGCCCTTTGCACATGCATGTTGATAAAGCATGGTAAAACAAAAACAAACAAGCACCGTACTTCATGAGATTGTACATGTTTCTGTTAGCAGGATCCTGTTTCTGTGATGTTTTACCATCATGCAGTAGCAGGTGGGCCAGACCAAGTGTCAGCACTAAGACGAAGTTGATGTTGAAGAATCATTGCTTCAACCCTGGCGATCTTTGCTTCTTCCAGTACATAATAATAATAAATTTTTATTTATACCCCACCCTTCCCAGCCAAGACCGGGCTCAGAGCGGCTAACACCAATAAAATCACAACAAAACATACAAAACAATCAATTAAAATACAATTTAAAGTTTAAAAAGCAGCCTCATTTGTAAGTAGCCCACCAATCAAACCATAAAGAAATGAAACATCAGGGTTAAACTAAAACCAACCCAAAGACAAGGTGGAACAGCTCTGTCTTGCAGGCCCTGCGGAAAGATGCCAAATCCCGCAGGGCCCTGGTCTCTTGTGCCAGACCATTCCACCAAGTCGGGGCCAGTACAGAGAAGGCCCTGGCCCTAGTTGAGGCCAGTCTAGCATCCTTGTGCCTCGGGACCTCCAAAATGTTATTATTTGAGGACCTTAAGGTCCTACACGGGGCATACCAGGAGAGGCGGTCCCTTAGGCACGAGGGTCCTAGGCTACATAGGGCTTTAAAGGTCAAAACCAGCACCTTAAACCTGATCCTGTACTCCACCGGGAGCCAGTGCAGCTGGTAGAGCACTGGATGAATGTGGTCCCTCGGCAAAGACCCCGTAAGGAGCCTCGCCGCGGCATTCTGCACCCACTGGAGTTTCTGGGTCAGCTTCAAGGGCAGCCCCGCGTAGAGCGAGTTACAATAATCAAGCCTGGAGGTGACCGTCGCCTGGATCACTGTGGCCAGATCAGGGCGAGAAAGGTAAGGGACCAACTGCTTGATACGTCAAAGATGGAAAAATGCCACCTTTGCTGTGGCTGCAACCTGCAAAGGTGGCATTTTTCCATCTCCACCGTATTACACTGGCATTAGTTAGTTTGTCTTCCCAAGTGATGTGTAAAATTTGTAAAATGTGTAAAATTTGTGTAAAAAGATGTGTAAAATTTGTGTAAAAAGATGTGTAAAATTTTTCGGAGCTGGCATTTATAAGTGGTCCATGTTTCACAAGCATACAGTAAGCTTGGTAGAACAATAACTTTGAAAGCAAGCATTTTGCTGCATGAAGAGCTGATGCTCTACCACTGAGTTACCATCATTCCACTTTGGGCTCATAGGAACCTTCAATTATTTAATAATAAATTACCTAATTGGCAAACAAATAATTAAGTTCTTTTAAGGATGATCTTTCGGAACAAACCCAGATCAACCCCCACACAGTTGCTTTTCCTTGAGAAAGGAAGTAGCTAGCATTAAGTACACTTTTATGAAGTATGTGTGGTTTGGTCTTCAGTTTTCACAGACACTGTAGGGACGCATGTGGCGCTGTGGTCTAAACCACTGAGCCTCTTGGGCTTGCTGATCAGAAGGTCGGCGGTTCGAATCTCCGCGACGGGGTGAGCTCCTGTTGCTCTGTCCCAGCTCCTGCCCACCTAGCAGTTCGAAAGCACGTCAAAGTGCAAGTAGATAAATAGGTACCACTGTGGCAGGAAGGTAAACAGCGTTTCCGTACGCTGCTCTGGTTTCGGTGTTCCGTTGCGCCAGAAGTGGCTTAGTCGTGCTGGCCACATGACCTGGAAAAACTGTCTGCGGACAAACGCCGGCTCCCTCGGCCTGTAAAGCGAGATGAGCGCCGCAACCCCAGAGTCTTCTGCGACTGGACTTAACGGTCAGGGGTCCATTTACCTTTACCTTTTTTTCACAGACAAGTCTCTAGCCATTTTCTCAGTGTACACTCATGCACTCTATCCTATATTTTGAGAAAGGCTGAGCAAGATGAAGGTCTCAGGAATTTCCCACCAATGTAAACAGAGACAACTGTGCATTACACCATGACAAGATTTACAAACTGAAAGGCTCTCCTCCCCAAAGTCATTTTGATCTGTGTCTGGTACAAATGTTTTTATGACATTAGAAGGCATTACTTTGGATGGCAAGTAGAAAGTGCTGCCGCTAAGTTTGGACTCAGATGTGGAAAAATCTGGTTGCGTTTTAATGTGGCAGAGCGAAATTTTAAAACCAAACGCAGACAAGGATGAAACTGTCTCCTCAATGTTTTTGCTGCTTGACATCCTATTCTATAGGCATGACATGATAGAGTCTCTTTACAATCTCTTAAACATTCCTTTGTGAGTTTCGGTATGTTGAATGGCATGGAATGCAATCAACATCTGCTAATTTTTGTCCTTTAAATGTACTATCAAAACACACAAGCACGAAGTTTTATTTGTACGGCTGAAATAAGACTGGTGACTGATCATCCATCATCTTCCTGTCATATTTTTATATGTTGTCTATCCAATCCCCTGGACAATCTGGGAAGAGTAAAGCAAAACTCTGAGCTAAGTTATTGGCCAGCTGCTCATGCGTCCAGCTGAAGAGGTCATTGTGCTTTCTTTCTCTTGAATTTAGCAGCAGTTGCTCTGTGAAAGCCAAACATAACACACCCTGGATGTCCCAGGAAGATTGTAGTTGAAGTACCATGTCTAAACCCTCTAACAGGCATTTTTCTATCACAAAAATATTATGCGGCAGCACTCTGCCGTGAGGAAACAAGGGATCAGTTAAACATTTTGCAAAACAGCTATAAATCTTGGAGCATGTTACGCTCTCACTGCCCTGAATAGCACAAAGAAAAAAAATGTGGGGTACCCCCCCAAGTTAATTATGCTACGGTAAAGGATAAAAAATAATTAATTGACAAATTATAAGCCTAATAATAATAATAATAATAATTTATTATTTGTACCCCGCCCATCTGGCTGGGTCTCCCTAGCCACTCTGGGCGGCCTCCAACAGATATTAAAATACATTAAAATATCACAGGTTAAAAACTTCCCTAAACAGGCCTGCCTTCAGGTATTTTCTGAATGTCAGATAGTTGTTTATCTCTTTGACCTCTGATGGGAGGGCGTTCCACAGGGCGGGCGCCACTACCAAGAAGGCTCTTATATATAAAAGAAGAAACCTACAGAGAAAGTCATTACCCAAATTCACTTCAAATTTTAAGATGAAAACTCCATTGTAACACTGCTTGCACTGCATATACATATATTTTTACAGTCTCTGTGGCCAAGGAACAAACATGCACAAGGCACACACTTGAAATCAACACTCAGCATTCCACAGGGCGGGCGCCACTACCAAGAAGGCCCTCTGCTTGGTTCCCTGTACAATTCATGTGTTGAAATGATTCATATTTCCATTGTGCAAAATCCAAGCATTCCCATTATACAACACCCACGTCCTCCCCCAAAACCTGGTTCATAACTTCAAAGTAAATTGGTTGGAGGTGAGTGCCAGCTGATATCAAGTCTGCACAACTTGTGGCCCAATGCGTTGAATGATAAGGGTTGTTAAACCTCCTTGTTTTTATCTTTACCTTGGTCTGCATTTGTCAAGCAGATCACAACACAACTTGACAGGCTAGAGGTTGTATAAACTGAATTTAGGCTAAGATTACATGGTTTAGAGGAGTCTTCCATGCAGGTCTTCTTCTCATTAAGTCAGTGCTGTAGATGGCTACTGTTGGATTACAGCAATATCCCCCTCTCCATTGTCTGGAATATTGAAGCCAAATAAATCCTATTGCTAAGGATAGGAAACGTAATAATAATCCTGTAGTAAGCATGAGCTTCAGTAGGGACCCAGGTGGTGCTGTGGGTTAAACTGCAGAGCCTAGGGCTTGCTGATCAGAAGGTCGGCGGTTCGAATCCCTGCGACGGGGTGAGCTCCCGTTGCTCGGTCCCAGCTCCTGCCCACCTAGCAGTTCAAAAGCACGTCAAAGTGCAAGTAGATAAACAGGAACCGCTCTGGCGGGAAGGTAAACGGCGTTTCTGTGCGCTGCTCTGGTTTGCCAGAAGCGGCTTTGTCATGCTGGCCACATGACCCGGAAGCTGTACGCTGGCTCTCGGCCAATAAAGCGAGATGAGCGCCGCAACCCCAGAGTCGGACATGACTGGACCTAATGGTCAGGGGTCCCTTTACCTTTACCTTTAAGCATGAGCTTCAGCACAGCAGGTGAGCTCCAAAGGGGGGAAACGGCTTGTCCCTTTGTCCTCTACAGGTTTGGTTGTCTCTTGAGATACCATCGCCAGTACCAACGAAAGAAGAGTAGCAGATGAAAATGATGGACTTTGCGGAACTGGCGAAGCTGATGGGCAAAATCGAAAACCAGCACAATCAAGTATTCCAAAAAGACTGGAGTAAATTTATACAATATTTGAAAGACCATTGTAAGCAATTAACAACATTAGTAGGGTTACCTGAAGACTTGTAATGAGATTTTTTTTTACCTTTCTACATTTATTTAAACTTTGAGGTATTTTGTGATGAGTTATATTAGAATTCTAATGATTCTTAAAGAAATCAGCCCTGCGTGCTCACTGGAAGGGCATATCCTGAAGTTGAGGCTCCAGTACTTTGGCCACCTCATGAGAAGAGAAGACTCCCTAGAAAAGACCCTGATGTTGGGAAAGATGGAGGGCACAAGGAGAAGGGGACGACAGAGGATGAGATGGTTGGACAGTGTTCTCGAAGCTACTAACATGAGTTTGGCCAAACTGCGAGTGTGAGAGGCAGTGAAGGATAGGCGTGCCTGGCGTGCTCTGGTCCATGGGGTCACGAAGAGTCGGACACGACTGAACGACTGAACAACAATATTAGAATTGGAAAATATATATAATGCTGTGATATAAAGGTTAATTTTTAAAGCCAAGAGGTGTGAGGGAAGGAAGTCGACAGGCTCTAAAGAGCCAAAGAAGTAAGATGGATTATATATGTGTGATTATATATGTGTAAATGGAAAATTAATAAAAATTATTTTAAAAAAGAGAGATACCACCGCCAAACTTTACATGGGGCAGCTGTCTTTCTCAACATTTGGACAGTGGCTGCCATTTTGAATCAAGGTGGCTTACTAAAATGTCCCTTTGGCCTGACTTCACCCCCTTTTTGGCATAAGTTCAGACATGTTTCATGATAGTGTCACCAAACTCAACCCAAGGGTTCTCAAAGTGGAAGTGCTGGTCTACATTCATGTTTGGGTGCTAGGCTAAGGTTACCAGACATCTCCATTTCCCAGGGACAGTCCCCGGATTTACAACTCAGTCCCCTGACAAAATCCATCTATTTAGTAGGAAGTTGAAAAGTGTCCCCGGATTCATTGAAAGAAATCTGGTAACCTTGTGCTAGGCACCATTTTGAATTCAGATGTGACTTTGGTGTGACTTCACCCAATATTTGGCATATGTTCAGCCTCCTCTCAAGATATCACCACCAAATTCAGCACGAGGCTTCCCAAGGTGGGTGGGGGAGGTGGACTTGATTACCATTTTGGATCCGGTTGTGGACCAAAATGTCACTTTGGCATGACCTTGCCATTTTGGGGGCATAGGTTTGGCTGCCTCCCAATATATTGTTGCCAAACTCGGCATGAGGTTCTCAGGATGGGCACAGGGTGTATGTGTGTGATTCTACATCAATGTTTGGATGTTGGGCACTTTATTTATTCAAGATGGTAGACCAAAACTTGACTTTGGCAAAACTTCACTGATTTTTGGCATGACAAATGACACTATCCATTTAAAAGTCACACTATTTATTGGTTTCTAAGGTTTATTGGTTTATTATTGGTTTATTGGTCTATTATTTATTGTTTTCTAAGGCTATAGTGTGGCTCTTTTGCTATCTGCTACCAGATTGGCTGTATGCCAGCATATCTCAGTGCCTGCCTTGCTTTTGTATCACATATTGGGTGATGATGACCTATTCTGGTGAAAGATCCCACAACCCAAGGAAGCAAGGCAGGTCAGGTGTTGCAACACTACAGAGATGTTTAGAGAAAGAAGGTACCTTTTATCATATGTGGTGGGAGTGTAAAAGGGTGAAAGGCTTCTGGGATATGATATACGGTGAAATTAAGAAAATGCTGAAATATACTTTTGTTAAAAAACCAGAAGCATTTTCACTGGGAATTACAGGTACAGACATTAAAAAGCAAGACTTTAAGCTTTTCCAATATGCAGGGACTGCGGCGAGAATGTTAATAGCACAAAAATGGAAACAAGAACAGACACCGACAAAGGAAGAATGGATTGTGAAACTAACGGAGTATGCAGAATTGGATAAGATGACGGGGAGAATCCGTGAACAGCGGGACCAGAAGTTCATCAAAGACTGGACTAAATTTGCAGTTTAAAGGAAAATTGTATTCAATTGAATACTTTGGTAGGATTGCAAGAAGCTTTGTAGAGTAAGGAAGAAATATTGTTGTTAATACGAAGATATAGTGATTAATTTTTAGAAGTAATAATATAAAACAATGATTGATTTAGGAAATATAGATACAAGGAATAGATATTAGAATATCATAAGAAAGGTTTGACGGACGTCATGGCCATAAAAAGCCAAAATGGTATAAGATGTGAAGATTAATGTGTGAATTTATTATTGTATTATTATAAAACTAATAAAAATGATTATGAAAAAAAACACTACACAGATGTTTAGGTGAACAACTTGATCCAACAAAGGTGAGGTGCTTTGATATCATGGAGGAAAGAGTCTTTGTGCAAAGCTGCAACATCCCCCCCTTTTCTTTAAAAGAAGAGTCAGAAGGGATGAAGTCAATTTTCTGTCGTACCATGCATTTTTTATATATATATAAAAAGAAATTCCATATTTTGCAAGAAGGAAAATATAGGTAAGTTTTAGGGGTCTTGCTCAATTCTGTTGGATATGTCATGTGTGCAGCTTCTCAGCTACCTTGTTTTTATGGAGGAATGGAAAAACAAATGTGATGAAGCATCTCATTGTTAAAGTAAGCCAGTAGTAAGGGATAGACAAACTAGCGGGAAACTTGGTCTAAGAACCCTGCCCCCTATGCAATATTCACCTGAGGAGTATTGCATAGGGGGCAGGGTTCTGGTTTCTAGCAACTCATTCATCAGCCCATTTTTTTCTCCACCAAAGGAGTAATTACAAGCCTTTGAAGAGACAGAATGAAATTAGCAGAGATGGCCTTTGTAGTTGAAAGGGTGGAGAAAGTGTCAATATTCCACTGAATATTGACAGTATGTCAGTGCTGGGCCACAGGCAGCTTAGCAAGCAGATTGCTGAAAATACAGATCTTGGCAAGATTGGGACTGGAGCTGGAATGGGACAAAGAGGCAGATTCTGTAGGAGGTATCAACCAGTCGTTGGGTAGTGGGGCTGTAGAAATGTATTAAAAGACTGGTAGTTTGGAGATAGAGCCAGTCACAGGCCAGAGTCTGGAACTCTGGAAATGAGGAAGCAGCTGGCAAGCAAGAAAGAAAGTTGGAGGCCGGAGAAGAAAAGAAGGAGGAAGGGCTGTGAGAAAATATCCAGGCAGGCTAGCATGCATAAATAAGGCAAGGACAAGACTGTTGAGGCCTTGTCAATAGGTGTCGAATATCCCCACCACCATTTTTATTATTTAAAGCATTTTTTACCCTCCTTTTCAAATCAAACAAGGCTCCCAGGGTGGCTTACAAATGTCAAATATGGCTGCCCCTGCCCTCAGGCTTACAATCTGAAAGACACAACACGAAAAGCGATAAGGAGACAGGCGTTAAAGAAGCAAACCCAGACACTATTTCTTAGGTTTTTCTTAATCCTACTTCTGAGGGACCATTCATCCCCCGTGAAAGTGGGGGGTGGGTGGGAAATATTTGGCAAACTTTGGGGGCGGGGACTGGAAGCATTTCGGAGCCATTTCAGTCTTACCTTTTATATGAGGTGGCCAAGGGTTCATTGCGGGTGGCGAATACTTGCTGACTCTACAAGCAGCCATCTTTGTTCTTAAGAACATACCTGGGATACACATTGTTCTCAGTGGCCTTGTGGCCCAAGGACATGGATAGGCTGCTGCAAGCAGCCAAGTCCCCCGCCGCCGCCAAAGAGGTGGCAATACTGTTTTAATTTCTTTAGAATCATAGAATCCTAGAGTTGGAAGAGACCACAAGGGCCATCCAGTCCAACCCCCTGCCAAGCAGGAAACACCATCAAAGCATTCCTGACAGGTGGCTGTCAAGCCTCTGCTTAAAGACCTCCAAAGAAGGAGACTCCACCACACTCCTTGGCAGCAAATTCCACTGTCAAACAGCTCTTACTGTCAGGAAGTTCTTCCTAATGTTTAGGTGGAATCTTCTTTCTTGTAGTTTGAATCCATTGCTCTGTGACCGCTTCTCTGGAGCAGCAGAAAACAACTTTTCTCCCTCCTCTATATGACATCCTTTTATATATTTGAACATGACTATCATATCGCCCCTTAACCTTCTCTTCTCCAGGCTAAACATTTTTGCTTTAAAGGAAGCAAAAGAGAGAAATCCCTCACCCATTTTTTTTGCTGTCCCCTGAAAATGACTCCAGCCATTGGGCAGGCAGGCTGGTGGAGCATGAACACCGAACCTGCTGAAAATTTCAAAACCCAGGCAGGGCAGAGATTTGGGGCCACAACTAATGCATTTATTGCCTAACCATATAAGGAAGAACCAGTGTGGTGTGGTGTGGGGAATACACCAAAGCCCAGGAGGACACTCCTTTTTCTCCTTTGCATCCTTGAAGGCCTCATCACATGGTATAGAAGTGTGCAGGCAAGAGGCTTTTGAGTCTTGCCGGATTCTGACCAGGTATTGCAGGGCTACACAGATCTATATTCCTAACAGAGCATGCTACCTCATCTCCAGCCAGTGATGTCAGCACTTGGCTTCTCTCAGGTACCCCAAGATCCTAAGGCTCCATCTTCCATCTTTGTTTCTGCTTCAGACACTCACAGGAGGACGAACCCCAACTGAGAGGGCTCTGTTATTTCCAACCAGCATCCCTCTCCAGCTAATCAAATCAAAACTGGGTGGAATCCCTCCTGTCTTCCAAAAAGAAATCAGGCCATGACCCTGGTCCAATGGTATGAGGCAGAGTTTTCATTGACTGACACATTCAATCTCACTAGTTTTCAATCCACCTTGGTCCCAGAGCTACCTTTGTTTTAACACAACTTAATATGACAGTTCATCACCTTGCCGACAAAGGTCTGTATAGTTAAAGCTATGGTTTTCCCAGTAGTGATGTACGGAAGTGAGAGCTGGACCATCAAGAAGGCTGATCGCCGAAGAATTGATGCTTTTGAATTCTGGTGCTGGAGGAGACTCTTGAGAGTCCCATGGACTGCAAGAAGATCAAACCTATCCATTCTGAAGGAAATCAACCCTGAGTGCTCACTGAAGGACAGATCCTGAAGCTGAGGCTCCAATACTTTGGCCACCTCATGAGAAGAGAAGACTCCCTGGAAAAGACCCTGATGTTGGGGAAGATTGAGGGCACAAGGAGAAAGGGACAACAGAGGACAAGATGGTTGGACAGTGTTCTCGAAGCCACCAACATGAGTCTGACCAAACTGTGGGAGGCAGTGGAAGACAGGACTGCCTCTTGTCCATGGGGTCACGAAGAGTCGGACGCAACTAAACGACTAAACAACAACAAAAGTATTACAGTTCAGCTGTCAGACACCTTGTATACATGAAGCCCAAGGTAGCTCATATACCAGGCATAGGCAAACTCCGGCCCTCCAGATGTTTTGGAACTACAATTTCCATGATCCCTAGCTAACAGGACCAGTGGTCAGGGATGATGGGAATTGTAGTCTCAAAACATCTGGAGGGCCGGAGTTTGCCTATGCCTGTCATATACAGTTAAATCTTTATATCGATATAAACCACCCCGGACTCTGCATTGATCATTTGAGTCCCTTCTTTGTTTGCCTCTTCCATGAGTGGCCCAGAGGGAAGCAACATGAGCACTGGCCTTTTCTGCAGTAGCTCCTTGTTTGTGGAATGCTCTCCCCAGGAAGGCTTGCCTGGCACCTTCGTTATATATTTTTAGGTGCCAGGCAAAAACCTTCTTCTTCAACCAGGCCTTTGGCTGATTAAATATTCTCCAGCCTTTTAAATGTGTCTGTGGGAATTATTGTTTTGTTGTTTTGGTTTAATCATTTACTTGTGTTTTATATTTTATTCTATGAACTGCTCTGAGATCTTTCGATGAAGGGCGGTATATAAATTTAATTAATTAATTAATTAATACAATAGTGTGAATTCTCTTCTGCATTCCTTAAAACAAAACTTTACCAGGGTGTGTGGCTGGTGTTCTCCTCATGGTCATTATTATTATTTCCATTCATTAGATAGGAGGACTGAGGGTGAGAGAATCTACAACAGGGGTCAGCAACCTTTTTCAGCGGTGGGCCGGTCCACCGTCCCTCAGACCATGTGGTGGGCCAGACTATATTTTGGGGGAGAAAATGAACGAATTCCTATGCCCCACAAACAACCCAGAGATGCATTTTAAATAAAAACACACATTCTACTCATGTAGAATCTGCGGCCAGATTGGGAAGGCGATTGGGCCGCATCTGGCCCCCGGGCCTTAGGTTGGCTATCCCTGATCTAAAATCACTTAGGGATACAATGGCCGTGGTGAGATTCAAACCAGGGGCTTTGTGATTCAGTTCCTTAATCTGCCATCCTATCATTAAAAGGTAAAGGGACCCCTGACCATTTGGTCCAGTCATGTCCGACTCTGGGGTTGCGGCGCTCATCTCGTTTTATTGGCCGAGAGCCGGCGTACAGCTTCCAGGTCATGTGGCCAGCATGACAAAGCCGCTTCTGGCGAACCAGAGCAGCGCATGGAAACGCCGTTTACCTTCCTGCCGGAGCGGTTCCTATTTATCTACTTGCACTTTGACATGTTTTCGAACTGCTAAGTGGTCCTATCATTACCTTGAAGTAAACACTATTGAACTCAATGGAACTTGCTTCTGAGTAGACATACATACCCGTATTTTTCGCTCCATAAGACACACTTTTTTCCTCCTTAAAAAGTAAGGGGAAATGTCTGTGTGTCTTATGGAGTGAATGTGTGGTCCCTGGAGCTGAACTGCCCGGGGGCAAAAGCAGATTGTGCTTTTTAAAAAAGAGAGAGAGAAGGGGGTGTTGAAAGGAAGTCCACTGAGCAGCTGCTCAGCAAACGATCCGGGAGAGAGATAAGGGAGAGAGATTCCAGCCCCGCCCCCTTGCAGAGGGAGGCTGTTTCCCCAGCGACATGTGACTGGCTGATTCAATTATCTGTCTGGAAACTGTAGAAAGGGCTCCCTTTACTGAAGCTGCAGAACTGTGAGTTGAACCCCATAAAACAGGGTTTTTTTCCTTTGCAAAGTAAGCTCAACAACTTTTAGCTGATCCTCAAAAAATGGGGCTTTTCTCCTTTGCAAAAGAAGCTACAGAAATTTGAGCTGATCCTCAAAAAACTGGGGCTTTCCCCCTCTAAAAACTAGGTGTGTCCTATGCTTAGGTGCGCCTTATAGAGCGAAAAATACGGTAGGCCTGCACTGTTAACTACTATAGTAGATCAGCTCCATTTATATCATATTTCAAAAGATAATGAAAACTCAGGCATTTTTTAAAAAAACATGCCTATGTTGAGCAACTTGGCATTTAAAAAAAAAAAAAGGTTTGTGCTAATCTTCCCTACCCTTTGCTGTTCAGAAGAGCTCCCCCCTGCCCCATTTATAAGAACAGCAATAGAATACTTTTTTTTTCATTGTGTAACAAAAATAAAATTAAAATAAAATCTGGGTTATTATGACTCATTTGGATTTTTGATGCAGCTATATTTTTATCTCAGCATTAGATTACATCATGAAAGACATCTTATATTGTTTTGCCCATGGTTAGAAATTATGTCTGCTTAATCAATTCCATTATGCATTCAACCATCCATGACACATCAAAGGCTAAGAAGATATTTTGAAAAAAATGAGAGAGAGAGAGAACAGAAAAAAGAGAACAACTTTACTTGCTAAAAATGATTTCCCTTCAGATCATGATGCAGAGCACAAAATATTAATCATTTTAAATAAATATCAAGACTCCCCAAATAATATGAATAATTGGCAGGTCTTGGTGCCCACTGCCCAGTTCCCAACAGCTGGTTACAGTGGCGCATGGCACCTTCTCAGCAGCCTTTGAGATAATGACTTGGGCATCTGCCGATGAGTGCTTGCAACTGCCCACAGAATTTACAACTCACAAGTGGGATACAGAGGCTCCGACAGAACTTTTTTATGCAAGGTCTTTGAAATTTATTAATGTAATGCAAACACAAGCCTTCCAACCCATTAAATTGTTGATGTTATGCGAATCCACTCTGGAATTGCAGATCCTCATTAACATTATTTGCATGTTAATCTGCATCTTTTTAATTAGTGATATTATTTATGCACATAATTTTCGCCTACTGGTGCCAAGGCTGAAGCGCATTAATTAATCTACTGAGATGCCAAACTGTTTATTTTTCTCCCATACTTTTATTTGTTTACATGGTGTTTTGGATTCAGGGAAAAATAAATAAAAAAATAAAAAAAACAGCCTGAAGAATAAAAGCAGAAAGACAAGATTAACTAAAAGCTCTTTTTGTTTTCATAATTTAAATTGTAATATTAGCCAAATGTTGTGTTTCTTCCCTCAGAGATCGGTTATTCAGTTACATTACCTTGATGTATTATTAAAATTTATAATGGACTCTGGAGGCTTTTTTTTAGTTCTCTCCTTCATTTACAGAATATACTCAATGTTATTTTAATCTTCCTACAACGCTGCCATGCATAGGCAATGATCGGTTTTCCCTTGTGTCTCTCTAGTGCTGCTCCACTTTGCACAACTGATAAACATTTAAATAAGCCTTTTCAAAAAAAAAGAAAAAAAGAAAAGAAAAAGAGGGGGGAAGAATAGCATGCAAAAATTATTAACCCTTTAATGGAGCAAGGCATTGCTTAGCAAGATCTCTTCTCTCTAACTAGGTCAATTGGAACATTTATTTTGATCAACAGTGTTGAAATGGTTCCATCTCCTGTACAGAGACACATTAACAATGCTGCGGATAGAAATTTCCGTACTTCCCACTCCAAGGGCAAGTCTTTCCAAGAGATAGATTCCTTGTGAGGAAAGTGCACTGGAAAAAGATGCTTAAGAAACAAGCAACCTTTTTAGAGCAGTGAAGCCGGCTTGGAAGCTCCATCACCAACGTTCAGTTTGAACGTATCATTTTTTTCCTTCCCCGACGAGCCCTGATAAACCTTTTCAGCTGGTTTGTATCACAGTTCAGTTTGAACTGGCCTTGGAGAGCGCCAACTGCCTAGCTTCTGTGTCGTCGCTAGCATACCTTTTTCTAAACCCTCTCATATTTCCTTCAAATTCCTTCTCAAAACCCACCTTTCCCATAAAGCCTTTAGCTAAGCACACGTTACAGTAATTAGGGCTGCCATACGTCTGGATTTTTCTGGACATCACTGGGATTTCAAAGGCAGAATTGATGTGCAGGGGGGATTTTCGAAAGGCGGCACTTTGTACTGGATCTTAGGCAAGTTGTAACGGATCGGCCCTATGGCAAGGGGATGTTTAGTTTCCCCAGCGTTTTAAGAGTTAAGTTACACCCTGTTCGAATGGCAGCTCGCCCTTGAGAGGCGGGACATTCTACGATTTAAAAGGGAGCAGCCTTTGGTTTGAGAAGAGGGAGAGGGTGTGTGAGAGTGGATAGATGAAGAGATAGAGAAGTGGTTAGGTTAAGTTTAGTTAGAGAACTGATTGTGAAACTAAAAGAGAATTAAGCTTTGATGGAACTAAGTTTGTAAGCAATGAATTACTGAAACCGTTATGCTATGTGAAAAATAAAGTCTTGTTCTGGTTGTGCGGAGAGACATCGTCATTTATTTGGTCCAGCAAGTTATATGTGCTCATAAAGGAGTGAACTCGGGGAAAAGGCAAAACTGACCCAAGAGGTGATAGTTTGTGTCTGAGAGTTACTCTGAGGAGGGGCTAGCGGGCGAAAACCTTGGGAATGCCACAGAGTTGCTAGGAGTGCTCAGTCAACTGATACAGTGAGGATCCAAGGTGAGGGAGGCCCTAGACTGTAGGCAGAAAGGTGTTTCATCCCAATACCTCAGAGCAGAGAATATAATAGGCCACGGCAGCTGGACAGGAGCACTCTCATTACTAAGATACCCTTAGTGGAAAGGAGATTGGTATTATAAACGAACCTCAAAGGATAAGGTGGGGGTGGATATAAGTGTACCCGACACACCTTGATAGAATTCGATTTAGTAACGGAAAGGCTGACAGGAGGTTCGTTGCACAAGTCTATCCAAAAATCGTGGGTTTTTTGGCGTTTCAATTTTGGGGGTGTCCTGGTTTTTACTTTTTGAAATATAGTGACCCTAACGTTACTGAGATGGCCACAGATTTTTTACGCCTGCCTCCACTTCTGTATTCTTCCTCCTAAGAACATGGCAAGCTGCCTTATACAGAGGCTGCACATTATTCCACATTCCTGATGTTTCCCTACCTTTTATTATCATATCTTAGATGGTCTTTCACATGACATAAATGCCACTCCTGGAATCTAGAAGACGGTTAGTGTTCATTTCCATGTTAACTGTTTCCAGAAAAGAAAAGTTTTTATACTCTTTAACTCAGAAAAGTCAGCGGGAGTTTTGTGTTGTAATTTCCCCACAGTTTTCATGATCATACTGACACCATCAATGGGAGGAAACCTAGCGAAGTATCCCACCATTCAGTTCTTTTGCGCCATTTAAAAAATTAGGAGACATAGTGGTGTATATTGATCAAAAAGCCACATCAGGTACTTCAGTGTAACAGGAACTTTAGCAATCAGGACAGAAGTGCTAGCATTATAATCAGTAAAACTAACACAACAAACCTCACATCTGAATGCAACCTGAACCCGAACCTTGGTCCATCTAGTTCAGTATTGTCTGCAGGGCCACCTTTAGCATATGCGCCGCCAGGGTGCAAAGTTCATCCCAGCGCCCCCAAATTAACTTTTATTCAGCTTTTTGGGGAAGCCAAAGTTGTTGACCTTTTTTTAGGGGAGAAATCGCTCACCTGTAACAACGATGCAGAGAAGAAGAGGAGTTTGGATTTGATATCCCGCTTTATCACTACCCGAAGGAGTCTCAAAGCGGCTCACATTCTCCTTTCCCTTCCTCCCCCACAACAAACACTCTGTGAGGTGAGTGGGGCTGAGAGACTTCAGAGAAGTGTGACCAACCCAAGGTCACCCAGCAGCTGCATGTTGAGGAGCGGAGACGCGGACCCGGTCCACCAGATTACGATACTACCGCTCTTAACCACTATACCACACTCCTTTTGTTTCCTGACTCGCCGGGAATATTTGACACTACGGAGTAACAGAGCGACGGAGGGGGGAATGGGGACTTTCGCTCCATTGCTTTTCACTGCCGCCGATCGAGAGGGAATGGTATACAGTAGGTATACATTCAGTGGCGCCCCATAATTCGGCGCCCGGGTGTCCCGCACCCCTTGCACCCTCGGGTAAAGACGGCCCTGATTGTCTGCACCAACTGGTGTTGGCTCCCTAGAATTTCTGGCAGGGCACCTCTCCCAGTCCTACCTGAATATTACAGGGAATGAACCTGGGACCATCTACATGCAAAGCAAAAGCTCTGCCATTGAGCTACACCCTCTGTTCTTCCTGCATCAAATTTTAGATTGTAAGCACACTGGTGTCTCTTATGACAAAAGCCCATTGAGCGTGACACGTATCCACACGGTTCTAACTACCACGCGGAACAAACCACACAATCCATTGACCACGGCCAATGCGCTCACAAACTTTATTTGTCTGCATTTCCCCAGACATAAGAGCAGTAGCAGTCCTTGGGCAGTGTTGCTTAACCTAGCTTCTCAACATGGCAGCCACCGCCAGCAACCAAAAGTGACATAAGGGAGGGGAAACATGGCAGAGTGGAGCCACAAAGCCAATTTGCTATTTCCATTGTTGCAACCATACTGTGCCAACCTCCCTGCCCCTTTGGTTACTGACAGCATTGAAAAGCCAGGTGAGCAAGTGGGATGTTACTGCAGTCAAACCAACAATTCATGTTTCGCCAAATAGAAGAAGAAGAAGAAGAGTTTGGATTTGATGTCCCACTTTATCACTACCCGAAGGAGTCTCAAAGTGGCTAACAATCTCTTTTCCCTTCCTCTCCCACAACAAACACTCTGTGAGGTGAGTGGGGCTGAGAGACTTCAAAGAAGTGTGACTAGCCCAAGGTCACCCAGCAGCTGCATGTGGAGGAGCAGGGAAGCGAACCCGGTTCACCAGATTACGAGTCCACCACTCTTAACCACTACACCACACTGGCTCTCCACACACTCTCTCACACTGCTACTGTAACTGCTGCTTCAATGCCTAGATTATAAGATAAGATAAGATAATTTATTGTCATTGCACAAGTACAAGCACAACGCTATACAAGTGCAACGAAATTGCATGCCATCCCGTAAAAACAGAAAGAAAGAAAAAACAAAACAAAAAACAGCACAAAACACACACACACCAAAAAAGCCACACATACACACACATACACCCATCACAGCTCTCCAAGGTCATATTATCTGGTTACAGCATTTAAGATGGTTATAGCTCTTGGGTAGAAACTGTTCTTCAGTCTATTTGTTCTTGATCTAATTGTTCTATATCTTCTACCCGAAGGCAGTGGTGCAAAGAGACTATATCCTGGATGAGATGGATCCTTTAAAATATTGTTAGCCTTTTTAAGGCAACGGCAACTTATGTGAATTGCATAAATTAGTTTGCAGACTGTGCCCGCTTTTACCTCATTTGGTGATGTGTTTCCTATTTTTGGGCTATGCCCAAACACAAGGTGAGATTATTCTTCTAAGTGATGTGCATTTATATTTCAGGAACTGTGCACATGCAGTTGCTAACTAACACACACACACACACACACACACACACACACACACACACACACACACACACAAAATGACAAATAATATGGTGGGCTTTATTCAACATTTCTGTAGCCCTTTGCAGTGTGATGGTATACCACTCATTTCTCACTTATCCTGGCTAAGGCATATTGGTGAGGCAACTTCCAGTCAGAGACAGTGACTTGAGTCACCTGACTGGGTGGTGAGTCAGCTGGAATGCCTTGCTTGGCACTTTGGGGTTAGATCTTTGGGTTACATCTTTCAGTCTGCAAGTCAGGAGACTTCATGGTGCAGGAGACTTGGAGGTAAGGCACTGGAGACGGTCTCAGGTCTCTGGCGCTTTGCAAAGTGAATAAACCGAGAAAATAAACCAAGCGTATAGCCCAAGAACAATTATAACCTCAAGCAATCTGTAATGAATACAGAGCAGGCTATATAAAACACACACACAAAATTCTACATGCCTTTGAAAATTTATCATAGCCCAGGCTGAGCTTCTCTTTCATGCTATATGTCTTCTCATCTCATATTGCATTTCTTAGCAAGCAGAGCTGCAACCCCAGTCTGATTATACCCTCCATTGTCTTTAATAATATCACATTTTGCTGAATATTCACACATCAGTGGGGAAAATGGCAGCCTATTTCAGAAAGATGTCTAGGAAAGAACTTGGCTGTCTGTGCTGGTCCCGTGGGGTATCCGAAAGGCGAGGTCCAAGTCCAGTCCGTGGTCAGAGGGGTAACGTAAAGGCAGTCCGTAACTACTGAAGCTGGGTGCAGGGCAGGGAGTCAGGCGAAGTCAGGAACAGGTAGGCAAGCAGGGAACCAGGGCGGGTCAGGAGCTCAGGCAGGAAAACAGAACAGGTTTCAAGCAGGAACTGGTATCCAACAATGTTGCTCCTGCAACTTGGGGCTGGGGCTGGCCGGCTTTTATCTGCCCTGAGGCATAGGGCGGCCCCGATCCTCTGGTGACTCGCCTCTCCTGGCTTGGAGGCGAGCACTCCTCCTGTGGGAACTCAGTTCCCTTCGCCTCTCTGCCCTGAGCCTCTGCAGCTCAGGAGAGGCTGGAGGGTTACCGGACCCAGAGGCAACCTCAGCTTCCCCTGACAGGGCTGGGAGTAGAGCACCTGCAGGCAATGGGTCCTCCATCCCATCAGGAGCCAGAGCAGACTCAGCAGATGCCTACACCTGAGGATCCAGCACTGGTGAGGCCCCTTCAGACTCAGGCCCTAGCCCCGGCTCTGCTGGTTTTGGAGGTGGGGAATCCTGTGCAGGCTGGGATCCCTCAGGTTCAGTATCTGAGTCTGAATCCCAGGCCATCACACTGTCTAATCCAGAGGCTTTTGTTTCCTTTCACGAATGCACCGGGTCAATCTTCATATGCACTTAAACCACATGCTATTCAGTGTATAGGATGGCATCATTTCGCATGGCAGGAGGAGAACCTAATGTTTCTCATTTCATAATATACCTGCTCATGGGAAGGTAGCATATCACCAGGAAGCAGGCTCTGTCCTAAACTTCCGTCTTTTCTATGTGCAGTTGTCATTGCTGTTAAAATATTCAGGGAGTAGTTGACCATATTTTGACTTCCTTGCAATTGTATAGGTCTCTGGCGCTGTGGGTTAAACCACAGAGCCTAGGCTTGCCAATCAGAAGGTCGGCAGTTTGAATCCCCACGACGGGGTGAGCTCCCATTGCTCGGTCCCTGCTCCTGCCAACCTAGCAGTTCGAAAGCACATCAAAGTGCAAGTAGATAAATAGGTACCGCTGCAGCAGGAAGGTAAATGGCATTTCCGTGCGCTGCTCTGGTTCACCAGAAGCTGCTTTGTCATGCTGGCCACATGACCCAGAAGCTGTACACCGGCTCCCTCGGCCAATAAAACAAGATGAGCGCCGCAACCCCAGAGTCGGACACGAGTGGACCTAATGGTCAGGGGTCCCTTTACCTTTACCTCTATTATACAGGGATGCCGAACCTGTGATCCTCCAGATGTTGTTGAACTCCAGCTCCCATAAGCCACTGTCAACATGAGCAATGCTCAGAGAATATGGGAGGTGTAGTCCAACAACATCTGGATGGCTACAGGTACCTGTTCTCTGAGACAGATGTAAGATAAAAAGAAGACTTGCAAAGGATTTTTCAGTTACACTCCTGTACACTTTCAGTACAATCCTGATTTCCCAATGAAACTATAAGAGCAAAGCAGAGAATCAAAGGTTGAACCAAGTCCACTTCTTGAATCGCCAACTCCCTTTATCCCTTGGCCCTCTAGTTCTCCAGATGGAGAAACACGTGGACCACAGCTGGTTACCTGAGATGGAAGCAGTGCAGCCTCTTTCCATGTTAGGCCTTTGCTTGTCAAATTTCTCCAGTCAGAGGAGGAGGAGGGTGGGAAGAGGCATGGCTAGCAGCTGGAAGCATCATTCGTTTCCCTGGCATGCTCTTCTGTCAGTTCCATAATTGCAAATCTGGGAAGAACCCACCATGAGCCCTCTTTTAATTTTACATCTGTCGTCACCCATAATTTATCTGCATATGTTAGAGGGGCTCCTCTCACCTTCTCCCTCCCCTCCCCATTTCACTGTCTTCATGGCTCATTGGGAAGAATCCTTCACTGCATTTTTTTAAAAAAATGTTTTTGTTTAATGCAGCCAATGTTCCAAGCTACATGCCCCAACCCTGGCCAACTAACCAAGTTGAATTTGAGGCTGCGCTGTTTGGATGTCCAAACGAAACCATTTTCCCAGCTTTTATCCCTAAGCAAAATGAACAGTCTGTCCTGAACTTAATAAACTCTGAACCTTTGCCTGCCAGCCACAACTGGCAAGTGCTAATTTGTTCACTGTTCATGTACATTGGAAGATAGGCATACTGTAACCTTATCTGCAAATGAAAATGCTTGTTTTTTCATGTTCTACCACAGGATATTCCTGGGAGCTACTGAAAATGTTGTTCTGCTTGACATTTTTTAAAAATATGGTTTGGATGTAGTTGAATGGCTCCTAAATTATGTTGTAACTTTTCTGCCAATAGAACAAGCATGAACAGGGGCCAGGATCCAAATATATTAACTTACTCTGGCACAAACCATCTCTGAGAAACCTGAGACAAGTTGTAAACCACATTATTGACTCTGGGAGCAAATTATTCCCCCCCCCGGCCCCACCTTGCCGCCAATCCAAGCATATTTACAATGGGATAGGGAGCCTTATAGAGGAAGGAAAAACAGAATTGAAAACAGTTAGCTTGAATCATTTGAACCAATCAAATATCATAATAAATAAAACTTAACTCCCCCCAACATACACTATTGAGGCCTGACAGGCACTGAGGTTTGCTTGGCTAAGTTACCTGAAACACATGGTTGCACCTATGCTCAATTAATGCTATCTAGTGCAGTGGTAAAGGTAAAGGTAAAGGGACCCCTGACCATTAGGTTCAGCCGTGACCGACTCTGGGGTTGCGGCGCTCATCTCGCATTATTGGCTGAGGGAGCTGGAGTACAGCTTCCAGGTCATGTGGCCAGCAGGACTAAGCCGCTTCTGGCGAACCAGAGCAGCGCACGGAAACAGAAACGAGGTACAGTGGTACCTCGGGTTAAAAAATTAATTCGTTCTGGAGGTCTGTTCTTAACCTGAAACTGTTCTTAATGTGAGGTACCACTTTAGTTAACCGGGCCTCCTGCTACCGCCGCACCGCCGCTGCACGATTTCTGTTCTCATCCTGAAGCAAAGTTCTTAACCCGAGGTACTATTTCTGGGTTAGCGGAGTCTGTAACCTGAAGCGTCTGTAACCCGAGGTACCACTGTACTTCTGCCTGTGTAGTTCCAGTAATACTCAACTTAGGGCTGTCCCCCTGGCTGCACCATGTGCCAACTCCACTGCCATTTTCCCCCACATTAACTTCATAGAATCATAGAATCATAGAATCATAGAGTTGGAAGAGACCACAAGGGCCATCCAGTCCAACCCCCTGCCAAGCAGGAAACACCATCAAAGCATTCTTGACAGATGGCTGTCAAGCCTCTGCTTAAAGACCTCCAAAAAAGGAGACTCCACCACACTCCTTGGCAGCAAATTCCACTGTCAAACAGCTCTTACTGTCAGGAAGTTCTTTCTAATGTTTAGGTGGAATCTTCTTTCTTGTAGTTTGAATCCATTGCTCCGTGTCCTCTTCTCAGGAGCAGCAGAAAACAACTTTTCTCCTTCCTCTATATGACATCCTTTTATATATTTGAACATGGCTATCACATCACCCCTTAAGCTTCTCTTCTCCAGGCTAAACATACCCAGCTCCCTAAGCCGTTCCTCATAAGGCATCGTTTCCAGGCCTTTGACCATTTTGGTTGCCCTCCTCTGGACACGTTCCAGCTTGTCAGTATCCTTCTTGAACTGTGGTGCCCAGAACTGGACACAGTATTCCAGGTGAGGTCTGACCAGAGCGGAATACAGTGGTACTATTACTTCCCTTGATCTAGATGCTATACTCCTATTGATGCAGCCCAGAATTGCATTGGCTTTTTTAGCTGCTGCATCACACTGTTGACTCATGTCAAGTTTGTTTTCTACCAAGACTCCTAGATCCTTTTCACATGTTCTGCTCTCAAGCCAGGTGTCACCCAACCTGTATTTGTGCCTTTCATTTTTTTTGCCCAAGTGTAGTACTTTACATTTCTCCCTGTTAAAATTCATCTTGTTTGCTTTGGCTAGAGACTTCCTAGAGTTTTCCCCCTCCTTACCCCATGCAAATGCTAAGCCTGCTTTCCACCTTCCCAACTCCATTCCTGAAGTTCTGGTGTATATTATTTCTATTTACATGATGATAAATATTTATAAAGGCATGCACATCAATTAGTATATGCAAATTTTATGCAAATCAGCGCCTTTTCCCACAGTGTATTTCCTCCTCTTTGGAAAAGTGTAAATGGCCACCCTAACTCCAAGTCTGGACCTTTTCTGGTCCTGAAGTCAAGTAACTGCAGGATGGTTCTCCTGGTGCCTTTGCTCTGACCTTCCCTCCCTATCTCTGCCCCCCCCCCCGTGATCCCAAAGGCTCTCCCTTGCATATAAGGGAAATGGAGCCAGATGAAAGACATAGAAGCAGTACGCCTGTTTGTTCTCTCTTCAACTATTTTTCAAGCAATTAATGAGTACTTCCTCTTCTCCAAGCCAGGGCATTTGTTTCTCGGACTATAAAACAGAATATTATAGATATGACTGCACTCATTTATTACTGTTTTAGGATCTATAAATCTTTGCTAAACATTTGTAAGGCATCCTGCATTTATTAAGATCTTCTATTTGATTAAGTTGCTTGTGATATATGATCAATTCCCGGTGACATGGTGAGTTGAAGAGCCACAGTTGAGCCACGACACTTGCACTCTCTGTGTTAGTTTACAACCTTTTTAATTATAAGTCCGCTCTAAAATACTTACACAATACTCTTAAATATTGCCGAACCTTTCTGTTTAATTTCATTTCCCTGTTAGTGGTTGGAGGCCATCCAGCAAAGCACTTCAGTAAATCCAATGAAGTATAGAGGATAATTAATATTAAACTCCGTAATGATAGTAAACTAGTCTTTATATAGGAAGCCCATAAAGGCATGTTAATTTGCCTGTTGGCATCAATATTTTCAAGAAATTAAATAAAAGCAACTGAATAGGAGGCCTGAAAATGGTGCAGTGTTAATTTTCATTAATTTTATATATTTTATAATAAGCATATAATTAACACAGCAGAGGACAGTACAAAAAACTTGTTAGAAAAGATTATGGAAGGTAACTCATGCAGAGTAGCTGGGGCAAAGCTGTGTATATACAGTATAAAGGTAAAGGCAAATGTACCCCTGACTGTTAGGTCCAGTCGTGACTGACTCTGGGGTTGTGCCACTCATCTCGCTTTATTGGCCGAGGGAGCTGGTGTACAGCTTCTGGGTCATGTGACCAGCATCACTAAGCCGCTTCTGGTGAACCAGAGCAGCGCACGGAAACGCCGTTTACCTTCTCGCCGGAGCGGTACCTATTTATCTACTTGCACATTGAGGTGTTTTCGAACTGCTAGGTTGGCAGGAGCTGGGACCGAACAATGGGAGCTCACCCCATCGCGGGGATTCAAACCGCCAACCTTCTGATCGGCAAGCCCTAGGCTCTGTGGTTTAGACCACAGTGCCACCCAGCGCACCAGTATAGCCCTTGTTAAAGAAGGTGCAATGGTACCATTCATCTGTTTTGAAAGAAGGAAGAGATCAAATCTTGCCATTGCTTCTTCTACGCATTTTATTACTAAAATTTTGGAGGGTCTCCAAATTATTACTCTGGGAGTATCCAACTACATTTCTGGCTAATGCAAGGATTAGCGCTATTGCAAGGGGTTCCCCCCTCCTCCCCGCATGTGTGTCCTACACTACCTCCAAATCTGCTCTGGAGGGTTGGTGGAACGCCCAGAACAGATTTAAGGTGTGCACAGGAGTGGAGGAGATCATTCATTGTACAAGGATAAATTGACCACAAGAGTTCATTATCCATAAACTTGAAATATATTTAAGTCTAGACTTTCACATAGTATTACAGAATTTATTAACAGAATCCTTCGAGGAATTTATCAGACAATGGCCTCACAATTCAGGCTTAATTAATTTTATACTTGGGGGTGGTTGGATGGCGTCTTGTACGCCTCCTTCTGATAGCTCCTGCAGCCAGGCTGGTGCCAAATGTATTGCTCTGCTTTCCTTTGGGCCATATTAGTGAGGCGGATGATATGATATGATATGATATGATATGATATGATATGATATGATATGATATGATATGATATGATATGATATGATGTGAGTTTTGCCATCTGGGCAGCCCAGGACCTCCATACACCACATTGCCCAGGCACATATGCCCCAGGGCATAGCTGTCAACCCTCCCTTTTTTGTGGGAAATTCCCTTATTCCAATGCCGTTTCCCGCTGCTATCCCGGATTGTTGATATCCCTTAAATTTCCCGGATTTCAAAGGAAGCAGCTCCTCTCCCTCCCTGCTGGCCAAGGAGGCTCCTCAGCTGCGTTGCTCGGCTGCCAATAAGGAGGCTGAGACCGACTGGGGGCGGAGCTTGCATGCCTTGTGCAGCCAGACCCTCACGCCCAACCAGACAGACAGCCTGCCTGCCATCTACGCGCTCGCTCTTTCGCTCTCCCGTTCGCGCGCAGCCTCTGGAGCGCAGGGTGGCGAGGCTCCTTGGTGCCATTGCACCGCCCTGGCGGCCTCCCTTATTTTCAAATCCGAAAGTTTTTAAAAATCCCTTATTTTCAAATCTGAAAGTTGACAGCTATGCCCCAGGGAGGTCACTTCAGTGCTGCTACGCAGCCCAAACCATGTGGGATTCATACCAGTCTATGCAGCCACGGCAGGTGCTGTGATTCTCCAGTGGTTCAACTTCACCTTCATTGTCTCTTGAGACAGACTGATGTCAACAACAGCAAAAACTTGAAGACTCAGCAATACAGTATTTGCAAACCTTTAGGAGGCAATCATGTGCCAAGATCTGCTGAGATGAGCAGTTTAGGATGTAGATGATTTCATGTTCAGCCAACATTATGTCCCCACAGTGGCGTAGCGTGGGTTGTCAGCACCCGGGGCAAGACAAGTAATTTGCGCCCCCTAACCCGTGGATTTTAGCACTCGAGTCTCTTCCACTAGATTAGTTAAAGAAACCCTTACCCCCTAAGCACATGTATTGTTTGTTATGAAAATACTGATGTATTTAGATGCAACTAACTTGTATTTAGATGCATTTTACTTTAATTACATCAGTATTTTCATAACAAACAATACATGTGCTTAGGGGGTAAGGGTTTCTTTAACTAATCTAGTGGAAGAGACTCGAGTGCTAAAATCCACGGGTTAGGGGGCGCAAAGTTAGAAGCTACTGAAGGTAATGGGGCCCTTTATATGCCCAGCTGCACTTTGTCAACAACAAATTGTCACTTTTTTTGTGTTGAATATATGCTATATGGTAATTTATGGACCTAATGCCTATCTGATGCAATTTGCACATAAAAAATATGTATTCTATCAAAGTAATTGTTGAACTGAAATACAATTAAGAAGAAGTATAGGCCTATTAATGGTGAAATACAATTAAGAAGTATGTTAATAGTGAAATAATTACCAGTGATATTTTAGGGAGCAGGCTAGCAGGCGGGGCCCATTACTTACATCATAGGAGCCTACACAACACTAAACACTGTTGCTGTATGTAGGTTTTATTTTATTTGTTTTTTATCTTATATTTTGGAAATGTACATCCAGGTGTTTTTTTCTTTCATTTTTTTTGGGGGGGGGCAAGAGAGTGGGGCCCTAAGCTATATCTTTAGCTTAAACGTAAAGCCGGCACTGATGCCGATGGAAACTTGTGATTCTGCGCCCGCTCCCGAGCTTCTCATCCCATCTTACTCGGCCTGTGTTCCGGGGTCACGCCCTGGCTTTGGCAACAGGCGCCGCAGCTTGGCCTGCTCACCTTGATTTGAGCGGGCCGCCTTCCCTTCTTCTCCGCCCCTTCTGTTGGTTGTTAGGCACGTGGTGCAAAGCGAGCACGCCGGCTGGCTGGCGAGCACAATTTAGCCCGAAAAGCGCCGGCTGCTGCGTCCCGACTCTGCGCGCCCCTGTTTCCCCTGCGCTCTCCAATAGGGAGCAGTAGGAGCACCTTTGCAGACCTCCCCGCTTGGCGCTCCGAGAGCGGGGAAGTGATTCCCTCCCCGACGCCAGTGCCTCGGCAGCCTGCAATTTCTCCCGCTCTTCTGGAGATCCACCCCCGGCGGATCTCAGCAGCCTAGGCGTCGGCGTCGGTTCTCCCTCCTTCCTTCCCACCGTCCCCTCCTTCCTTCCTTCCACCTCGCTTCGCCCGCCGGGTCTTTGCGGCTGGGGCTGCGTGCCTCTCCCCAGACTCGCACGGACGCCGCGGGCAGAGGAGAGCGCGCTTAGCTGGGATGGCAGCGGGTGCCGCGCGGGGCTGAAGCCGGAGCGGCGCCCCCCCAGATGTTGCGCCCGGTGCGACTGGCACCCCTAGCACCCCCCACGCTACGCCTCTGTGTCCCCAGTCCTAATGCAGCCAAAGATATACTATTGTGAATTCGAGCTCAGGCAGTACTCAGTCAGCTGAGCAGAAGCTAGCAGAGCTGAGGCCAGTGCAAATCACCCAAAAGTTTTCAGGGACTGTGGCAGGAACGTGACTGGAGAACAGGGAGACTTAGGCTGCATCCTAAGCCCATTCAGCTTGGCCATTTGACCCAGCAACCTCCAAACCGTTAACCTATTTCAAAGGCTTGTTTCGCCTCTGCCAGGCTTAAGAAGAGCAGCAGCAGACTGCAGCAAAGCAGAATTTGAATTTGGTGTAACTTCACACTGGCTTAACTTCAGGGCCAGATTTAGGTTTGATGAGGCCCTAAGCTACTGAAGGTAATCGGGCCCTTGATATGTCCTGCTGCCCTTTGTCGACAACAAATTGTCGCTATTTTTTGTGTTGAATGAATGCTAAATGGTAATTTATGAACCTAATAGGTATCTAAAGCCATTTGCACATAACAAAATATGTATTTGATCAAAGTAATTGATATAGAAATGAGCAAACCAGTGATATTTTAGGGAGCAGGCTAGCAGGCGGGGCCCATTACTTACATCATAGGAGCCTACACAACACAAAACACTGTATGTAGGTTTTATTTTATTTGTTTCTTATCTTATATTTTGGAAATGTACATCCAGGTTTTTTTTCTTTAATTTTTTGGGGGGCTCCCAATAGAGTGGGGCCCTAAGCTACAGCTTGTTTAGCTTATATGTAAATCCGCCACTGCTTAACTTACACCAGCTTGCTTTACGCCAGATTCTTTTGCAAAGTATTGCTCCTTTAAAAAGATTGTTTGCAATGATTTTGTTGGGTCAGAAAATGTTACAGCTACATTGTCAGTGTAAGAAAGAGATTTTATATTTTCTTTTCCTAGATATAATCCCCCAAATTTCATTATCTCCTCTAATTACCATTGCTGAGGGCTCTATACAAAGTGTGAACATTATCAGAGATCAGTGATATCCTTGCTACATTCCTCTTCCTACTACAAAGTAATCTGAGTAGGGCTGATTTATCATCATTTCAGCAGATGGTGTTATATAAATTGAAGGAGGGTCAATTAATAAAGTTTGGGACTACATGAATCCCGCCCCCCTGATTGTCTGTGTTATGTATGACCATTACAATGCTATACATAATAGGACTCACACCTACAGATAACTAATATACCTGCTGAGTGGACTCTGCTGAGAGGGAACTCTGCATTCAGAGAAAGATGGGATAAATATAAATGTTATGTACGGAATTATACTAATGGTATTGTATCTATAAGGGACCCAGGTGGCGCTGTGGGTTAAACCACAGAGCCTAGGGCTTGCTGATCAGAAGGTCAGCGGTTCGAATCCCTGCGACAGGGTGAGCTCCCGTTGCTTGGTCCCAGCTCCTGCCAACCTAGCAGTTCGAAAGCACTTCAAAGTGCAAGTAGATAAATAGGTACCGCTGCAGCGGGAAGGTAAACGGTGTTTCCGTGCACTGCTCTGGTTCGCCAGAAGCGGCTTAGTCATGCTGGCCACGACCTGGAAGCTGTATGCCGGCTCTCGGCGAATAAAGCGAGATGAGCGCCGCAACCCCAGAGTCGGACACGACTGGACCTAATGGTCAGGGGTCCCTTTACCTTTATGGTATCTATGTTGGCATTCGAGTGATCTTGGTGATAGATTTACCGTAGTTTGGTAATATAATTAAGGGTATTGAAAGATATTTGAATGTAACAGAATTAGAGTAAGAAGTGTATAACAAAAGATGTACATTTATCTTTGCGAAAGAGTATACAGAAGTGATGGACAGGAAGTCGAGTTGTACGTGTTTTTTTTGTTTAGTCTCGTTTTGTTTGGTTTTTTTCTGATAAAATTAGAAGGATTTTTACTTATTTATTTACTTGCGTTTATACAGTTTGTGGGGGTTTTTTGTTTTTATTTCTTATTAGGGTTTGCTTTTGTATTTAGTTTTTTGTATTGTGTTGGTATTTGTTGGTATTGGTATTGGTATTTGTACTCAATTATAATGCTGTAATATTATTGTAATCATCATATTTATGTTTGGTTGTAATTGAGTTTCAATAAATAATAATAATAATAATAATAATAATAATAATAATAATAATAAAAATATGCCTGCTGAGTGTTGATTTCAAGTATGTGTCTTGTGCATGTTTCTTCCTTGGCCCCAGAGACTGTAAATATATATATATATATGCAGTGCAAGCAGTGTTACAATGGAGTTTTCATCTTAAAATTTGAAGTGAATTTGGGTAATGACTTTCTCTGTAGGTTTCTTCTTTTATATATAAGGGCCTTCTCGGTAGTGGCGCCCGCCCTGTGGAACGCCCTCCCATCAGAGGTCAAAGAGATAAACAACTATCTGACTTTTAGAAGATATCTGAAGGCAGCCCTGTTTAGGGAAGTTTTTAATCTGTGACTTTTAATGCATTTTAATATTTGTTGGAAGCCGCCCAGAGTGGCTGGGGAAACCCAGCCAGATGGTAAAGGTAAAGGTAAAGGGACCCCTGACCATTAGGTCCAGTCGTGTCTATCTCTGGGGTTGCGGCGCTCATCTCTCATTACTGGCCGAGGGAGCCGGTGTACAGCTTCCGGGTCATGTGGCTCTGGTGAACAAGAGCAGCGCACGGAAATGCCGTTTACCTTCCCGCCGGAGCAGTACCTATTTATCTACTTGCACTTTGACGTGCTTTCGAACTGCTAGGTGGGCAGGAGCTGGGACCGAGCAACGGGAGCTCACCCCGTCGTGGGGATTCGAACCGCCAACCTTCTGATCGGCAAGCCCTAGGCTCTGTGGTTTAACCCACAGCACCACCTGCGTCCCAGATGGGCGGAGTACAAATAAATAATAATAATAATTAATAATAATAATAATATATTTAATGTCCAAGAAGCCAACAGTACAATGGCATAAATTTTGCACCCTATTGAAATATGAGAAATATTTATCAGCTGAAGGTGGGAGGGTTGTGGAAATGCATAATGATTTATTGTATAATGTTTGTATATTGTACATTTTCTTTCTTCTTCTTTTTCTTTGTGTTTTATAATTTTGTGGTGTCTTTTTTCCCTTTTTTGTATTGTCAACTGACAAAGTCTGTAAAATTTTAAATTAAATAAAAGTTTATTTAATAATAATAATAATAATATATTTAATGTCCAAGAAGCCAACAGTACAATGGCATAAATTTTGCACCCTGTTAAAGTATGAGAAATATTTATCAGCTGAAATGAAAAATGACCCTCTTAAAGATTCCTTGAATGCTAGTTTGGAATATTAGTATTAATGAGACAACAACTTTTTTTAATTAGACACTGTCATGCAAATTAGAGTTTGTGGAAAATTTTAATGGTTTTTATTATCAATTGAGTATCTGTTACAAGTTATTCCCCTGCTGACTGGAAGAGCTAACACAAAATGCACCAGGGTCCTTGAATAAAAAACGAAGGCCCTTGATTTAGAGCAATGCCTGGATCTGAATTTTCAACACTGGGCTCCCCCCCACCCCCAGTTATTCAGTACACCCAAACTGTAAGATCCACCTTGCATTCTTTAGGCACACTCACTTGCATAATAGAACAGGTAAATTATGGGGTCAGCACTGATGGAGCCAATATGAAGAAACCCTAACCCTAACCTCTCTCAACCTTCCAAATCAGGCAATCAAGCAAATTAATGCTTAAACGCTTGAATTTTGTTTAACAATATGTGATCTTTGTTGGACTAGTCATTTGACTAGTATTTTGTGACCCATCAAATAGCTAACTGTACTAGGGCTTGGCCAGTTATTTTCTCATTGTATGGGGGTGCAAATGACAAACCTCTGATTTAAACGTTTGGATCTCCCTTTTAATGCATCTGTGGCTCGTCATTTAAGACAGCACGATATTTCAAAAAAGCACTATGAATTAAGCATTCTTCTCCATCACAACTTCTCCACCCAGAGATAAATCTCCAAACTCAGAAAATGAATGGTGGGTACAAAAAAAGAAAATGAACTCTTTGCAATCAGCTTATTTTCAAGATGCTGCCAATGTTATTATTTCATTAATAATGCATTTTTGTTGTTGTTGTCAAAATTTATCAGCATTGTAGTTCTTCCCTAAATAGAGTTCATTATAAATCACTTCACCACAGTACCTTGTTTTGCAAGGACTAAAGCAACTCAACCACTCACTGTCAACTGGAATTAACAGTCAGGAAAGTCCTGTCTTCTGGATAGGAAAATAGGTAAATTAGCTTATGGAAATCTGTTTTAAAGTATCAGCATGCATTTGTTGACATAAGAAAATGAACAATGTGTATTCAGGCAGAGAGATTAAAGTTACTGGAAACATTTCCTAATTGTTCTTGTTGGCTAATAAGAAAGGGATGTTTGAGCAATGTCAGCTTTCTTTAAAAAAAAAATCTCAGTCGGGGCTTGTATCATATGTAAAATAGATATTTTGTGAAGGCCCTCATAAGAAATCACAATTGTTTAAATCAAACTTTACGACTGTAACAATATGTTAATCCGATTTTAGGCCATTTAAAACCCTATTGTTTACCAGAACCAATAAAGTTCAATTTCCATATTATGTTTATTTATGTTGAAGGGGAGGAAGAAATTCAGTGATCGAGATCCCTACTGCTAGAACAGATGGGCATCTTCAGTGTTGTTAGACAGGTCTGGCTATTTCCCCCACAGTTATTCTTTGATTTTGAGTCCATTAAACACACACACACAAACGAACACACACACAAACAGACAGACAGCCTATGGAAAAGAACTGTGCATAACTTATGCAGCTGGGGAATTTTGCCTGAAAATAAAGTAATTTCCCACCCTGTTTGATTTCAGCAGCTGGGAAAAATGGCAATCCACAACTAATTAATATCTCAATCAGCATGTGGGTGGATATGGGCAATTCTAGGCATTACTCATACTTCTTGGCTTCTTGTAAGATCAAGAAGTGAATATACTGCAGTTAGATATATTTATATTGAATATATTTTATCATACCCTTCATCCAAGAAGCTGAGAGTGACATACATGACATTATCTCATTTTATATTGACAACAGCCCTGTGAGATGGGTAAAGGTAAAGGTAAAGGGACCCCTGACCATTAGGTCCAGTCACAGACGACTCTGGGGTTGTGGCACTCATCTCGCTTTACTGGCCGAGGGAGCCGGCGTTTGTCCGCATCCCATTCCCATATTTCAGGTACTGATCCATATAACCTGTTTCACAGCCTATCAGGGAAGAACATTTCCAGATCTGCCCTGGCCCCACCTGCTCAGACTGACCTTTGGCTCCTCCTGAGCAGGATGGGGTATAAAGGACTTACTTTTGCAGCTGAGCCTTGCTCAAGCACAAAAGTCCGCCTCAGCTCTAACTTGTCCCTCATTTCTGGCCTTACTCCCAACTTGTTCTCTAGTCCTGCCTTCTGGTTTGCCCTCCAAACCTCCTGGACCCAGCTCCTCCCTTTCCCTATGTCACTGCCCACAGCCCAGCCCTGGCACCATAGTAATTTCCATTTAAAAAAATCCAAATGAAAACTTGCATTTAACTAGAGCATAAATATTAATTTCTACATACATTTTCTCTCAAAATACACATTTCTGAATATATCATTTTTGAGTTAATAACTGGGAAGCGTGAAAGCCAGTGAAACAACACAATCCTAACCCTGTCTACACAGATGTAAATCATACTGAATTCATTGGGGCTTACTCCCAAGCTTGTGAGGTTAGGACTACAGCCTTAGTTCTGATCTGCACATTATACCAGGAGATGCAGAGCAGGCCAGTCTGTATTGGAAGCTGAAAATATCAAATTCCTCAAGCATCTACATTCTGAACAAATATGTATATGATGTACGTATGCAAATACTTTTGACCTTGGATTTTACTTTATATTTTAGTATTGTTGGTTACAGTCTGTGGCCAAAGTAACCCACTTACAGTGCAATTCTATGCCTATTTACTCAGAAGTAAGCCCCATTGTGTTTAATGCAATTTTACTCACTTGTAAATGTGCTTACGATTGCAGCCTTATTTACTTCTTAGATTATGATAATGATAGCAATGAGTTGGGTTTTTTTTAAGCATAGTATTAACCAAACTTGCAAACAGGTCTGTTATACTGAAGGGTTAATCACAGGTAGTTTCCATATAAGATCGTGCAAGAAAGGGGGTTGAGGATTGAAAGCTGCCTTTGATTTGCGAAACAAGAACACAGTAGCCTGTTGTGCCACATTGGGATCTGAGGACTGTCACTTTTTTGCCGTTGTCAGTGGACTTCTGAAGAGCTGGAAGCCTGTCAAATACTCTGTTCTGTCACAAAGTGAAAAGGAAATGAACCTTTGGATCTGGAAATTCATCTTTGACCAGGAAACATAGGCTTGCTTATGACAATTGCTTCTCTGCCTGCCTGTATCGTGTTTCCCTTGTATAGTGGAGGAGTCTTTTTTTTTATCTGTATCAATCAAAGTAAAATTGCCCTTGTGCTACTGGTGTATATGACAAGACTGTGGAGTTGGGAACATGCCTGACATCCCAGTTGGTTTTCAAGGCAAATAGAATGTGAAGAAGCAAAGTGTTTCTGACCAGAAATGTATCCTTTCTTCTCCATCATCTTGGGGCTGGTTGTAATAGCATTTAACAGCTGTTCAAAAGATACGGGCTAGTAAGCATTCAATGTGACTGTTTCTTCCATGGAAATGTATCATTTTGTCTATGCCCTAGGATATTCGTCTTGAAGTGGAGGTTAGGATCGGTTACTCCATTGCAAAACTGATCATAGAGAGGATGCATCCTGTTGTGGTGCAGCTGTGAAAACAGGATCAGGACATGGTGATGGTCCAGCAGTAGGTATATCTAGCAGATATCCAGCAGAGGAGAGCCAGTGTGGTGTAGTGGTTAAGAGCGGTAGACTCGTAATCTGGGGAACCGGGTTCACGTCTCCGCTCCTCAACATGCAGCTGCTGGGTGACCTTGGGCTAGTCACACTTCTCTGAAGTCTCTCAGCCCCACTCACCTCACAGAGTGTTTGTTTGTGGGGGAGGAAGGGAAAGGAGAATGTTAGCCGCTTTGAGACTCCTTAGGGTAGTGATAAAGCGGGATATCAAATCCAAACTCTTCTTCTTCTTCTTCTAGGTAGCAGATAGCAAGATTCCTCCAGCTAGCCCAGACAGAGTCAGCACCTAGGACAGCTCCCAATGTAAACTCCCAAGAGAGCTGTCTGCTGCTAATAAGACATGGTTCCTGGTGGAGGAAAGTTTCATGGATGAACTGAATGACAATTTGCAGTGCACTTTTTGCAACATAATCTAGGCATGAAACAGCCTAAAGCTCTGAAGAAAAGTTATTCTGGGTCCTCTGTCTCCTGGGGAGAGTACATTGTCGTATCCTACTAAAGCCACCTGCCACCATACCCAGAGGCGTAGGAAGGTCAGGTGGTACCCAGTGCGAAAAATTTCTTGTCACCCCCCCCACACACACAATTGATTTTTTTTTTTTACCTCCAAAAATGGTTTTACGTTATTTCACATTTTCTTACAAAGGAATAATAAGAAGTAAAAATAAACTTTTATTTATATCCCGCCCTCCCCGGCCGAAGTCGGGATCAGATACATAACATTGATATAAAATCAAACAATAATTAAATTACCTCCTAAAAACATATCAAAATCAAATTAAAGTCTAATTAGATGGCTTTCCGCAGAGTTAGGGTTGGGAGCAGTAAGTGCTCCACTGGAGTGAAATTTCAGCCTTCACGACATAGGAAAACAGCCAAGTAAACAGCTATTTTCGTGGAGGAGGGTCAATATATTAACTGATATGCATGAAATTTCATATATAGCTATATAATCCCTAGTGTAGTAAGATAAGACCTTTGAAGCAGGCATTTAAAAAAAAATATTTATGAACCACCCTAGTAGGGCAGTAATTGTTCCTTGATAATTTGTCACCCCCTCCATGATGGAACCTGGGGCGGACTGCCCCCCCCCCGCTACCCACTTCCTACACCCCTGACCATACCAGTGTTGAAAAAAGCTATGGGAAAGTGGCAACCATATTACTATGAAGGTCTATAAACCAGCTTTTCATGCATTGCCTTGAAGGCGCAATGGAAATCAGCTGGACTATGTTGTGCAGGATATTGGGCTGAATTTATGTCTGTGGCATTGTCTGACCTTAAAATTTGCCAGTTTGTTAATAGTAAATGACAGCCTCTCATCTGACCATGTTAGCTTGGGACTCAGGAGTGCTTGGTCAGTTCCTGCCTTACAGCCTTGAGGAGGAGGAGTTTACAACCTGGAGAAAGAAACACACAAGACACGTGAAATCAGAAAGCATGCTAAGGCGCATATCCAAGAAGTAGAGGAATAAAACTTACAATTTTTGTGCATGTCAGTGGCTACAATTCTTATCCCATTTATTTTGGCACAGTTCTACTGAACTTCATAGGAACATCTAAAGCAAATGGGACTTAGAATTGCAACGTCCCGTGCTTTTATCATTTTACTAGCTAAAAATCAGGATTTGTTATAATTATTTCATTTTAGTATATTGCTGCAAAAGCTGCATGCCAAAATAAAAATAATAATGGAAAGGCAATACAAATTGTATACTATGCAATGTATGTTCCAATCAAAAGAGAGAGATCAATACAAATATTTCTGTTATGGCAAACACTAGATTTAATTGCTGCTCTTGCTGTAACTGCTTTTGACTGCTCTTTCCATCAGCCTCTAGCCAGTGAAGGTTGACAAAGACTGATTTAGATGAAATGCAGGTTATATATTTGAATTTGTTATACTTTTCTTTTTGTTTAAATCTGTTGGGGCTCTTTGGGGCTGCCGCCACATCATGGACTGATGACTAACTACAAGTGTTGGTGCTGACCTTTAAAGCCCTAAATGGCCTCGGCCCTGTATACCTGAAGGAGCGTCTCCACCCCCACCGTTCAGCCCGGACACTGAGATCCAGCACCGAGGGCCTTCTGGCGGTTCCTTTACTGCGAGAAGCAAAGCTACAGGGAACCAGGCAGAGGGCCTTCTCGGTAGTGGCACCCGCCCTGTGGAAGGCCCTCCCAGCAGAGGTTAAAGTGATAAAAAACTATCCTACATTCAGAAAATACCTGAAGGCAGCCCTGTTTAGGGAAGTTTTTAACCTGTGATGTTTTGATGTATTTTAATGTCTGTTGGAGGCCGCCCAGAGTGGCTGGGGAGACCCGGCCAGATGGGCGGGGTACAAATAATAAATTATTATTATTATTATTATATATGATTTGGTCACACCTTTATATCACAGAGTATTTATGCTGGCTCGTTAAAATGCCTTTCCGTCTTCCGTGCTATTCAGAAGGTTCAAAGGCATTCCCTACCAGAAGGCATTCCCTGCCCTTGTGGCCAGAATGTGTCGGACTCTATGGCCCACATATTACTGGATTGCCCGCTTTCTAACATTTTTTTATTTTGGCCCTCCGATATCCTTTATGTGGCTCAGGGCCCTCTCCAACAAACAACTTGCGGTCCAGCTCTTGTTGAGGGATGACTCCCCTGAACTCACCAGAATTATGGCTTACTATTTGACTAGGGACCCAGGTGGCGCTGTGGGTTAAACCACAGAGCCTAGGGCTTGCTGATCAGAAGGTCGGCAGTTTGAATCCCCGCGACGGGGTGAGCTCCCGTTGCTCGGTCCCAGCTCCTGCCAACCTAGCAGTTCGAAAGCACGTCAAAGTGCAAGTAGATAAATAGGAACCGCTCTGGCGGGAAGGTAAACGGTGTTTCCGTGCGCTGCTCTGGTTTGCCAGAAGCGGCTTAGTCATGCTGGCCACATGACCAGGAAGATGTACGCCGGCTCTCGGCCAATAAAGCGAGATGAGCGCCGCAACCCCAGAGTTGGACACGACTGGACCAAATGGTCAGGGGTCCCTTTACCTTTACCTATTATTTGACTAGGATCTATGAAATTAAAGCCAGTACATCTGGACTACCTACATACATCTGGGTTTGTATGTTTTTTTTTTATTTTATATCTGCCAATAAACGTGTTGATGATGTATAAATCTGTTCACAACTTTAGTCTTTGGACCGTAAAGTGGTATATAAACAAACCAATGAAAGAATATTTTTAATAATAATAATAAGTAATAATAAATTTCCTATTGAAAATATAAGAACATGCAACAGCTGCCTCTCTGTCTCCCTGACAAAGATGTAAAGTATTACATTCCCCTTAACAGCAATCTCTTAAATTGCAGGCAAGCTTCTCCAGTTGCCTTTAATTTGAGACTCTGACAACCTAAAGACAAGAGAGCGACGAACAGCAGCACATCAGATATAAAAGAATTGTGTCTAATTTTCCCTGCTAATGCATTGTATCTGCAGAAGTGATATTAAAGGTAATTCGGCACATCATGTCTCGAAACCAGACACCGAGAGGGGACGATGAGCAAATTGAAACTTCTTGTGGGAAAGAATTTGAGAAAAATCCTTGCATTCCTCGGTGCATTCACATGAAATTGATAAGTCTCCTGTAAATCACTTTAGTGACTTTGGAAAAACTTAGATACAGGAATGATATTGTAAAAAGGGTATCATAAAGAAGAAGTAGGAACAGCGCTTTGAAAAAGCAAGTAGCTTGATGTTCCAGTCTTTCAAGAGAATAATGTACTGGCTATCGGAAGCAGTTTATTGCCTAATTATCTGCTTAAAAGCTTAGGGCTGATCCAAATGTCCCACAAACACAACAAACACAGCTTGGGAACCATCAGCTAAAGCCTTCTGCTTTTCTTCTTCCCAGACACTTTTTCCCTGCTGGGGTTCCCAGTCATCTGTGGGAGACATGGCTAGTGGGGAACAGTTAGAATCATAGAATCACAGATAATAAGAATAATTTATTATTTGTACCCTGTCCACCTGGCTGGGTCTCCCCAGCCACTCTGGGCGGCTTCAAACAAAAATGAAAAATACATTAAAATATCACATATTAAAAGCTTCCTTAAACAGGGCTGCCTTCAGATGTCTTCTGAATGTCAGGTGGTTGTTTATCTCTTTGACATCTGCAGGGAGGGCATTCCATAGGGCGGGTGCCACTACCGAAAAGGCCCTCTGCCTGGTTCCCTGTAGCTTTGCTTCTCGCAGTGAGGGAACTGCCAGAAGGCCCTCGGCACTGGACCTCAGTGTCCAGGCAGAACAATGGGGGTGGAGATGCTCCTTCAGGTATACTGGGCCAAGGCCGTTTAGGGCTTTAAAGGTCAACACCAACATTTTGAATTGTGCTCGGAAACGTACTGGGAGCCAATGTAGATCTTTCAGGACCGGGGTTATATGGTCTTGGCGGCCGCCCCCAGTCACCAGTCTAGCTGCTGCATTCTGGATTAGTTGTAGTTTCCGGGTCACCTTCAAAGGTAGCCCTACGTAGAGCGCATTGCAGTATTCCAAGCGAGAGATAACTAGAGCATGCACCACTCTGGTGAGATAGTCCGTGGGCAGGTAGGGTCTCAGCCTGTGTACCAGATGGAGCTGGTAGACTGCTGACCCTGGATACAGAATTGACCTGCGCCTCCATGGACAGCTGTGAGTCCAAAATGACTCCCAGGCTGCGCACCTGGTCCTTCCTTATGCATCATGTTTCCTCTCCCTACCACTCAGTAGCTCTGCAGCAGCGAAGGGGTCCCAGCCCATTTCGCCAAACCTGTATCATCTCTCTTATTTATTTTTAATCTGAAGGAGCGTCTCCACCCCATCATAGGAGAAGGGGACACACAAATGATTGAGAGCTGATCTACACATGCAGAAAAACGTTGTGATACAGATTTCCCAATTTTGTACTGTCTGCTTCCATTTGCATCAGGGTTTTTTTGGGGGGAGTCAGACTATATTTTATCCTTTCTAGCTGGGGGGAAATACCACTGCAGCAAAAAAGTGAGATTAAAACCCCACACCCTGACTTCCCTATGCAGAAAGATCTGAGTAATGGAAAAGAGCCCGATTTCTGATCCCCCTACCCACCTTCATCTTGGAATGGTGCAATCCTATGAACATTGCATCCCATGATTTGTCTGAATATGTAGATGAACCCTAAGAAAAAACCAAATAAAAAAACAGAACATAGCTTCAATATCTAGTATTATGAAGTTGTCTCAGAGACACAATGTTGGCTTGGTACTAACATTGTCATCTTTTTGGCACGAGGCAAAGACATATTTATTGTCTTGGGCATTTGCAAACAACAATGGCCCAGCTTTTGTTCATTCTTCTGTTGGGTGGGGTGGAATGTTTTGTTTTTAAGTGATCTGTTGGATGAACATTTTTTTGTTGTACATATACTGTTTTAATGCATATTTTGTCATAACCTGTATTTTGCTTTTTCTGTAAGTTTTGTTGGACCAAAGGTTGCGGCAAGTGATGAATAATAAACTAAACTAAATGCTTTAAAAGTGCAATATAAGCATTTTTTTTTATTTTTTTTTGCCAAACCAACTTCTCTCCCAGAGCTTCAGCTCCTTAGGCATAATATTGAGTACAATGAGCTGACTCACAATCACAAGGCTGTGGTCAGGATGAATTCAGTGCAAAATTTAAATTTCTGTGCAGTGAAATGCTATACGTATCTACTCCGAGATAAGCACTGGGGTGTATGGGGTGTTAGGGGAGGGGTAGTTAGGGGAGGTGGGGGGACACATTGTGCTCCATCTGGGGTAGTTGTCCCCCTTTGGTCCCCACCCTGCACTCACAGCTATGCCTCCTAATAATAATAATAATAATAATAATAATAATTTTTTATTTATACCCCGCCCTTCCCAGCCAAAACCGGGCTCAGAGCGGCTAACACCCATAAAATACAACAAAACATACAAAACAATCAATTAAAATGCAAGTTAAAATACGATTTAAAATTTAAAATGCAGTCTCATCTTTAAGTAGCCCACCAATCAAACAGGGTTAAACTAAAACCAACCCAAAGGCCAGGCGGAACAGCTCTGTCTTGCAGGCCCTGCGGAAAGATGCCAGATCCCGCAGGGCCCTGGTCTCTTCTGACAGACCGTTCCACCAAGTCGGGGCCAGTACTGAGAAGGCCCTGGCCCTAGTTGCGACCAGCCTAGCCTCCTTATGGCTTGGGACCTCCAAAATGATATTGTTTGAGGACCTTAAGGTCCTACACGGGGCATACCAGGAGAGGCGGTCCCTTAGGTACGAGGGTCCTAGGCCGCATAGGGCTTTAAAGGTCAAAACCAGCACCTTAAACCTGACCCTGTACTCCACCGGGAGCCAGTGCAGCTGGTAGAGCACTGGGTGAATGTGGTCCCGTGGCAAAGACCCCGTAAGGAGCCTCGCCGCGGCATTCTGCACCCGCTAGCAGCTGCCAGCATGCAACAGCAGCCACACTGGGGGACTGCTTCTACTGGCTGTCTAAACCAGGTGAGGGTAGCCAATGGGTCTCAAACCTGCAGCAAATTAGGGACTGTCCCTATCTGGAAAGACAGGCTCTGGTGGATTGAGTGGATGAGACCAGTAGTGGGTTCAATGTTTAACAATAATAATAATTTATTATTTGTACCCCACCCATCAGGCCGGGTCCCCCCAGCCACTCTGGGCGGCTTCCAACAAATATCAAAATACATCAAAATGTCACAGATTAAAAACTTCCCTAAACAGGGCTGCCTTCAGGTATTTTCTAAATGTCATGTAGTTGTTTATCTCTTTGAGCTCTGATGGGAGGGTGTTCCACAGGGCAGGCGCCACTACTGAGAAGGCCCTCTGCACTTTCTCAAACAATACACAAACCCAAAGAAGAAGAAGAAGAAGAAGAAGAAGAAGAAGAAGAAGAAGAAGAGTTTGGATTTGATATCCCGCTTGATCACTACCCGAAGGAGTCTCAAAGCGGCCAACATTCTCCTTTCCCTTTCTCCCCCACAACAAACACTCTGTGAGGTGAGTGGGGCTGAGAGACTTCAGAGAAGTGTGACTAGTCCAAGGTCACCCAGCAGCTGCATGCGGAGGAGCGGAGACGCGAACCCGGTTCCCCAGATTACGAGTCTACCACTGTTAACCACTACACCACACTGTCTCTTTGAAACACAGGTATCCTTTGAAATCCTTTGCACTTCTCTCTATTTGACAATGCACTTCTCCAACCTCCCAAAAATGTGTATATTGGAGGAAACATTTGAACAAAAGTGCAGTTATTTAAGGGGAGAAAACACTGAAATGTGTTACATTTGGGGAAATTGCTTGCAAACAAATGTATGTATGAGGGAAAACTGCATCCAAAAATGTATACATTAGGGGCAGCAGGAACAAAATGCTGATGAATTTTAATGAAGACAAATTTTGAAGCTGAGGTGGAAATATAGTGAACTGAACAAGGTCTGAAAATGGAGAAAATGAGAGAAACTGAAACCGGCAGATTTGCCCATCCGTATTTTCCCAAATTATTTATCTCATTTAATTTAATTTCTTTTGACAAAATTTACATGCCACTTAACTGTAGGTAAAACCTATACATTCAAAGAATATAAGACTGTAAAATTACAAGGAGAAGTCGAAGCTAAAAACAAATTTTAAAAAAATAAAAATAGAATGAAAAACAACAGTTCAGCTAAAATTGCAGATTAAAAGGCATATCTGGGTAGGTTTTCTTAAATATTTTTTTAATAGTGTGGTGCTGCCACACTAAAATATCTATTCTTTATACATGTGGAATGAATATTATGTGGCATTCGTAATAGTGCCACTACCACAGAACAAGGCTTTGAAGTGGGCATATATGGGGTAAGAGAGTCCTTCAGGTAAACTGGTCCTAAGCTGTAAAGGCTTTTATATACTAATAGTAACACCTTGGAAGTTGGTGCAAATCTCTGAGCAGGGCTATTATATACAGTGATCCCTCGACTTACGAATGCCCAGACTTCCGTATTTTTCGACTTACGAGGGATCAAAGCGGCCGCCGCTTCCGAATTTTTTCGACTTCCGATCGAAAGCCGCGGCTGCTTTAGATAGGTTTTTTTCGACTTGCGAAGATTTTTTCGAGGTACGAATGCGTTCTCCAACACATTCCTATGGGGACTCGACTCACGATTTTTTCGAGTTCCGACGCTCCCGTCGAAACAGATTACATTCGTAAGTCGAGGGTCCACTGTACTGACAGGGTCTCACGTCTGTCAACAACCTTGCTGCAGAATTCTGCACTAAGTGCAGTTTCCAGACCAAACACAAGGGAAGCCGCCCAGAGTGGCTGGGGAAACTCAACCAGATGGGCAGGATATAAATAATAAATTATTATTATTATTATTATTATTATTATTATTATTAACAAGTGTGTTTAAGAAATAGCTCAGTTAAATCTACATAATTATCAATTGAAGACTCGTTTATATCAAGGGAAGTAATAGTACCACTGTATTCCGCTCTGGTCAGACCTCACCTGGAATACTGTGTCCAGTTCTGGGCACCACAGTTCAAGAAGGATACTGACAAGCTGGAACGTGTCCAGAGGAGGGCAACCAAAATGGTCAAAGGCCTGGAAACGATGCCTTATGAGGAACAGCTTAGGGAGCTGGGTATGTTTACCCTGGAGAAGAGAAGGTTACGGGGTGATATGATAGCCATGTTCAAATATATAAAAGGATGCCATATAGAGGAGGGAGAAAGGTTGTTTTCTGATGCTCCAGAGAAGCGGACATGGAGCAATGGATTCAAACTACAAGAAAGAAGATTCCACCTAAACATTAGGAAGAACTTCCTGACAGTAAGAGCTGTTTGACAGTGGAATTTGCTGCCAAGGAGTGTGGTGGAGTCTCCTTCTTTGGAGGTCTTTAAGCAGAGGCTTGACAGCCACCTGTCAGGAATGCTTTGATGGTGTTTCCTGCTTGGCAGGGGGTTGGACTGGATGGCCCTTGTGGTCTCTTCCAACTCTATGGTTCTATGATTCTATGATATATATAAAGGGCAATATAAAGTCAGAAACTCCAAAAGGCCGGGTTACAGTGTGAACAAGCTGTAAGAGATGATTATTTTTCGCCCAAACGACATTACTATGGGAGCAGCCAGGGCATCAGGCTACCCATGGATTAATATCGCCATAGGGCGGAGGTGAAGGCGGAGCAGAGACAAAAGGCAGATGTTTTCTCTTTCTCTCTCGGCGGTGGCTGGAATCTTTTCGAGATGCCAGAGCCTGCGAAGTCCGTTCCTGTGCCTAAGAAGGGGTCGAAGAAGGCCATCACCAAGACCCATAAGAAGGGCGACAAGAAAAGCAAGAAGAGCAGGAAGGAGAGCTACTCCAACTATGTCTACAAAGTGCTCAAGCAGGTACACCCGGACAAGGGCATCTTGTCTAAGCCCATGAACATCATGAACTCCTTCGTCAGCGACATTTTCGAGCACATCGCTGCTGAGCCTTTCCGCCTGGCCCATTACAACAAGCGATCCACTATCACTTCCCGGGAGATCCGGACTGCTGTGCGCCTGATACTGCCTGGGGAGTCGGCCAAGCACACCGTGTCTGAGGGCACCAAGGCCGTCACTAGTACACCAGCTCCAAGTCAACTTGGAAAAGAACCACTCCACTTATTTTGTTTTGTTTTAATGGGATGGCATCCAATTTCATTGTACTTGTACAATGACAATAAAGAAATCTTAAATATTAAATATGTACTATTAAGTTCCATTGACTTTACAGTAATAGAATAAATTTCCTCACTTTTATATAACTTGTGAATATATCAATTTCCATCCATATACACATACATGTGTGACCATTAGGCCATATAGATATATACAGGGCTCACTCCATATGTGAAGTTATATAACTGTATGTGAGCACATGCAGAAAGATGTGGAGTGTCAGTGATTTGTTTAATAAGGAAAATCATAATTAAAGGCAGGGCCAATAAGTTATTTCACATTCTGCCATGCAGGGATTTCCTAGTGGAGATGAGGTGCCCAAAGACTGGGAGAAGAGGTCTATCCTCTCCCCTCTGAGTCATCGTCCTCACCTAGTAACCATTCACATGAGATTTTATGCCCACACTTCTAATCAATGAGACAGCAGCCTAAAATCTCAGGAGAGTTGGCAATGATGGGAAAGGATCTTTCTAACACAAAATATGGTGATGCTTGGTGGTGTGTATGAGACAGACCTAAAACCTGTTTTCTCCAGAGGGCCAGCCTCAGGGAGATCTGTCCCGAAGACAGTGTATAAAAATAAAAAGAAGGACAGGCTAAAGAAAATGAGGCTATGCCAATGTAAAACTGGCTCTCTGTAGACCGTGGTTTGTAAATAGAGACCCAACACGATAAAATATATGTGCTGATACAAATCATAGTTAATTTATTGTTGTTGTTGTTCAGTCGTTCAGTCGTGTCCGACTCTTCGTGACCCCATGGACCAGAGCACGCCAGGCACGCCTATCCTTCACTGCCTCTCGCAGTTTGGCCAAACTCATGTTAGTAGCTTCGAGAACACTGTCCAACCATCTCATCCTCTGCCGTCCCCTTCTCCTTGTGCCCTCCTCCTCCTACCAGGTCCTAATAGAATAAATTAAAGTGCATATGCTTAATTCTCCTATTGAAATTATTGAACACTCACCTTTGACTGGATATCGGCCTGTGGAGAAAATCAACCTATGCTTGTATGGTCTATGCAGCAACTAAACGTGTTCAAACCTCAGAGGTTGGACCGCAGAGAGAAGAGAAGCCTCTTTGTCTGACCCTTAATGCATTTTTTACCAAAAGTTCGTGCCTGTGTCTTCATTTGGCTCATAGCCAACCGCTTTGCTTTCCTTCCCACTGTAAGATCTTCAGTTAATGTTAGAGACATGTTGAGTTTGTAGCTTTCCTAATTTTCATATTCACTCCTCACTCTTCCGAAACAGGCGGCAGTATATTTCTTCTAAATGATGATGATCATGCAAGACTAATCTACTCTCTTTCCTCAAGTGCACAGCTGTTCAAGATAATACCAGGCTGGACAAAGACAATTTTAAAGTTCTCCCTTCCTATTTCTAGTTGTGTTTCTGTAGGCAAGAAATGAGTTTTCAAGTTGGGATAATGAGGCTGCCAACTTCCTTCTTGCTGGCCCTGTTTTTGTTTCCTTTCATCAGCTTGATTTCTGCATGTCAGGCTGCTTTTAAAAGTACAGAAGGACAACTAAAAACTGTCAATCTCTGATCATAAATAATTGGCATTCTACATTATATGATTGAGGTGCAGTTAAAAAGGTAAAGGGACTCCTGACCATTAGGTCCAGTCATGACCGACTCTGGGGTTGCGTGCTTATCTCGCATTATTGGCCAAGGGAGCCGGCGTACAGCTTCTGCGTCATGTGGCCAGCATGACTAAGCCGCTTCTGGCGAACCAGAGCAGCGCACGGAAACGCTGTTTACCTTCCCGTCGGAGCGGTACCTATTTATCTACTTGCACTTTGACGTGCTTTCGAACTGCTAGGTTGGCAGCAAATTTGGTATTTAGTATTAAAAACGTGAACTAGACTGAATTTCCCTCCTATCCTTACCTGAGAGTAAAAGCCACGGAACTCAGTGGAATTGCCTTCTGAGTAGATGTGCGTAGGATTGCTCTGTTAGAGGTTTGGTGTGATTAAAAAGGGAAACTGCTTGCATACCTAATACGATCAATATATCTGCTTCAGAGTGCTGACTAAGGCTTAATCCATACAAACAGCAGGCAAAGTGGTAAAATGATTTCTGGACAGGGGCGTAGCAAGGGGGGCGGGGGGGCCACCCCAGGTACCACCCTGCTGGGGGTGACAAATTGGCCTAAAAATAAAAATATATATATTTTTTAATTTAGGCTATTTTCGGCACTGCCGGGGTGGAGCCGCAGGGGCGGCCAGTGAGGAGCGGTGTCACCCCCCTTCGCTGGTCGCCCCTGTGGCTCTGCCCCGGCGCCGCCGAAAATAGCCTCCTCCCCGTCGCTGGCTGGCTTGCGGCGCCGCGGCATGCAGGAGAGGGGCGGGCCAGCAGCCAGGGGGGTGTCACCCCCTCCTGGCTCTGGTCCGCCCCTCTCCTCCATGCCGTGGCTCCGCCCAGGGAGCCCAGCCAGCAGCAGAAAAAGCCGCTGAAAGGGGTTTCTTCAGCGGCTTTTTTTGCCGCGGCATGGGGCAAAGGCGTCGCTCCGTGTGCATGCGCGTTGTGACATCATGCGCACGGAGTGACGCCCCGCCCCCAGGGGTGCCGCTTGGCTTGCCGCCCCCAGTACCCAAGCGGCACGCTACGCCCCTGTTTCTGGGCAATGCTACTTCGGAGTGCAAGTGGGGAACTGCATGACTGATAGCGTTAAAAAGAAATCCAGCTTTCTATGTTCAGAGGAGATGTCACAGAGAGGAATGGCAGCCTAGTCTTCTCCCTTATGCAATCATTTTGTTTGTGCTTGAAATTTCTATCAGAGGAGCATTCAAGCCTGTACCCTTACACCCCCGCCAATTGAAAATGGTACAGTTTAGGATCTCTTCTATTAGGGTCCAAACATATGTGAGATGGCGTCTACGTCCTCCTTTCCCCCCTCCTAACGGCAGGAGTCAAGGCAGCTTTTGCCTCGAAAAGTTTGTAATACCTACCATATGTGGCCAAAGTCACATCGCATTCAATAATTAGAGCGTAATATTTACCATGTCAGGATGGGTAACACATTACCAAGCAACTAATCCTGGCCATACATCAAACCTTTCACTTGCATGAATCTTATAGCTTAACATGCATTTTCGACTGCGTGCATGATTAATATCCCTGAGCAAAACACAGCTAAAAGTGAAGCACTCCGAGTTGGTATCTGTCTTGGGTTTAGATTGATTTTATATATGTGTTGCTGCTTTAAATTTTCTATATTTATAATTGCTTTACATTATGTGATTACACTGTAAATCGCTTGCAGGGGGTGGCATGGGAAGCATTGTTGATTTAATGTATTGATCAACAGCAACAACATTTTTAAAAGGACAGAAGATTTGAGTGGCTGCATGGTTGGTTACAATCTTTAATATTAGGAGGTGAGCAATGGGTAGCTCCGTTGAATAGAGTGTGGTGCTGATAACACAAAGATTGCAAGTTCGATCCTAGTAAGGGACAGTTGAATATTCCTGCATTGCAGGGGGTTGGACTAGATTTTCCTCAGGGTCCCTTCCAACTCTACAGTTCTATGTATTCCTAAGAACTATTCTATTTGCTTCAATGGATGATTTTTATATGTCTCAACAAATAGAATATATGGGTGGTAGCCAACTACATACAGTCATACCTCATGTTACGTTTGCTTCATGTTACATTTGTTCAGGTTGCGTCCCGCGGCGACCTGGAAGTACCGGAAAGGGTTACTTCCAGGTTTCGCTGCTTGTGCATGCGCAGTAGCACTAAATTGCGCTTCGCGCATGCTCACAAGCACCAAATCGCGCAGCGCACCTGCGCAGATACGGCGCTTCAGGTTGCGGGCTTTTCATGTTGCGAACAGGCCTCCGGAACGGATTCCGTTCGCAACCAGAGGTACCACTGTATTTACCCTGAGTAGACCTATTAGAATAAATAGACTTAGTCATGTGCATGGATTTCAATGGGTCTACTCTTAGTAAAATCCATTTGAATGTCATTTGTGATAAATGCAACAGGCCAGGTGCACATGACTTGCAGCAAGGCATCTCACTGTCCAGGGCAAGTGCTCAAATTGTTGTGGCTTGTGGAGTAATTTTACTTCTGGCATCCCATAATCTCTCTCTCTCTCTCTCTCTCTCTCTCTCTCTCTCTCTCTCTCTCTCTGTGTGTGTGTGTGTGTGTGTGTGTGTGTGTCCGGGGTTACCCTCACAACCTCATGATATGAGCTAGGAGTTGTAAAGAAACGCAGACACATAATGGTTCCATAGTTCTCCGGCTTTGTGACCAAACAATTCTTGATGGATCTGGGGCAGGAAACTGTGTGCTGCCAACTCCAACCGCTTCCTGCTTCCAGTCACAATATCTGAGGTATGGCCTAGTCAATTCCAGGTACCTGATAAAAGTTGTGAGGCGGTCCCTCTCCCACAACGTACCATACAATCAGAGGAGGTAAGTGCATGAGGTATGCCCTTACCGTTCTAAGATATCACATATCCCTGTGGCGTTTGCCCTCTTATGCTAGTGATGTCATACTGGGATGAGAGGGAAAGAGTTAACTAATTGTAAATGACTGTCCAATGAGAACCCAGTTAACTGCGTATAAGATTTAAGCACAGAGGTTTTTAGAGTTAGTTCAGTCAGTGAGTTCAGTTGGGAGCCGGGGTGGTTAAGGAGTTCAGTCTGGGAGTTGAGTGACGCCAGTCAGAGAGTCAGTGTGAGAGCTTTAGTCAGTCAGACTGTGTGTGAGAGTCTGAGTTGATAACCTAGACAGTCGGGTTTGAAAACTTGGAGGAGATTAGTTCGGATTGGGAACTTGTGGGTAGGAAGGTATAGGAAGGTATAGGATGGTAGAGGAATTAGCGAAGAAATATTGACAAGATATCATCTAAGAACTTAAGCAAAGCACTGTATTCGAAACCTTAAGCTTGTTACTGAGTGAAAAAATAAACTTGTTCTTTGTGGTTCAATTTTAAAAACCTGACTGGATTCAGTGATTACCAGGGAGTACCTGGTTGGTGGCAGCAGAACAGCGGGATAGTGGTGGCACAGGTATCAATAGTCCGTTAAACGACCGGGGGTCCCTGTGTGAACGCCACAATCCCATTCAAGAAATGAATTCTATCCCTGAAAGCAACTGTGAGGCTCCACAAAAGTCAGTGTCCCCCCCACCACCACCCTTGTGACACATGTTACCACATCCACATTTATTAATTACACAGTGCTTTCAATGTGTCTCTCAAAATTCCCCATCTGACTTCCCATGTCAAGGGAAGATCTAATTGGATTTTTAATCCTTAGCCATTCATGCAATGAACTTCGCAGAGCATTGAGATGAAAACTGAAAAGTTCTTTCGGCTGCCTTATTATACCACCGCATTTTTCCCCCCTGTAACCTGAATCAGTAGGAAAATAATGGAGTAATGTATAGATGTTACATGAAAACAATGTGCACCTTTCTTTAAACCAAATCCAGTGCCTGAGCTTTGATGCGGCTTTCAAATAATGGAGTGCCATGGGCTATTTATTCCCCTAATTTCTATGGCTCAATACAGATATTGTCTCTTCTGTTTGTTTCAGCTAATTGCCTCAAGTCCTAATAAGTTAGTGATGATGTATGTCGAGCACAGGGACCCCTGCCAACAAAAATATTACGTCACCCCAGAATTGGAGAGGCAGTTAAAAAAAAAAATCTGCAAAAGCTTCTGATTGTGTCATTCACAATGCATTGGTTCCTTCAGTTGAATCTAGTAATTGAAAAGAGATCAGGGGAGAAGATAATGGATGGTTAAGTTACATGCACAAATTTTCTGCTTAACTATTTCAGAGGTGAATGGCTGGGCTATAGGTTACAGTTGCCACCAGTTTTGGCATCCCTGCGGCAATTTTTCTCCACCCAGCCATAATGTCTCCAAGGTTTTACCACCTGATCCAACATCAGTGTGAAGTGAATATCTCTGGTAGAGAATTGAACTTCTCTCTCTCTCTCTCTCTCTCTCTCTCTCTCTCTCTCTCTCTCTCTCTCTTTCTTTCTGTGTGTGTGTGTGTGTGTGTGTACACAGAGAGATCTTCGCCGTGTGTTTAACAAAAATGTATTTCAGCAACGAGAAATTCCTCCTTGGGCTCTTGATTATTGTCGCTTGAGCACACCCGGCAAAGGAGGGGCAGAGGAGAATATGGCGTTAAACCCTCTTGCTTTAGGTTTCGTATTATTAATAAAAAATGCTGCTGTTTGATATGCAAGCACTTAACCATTGTTACTTAATGACTAATTCATTGAGGCAGCCAACCTGGCATAGCTGGAGGGAGATATAGGTCTCTGCGTTGTACCGGGGGTGGCGGGGGAACCTGCTGATGAAGATTAGGGGCGGAATCCACTGGGAAGTCTTCCAGCAAGAGCCCCCCACCCTTTGAATGAACGGGAGCTGTGCACCGACACGTGTGCAGCGCCCATTCTTTTCAGGGAAGGCCTTCCCAATGGATCGGGCCCTAGGTTTACCCTGAAACAAAAGTATTATATGCGAATATATGCCTCCTGTGCAGGGCCAGATTTAAGTTTGATGAGGCCCTAAGCTCCTGAAGGTAATGGGGCCCTTTATACGTCCAGCTGTCCTTTGTCAACAACAAATTGTCGCATTTTTTGTGTTGAATATATGCTATATGGTAATTTATGGACCTAATAGGTATCTAAAGCCATTTGGACATAACAAAATATGTATTTGATCAAAGTAATTGTGGAACTGAAATACAATTAAGAAGAAGTATATTAATAGTGAAATAAAGGTAAAGGGACCCCTGACCATTAGGTCCAGTCGTGTCCGACTCTGGGGTTGCGGCGCTCATCTCGCTTTATTGGCCGAGAGCCGGCATACAGCTTCCGGGTCATGTGGCCAGCATGACAAAGCCGCTTCTGGCGAACCAGAGCAGCGCACGGAAATGCCGTTTACCTTCCCGCTGGAGCGGTTCCTATTGATCTACTTGCACTTTGACATACTTTCGAACTGCTAGGTGGGCAGGAGCTGGGACCGAGCAACGGGAGCTCACCCCGTCGCAGGGATTCAAACCGCCGACCTTATGATCAGCAAGCCCTAGGCTCTGTGGTTTAACCCACAGTGCCACCTGGGTCCCTCAATAGTGAAATACAACCCTATATATAGAAATGAGCAAACCAGTGATATTTTAGGGAGCAGGCTTACTTACTTACCATTACTTACATCATAGGAGCCTACACAACACAAAACACTGTTGCTGTATGTAGGCTTTATTTTATTTGTTTTTTATCTTACATTTTGAAAATGTACATCCAGGTTTTTTTCCCTTTACATTTTTTTGGGGGGCCCCCAAAAGAGTGGGGCCCTAAGCTATAGCTGGTTTAGTTTATACGTAAATCCGGCGCTGCTCCAGTTTCACTTTCTCCTCATTCGGAACAGATATGTGGCGTTTATTACTTCCATTGTTTTTTTATGGTATTGTGTTCAATATGTATTGCACAATGCTTAAGGACAAGTTGGCAGTATAATATGCTATCAAGGAAGATATAAAAAAGAAATACAGGCTGCATACAAGAGTCTCAACTACCGGAGATGTTGTGTTTTCTCTCCCGCTTCTGTACGGTCATTTAACCCGTTCCTTGGACTGTACTTTTTTTTTTACCCTTTGTTTAAGCCATGCAGAAGCATCCAAGTTATTTCTCCCCCCCCCTTTTTTTTCTTTTTTTCCCTGGGAAAAAATAAATAAATAAAAGCATGAATTATTTATACGCAGCAATTATTTATTATCATTTATGCAAAGCGCGCCGTATTATGCATGCATAGGCGAATTTAATCACTCTTAACCCACAATGTCTTTAGGGGCAGCTCTGTGATAGGCAAAAGGTTACTTATATTTACTATTGTCGACAAATACGTAGGCGCTCGCAACTTTCATATTGGATTTGCAAATTGACCTTCTGTCAGTTTAGGTAAAGCGAGAAACAGCAAGTGTTTCAACATGTACTACTCAGCTAAAGTAATTAACATGCAGTCGGTGTGATCTGGTTCAGAGGATATCAGCCACATCATTTGTTGGAGGAAGCTACTTTAATATATATATATATATATATATATATATATATATATATATATATATATATATATATATGTTGGTGTGGAATTTTTTTAGGCAGGAGGAAGAAAGATTTTTTCCCCTGCATACATTTGTTTCTCCTGAAGCAAATGGTTTTTTGTGCCGCCACATTGATAATAATATGAGAAATCATCCTATACTGTTGCCTTAAAGTTCAGAAATTAAAGTTTAGGAATGTTTTGTCACAGTTGTGATTGTGTTTTGCCATCGCTGAGAGCCCCCTTGAGGCCTTCATGCACAATATTTAAAATAAAACCAAAACTACAAAACACCAAATTGGCTAATACCATAAATATTGGGAACAGTTTACTCAATCAAACATCCTGTGATGGCCTGGGATTCAGACTCAGACGCTGAACCTGAGGGATCCCAGCCTGCACAGGATTCCCCGCTTCCAGAACCAGCAGAGTCGGGGCTAGGGCCTGAGTTGGAAGGGTCCTCACCTGTGCTGGATCCTCAGTTGCAGGCATCTGCTGAGTCTGCTCTGGCTCCTGATGGGATGGAGGACCCATTGCCTGCAGGTGCTCCACTCCCAGCCCCGTCAGGGGAAGCTGAGGTTGCCTCTGGGTCCGGTAACCCTCCACCCTCTCCTGAGCTGCAGAGGCGAAGGGAACTGAGTTCCCGCAGGAGGAGTGCTCGCCTCCAAGCCAGGAGAGGCGAATCACCAGAGGATCGGGGCCGCCCTATGCCCCGGGGCAGATAAAAGCCGGCCAGCCCCAGCCCCAAGTTGCAGGAGCAACATCGTTGCTGACCAGTTCCTGCCGGTGTTCCTGCTTGATCCCTGTCCTGCTTTTCTGCCTGAGCTCCTGACCCGCCCTGGTTCCCTGCTTGCCCACCCGTTCCTGCCTTCACCTGACTCCCTGCCCTGTACCCTGCTTCAGTTGTTTTGGACTGCCTTTACGTGTACCTCTGACCTTGGACAGGACTTGGACCTCACCTTTTGGATACCCCACGGGACCAGCACACATGTTAAAATAAACACATTTATACAACACCATACAATAAAATTGTTAAATTCTCACTTGCTGTGCCTGTGAGAATTTAACAATTTTAGTGTTGTATAAATAGTACGATGAACTGAAGAAGCTCCCGCGAAACCTGATTATATCCGGGATTCAGGTCTTCAGATCTATTTTCGCTGAGGGACGGCGAGGAGGGCCTATCTGCGACTACCATCACGCATGACCATGTTTCCTTGCCTGACTGTGACCGTTCCCTCACAAAAGACTTTGCGCGTTCAGTAGAGTACCATTTACAACACTTTTTGCGTAATTGGACTACGCTAGGATATTATCAGTAGTCACAGTATTATGCCATCCGTTTATTAAGTGCTTAAAAGTATCTACAGGCTTGGATTTGCACGTTGCACCTTAATGTGTTCATTTTAACATGTTTGATTGAGTAAACTGTTCCCAATATTTATTAGCTAATTTGGTGTTTTGTAGTTTTGGTTTTGTTTGATCACAATTATTACAACACCTGATACTTTTTTTGTATACAATATTCAAAATAATCAAATAAAACAAAAGTCAGAAAGGATGTTTTTCTTTTTTAGAACAGTAAAGTCGTTTCTATGTCCCCTTCCCCCCACGAAAAATGGCTTTCCCAAGCAATGGTTAGAGGAGCCAATAAAGCAAACTTCTTCCTGACTACTATTTGCACATTTGGAAATTACAAATCAAGGAACATTTTTGTTTGTTATCTGATTCAGTTCTCCAAAGTACTGTTTCTGTGCACCTCTGATCATCTCCCTCTGCTGAACCACTTTGCCAGCATAGCTGCAGTGATGTTGTTAGAAGCTGACAAGGCAAAGGAGGGACTAGACTGGGTTTGGAGACGGTGGTATACAACAGGGGGGATGTTTACCTGACTTGTCATCTGTGCCATTGCAGCTTGGGTTGCCTTGGGCAAAATAAAGTGAGTAACAAATTTGTTTAAAAAGGAAAAAAATATTGGTAGAGCAGTGAGGCGACAGTGAGGATGGTGCAGTACCAATGCATCAGCAAAGCCAATCTGATGCTCTTGTAGGTGTGTTTGCGACACACCAGTAGGTCACAACAGCACCAGTGACTGTAGTTTAGATAAGTACTATTGTCTCACCCAGCAGCCACTACAGGGCCACAATCTCCAAACTCGGTCAACAATTTATTACGGTATATTCACTTTCATTTAGCTTAGCACCACGCCAATACAACCCTCAAGTGTTTACAGTCAGCCTGGAACTGCTTAGGTCGTAAGGACTAGTTTCGTTTTATTTCACTTGGGGGAGTTTAAAGTAAAGGTAAAGGGACCCCTGACCATTAGGTCCAGTCGTGTCCGACTCTGGGGTTGCGGTGCTCATCTCACTTTATTGGCCGAGAGCCGGCGTACAGCTTCCGGGTCATGTGGCCAGCATGACAAAGCCGCTTCTGGCGAACCAGAGCAGTGCACGAAAACGCCGTTTACCTTCCCGCCAGAGCGGTACCTGTTTATCTACTTGCACTTTGACGTGCTTTCGAACTGCTAGGTTGACAGGAGCTGGGACCGAGCAACGGGAGCTCACCCCGTCGCAGGGATTCGAACCGCCGACCTTCTGATCGACAAGCCCTAGGCTCTGTGGTTTAACCCACAGCACCACCCATGTTTACAGGGTTGCAAATGGAGCATTTTGGGGGCAGAGCCTGAAACAAACAAATGAAGTAGAGAAAAGGGGGTTACTGTACTAGGAGGAGAGCGGCTTACCAAAGTGCCAGGGAATAGGGAACATACCTTTCTCCCACTTTCTTTTCTAACTTTTAGGGACGCGGGTGGTGCTGTGGTCTAAACCACTGAGCCTCTTGGGCTTACCAATCGTAAGGTCAGCGGTTCGAATCCCCGTGACGGGGTGAGCTCCCGTTGCTCTGTCCCAGCTCCTGCCAAACTAGCAGTTCAAAAGCACGCCAGTGCAAGTAGATAAATAGGTACCACTGCGGTGGGAAGGCAAACAGCATTTCTGTGCGCTCTGGTTTCCATCACGGTGTCCTGTTGAGCCAGAAGCAGTTTAGTCATGCTGGCCACATGACCTGGAAAGCTGTCTGTGGACAAACGCCGGCTCCCTCAGCCTGAAAGCAAGATGAGCACCACAACCCCATAGTCGCCTTTGAATGTACTTAACCACCCAGGGGTCCTTTACCTTTACCTTTTTCTAACTTTTAAAAGCTGAGAATTCTGGCAGCATGGGCACATTGGCATCCTTTTCTGGGATGGAACAACGGCAGGAATTGGTCAACGGATTGGTGATGCTGCTATGCTGCTAAAGCTAGCAGCAGATCCAGCACCTTTGAAAAGCTACAAAAGGAAGGGAGAAAGAGGTAGGAATCCCCTCCCCTGTGTGGGATGTAAACACTAGAGCAGTCAAGTACAACAATGCTAGAAGGTATCTCAGTCCTCCAGCCACAACTTCCTGGTCACCTGGATTGAGGTAACTTCCTTTGCAAGCTAGAAGTGGGTGTGGCTTCACCTGGGAAGGTATTAGCCAAACCCACTGGCCAGCAGCCTTTCTGCTCTCTTTCTGCCTCTCTGCTCTCTCTTGCTCAGACTGCGAGGAGGATGCTCAGTTGGGTTCCAGCCAACTGGGGCCTGATGGACTTCTCTCCCACATGGAGAGATCCCTATTGTAAATATCTTTACTAAGAATAAGCCTGCCTTCTTTTGGGAGTCTTCCTGTCTCTGCAATTGAATGTCCGTGAGTAAACGTTTTATATCTTTTTATAGAAGACGTGTGCTGTGTCTTATTTAAGAGGGACAAAGGGGAAATATAGTGACAAACCAGGAAACTAGATTAAGTTGATTCTAGCGAATCAAAGCAACTTCCGCTGTGTGTATTTTAAAAGGGAATGTTACTCTGCTGGTTAAACTTGCAAGCGCAAGTTAGGATGAGATTTATTAAACTATAAATCTCCATCCACGTTCCCAAACATTCCCACACCCTGAAACTACATCAGGTCAACCAGGGGCTTCCAAAATTGCACTGAGATTGGTGCTCCCAGGTTGTCCATCTCACTTTGGTCCAACTCTAAACCTGGCCAGTGATAATGCCACGTTGTGTTTGGTTGGGCAGGCTACCAGTTGCGCTGGTCTACCATGGGTGGTGATAAGGGAAATTGCTCACGTGTTGGATTCTTTTACCAGATTTACCTGCCATATGGTTTTCATCACAAGTGGATGGCAAAATAGCTAACTAGCTAAATAACCATCTGGTCCAGGAGAAAAGGCAATTCCTGTGAATTGGCTCGTGATTATCACGTGTTAAAAGGCAGGTTGGGGGAGGAATTAATCTGGCTCACATTTTAATGCAAACCTCCCCAATTTGCACTTTCCAAAGAAACGCATGAAGCAAAAATACAGGGATTATTTGAGTTTAGTGATACAGTTCTCCATCAACAACCATAAACACATAGAAGAATAAATCTTATTCGGTGCAAAGATGCATCTTATTTGGGTTTGTGCAAATGTGTAAACTGGAGTAATGTACACTAAGAATGTTACATAAGAACATACGGTAAGACTGTGAGAGCCGTAACATAAGAATGTGGGATGCGGGTGGCGCTGTGGTCTAAACCACTGAGTCTCTTGGGCTTGCCGATCGGAGTGTCAGTGGTTCAAATCCCTGCAACGGAGCGAGCTCCCATTGCTCTGTCCCAGCTCCTGCCAACCTAGCAGTTCAAAAGCATGCCAGTGCAAGTAGATAAATAGGTACCGCTGTGGCGGGAAGGTAAATGGTGTTTCCGTGTGCTTTGGTTTCCATCATGGTGTTCCCTTGCACCAGAAGCAGTTTAGTCCTGCTGGCCACTTGACCCGGATAGCTGTCTATGGACAAACGCCGGCTCCCTCAGCCTGAAAGCGAGATGAGCGCCACAACCCCATAGTCGCCTTGGACTGGACTTAACCATCCAGGGGTCATTTACCTTTACCTTTATGAAATCAAACTAAAAAAATTCCTTCCAGTAGCACCTTAGAGACCAACTAAGTTTGTTCTTGGTATGAGCTTTCATGTGCATGCACACTTCTTCAGATACACTGAAACAGAATCTGAAGAAGTGTGCATGCACACGAAAGCTCATACCAAGAACAAACTTAGTTGGTCTCTAAGGTGCTACTGGAAGGAATTTTTTTAGTTTGTTTTGACTGAAACAGAAGTCACCAGACCCTTATATATAGTGAGAGGGTGGGAGGGGTATTACTCAGAGGGGTGGTAGGAATGGGTGATAGGCTGATAGCTGTGGTAAACCTGTTGACAACTGTTAACGACTGCAATTAGTCTTACAGGAAAAAGCAAGGGGTGAGAAGGTTAGAAATAGCTTTGTCATGTATAATGAGATAAGAATCCAATGTCTTTATTCAGACCAGGTTTCTCCATGGTTTTAAGTTTGGTAATGAGTTGCAATTCAGCAACTTCTTTTTCCAGTCTATTTCTGAAATTCCTTTGCAATAAGACAGCTACTTTGAGATCTTGTATAGAGTGTCCTGGGAGATTGAAGTGTTCTCCTACTGGTTTCTCTGTCTTGTGATTCCTGATGTCAGATTTGTGTCCATTTATCCTTTGGCATAGGGTTTGGCCTGTTTGTCCAATATAGAGAGCTGAAGGGCACTGTTGGCATTTGATGGCATACACAATGTTAGACGACGAGCAATTAAATAGTCCTGAGATGGTATGTTTGATGTTGTTGGGGCCAGTAATGGTGTTGTCCGGGTGTATGTGGCAGCAAAGTTGGCATCTGGGTTTATTGCAGGCTCTGGTGCCAGTGTCCGTGTTAAGTCTGGTTGTATTATTATTGTGGGTAAGGAGTTGTTTAAGATCGAGGGGCTGTCTGTAGGCGATGAAAGGTCTTCCTCCCAGAGCTTGAGAAAGAGAACTGTCATTGTCTAGGAGAGGTTGTAGATCTCTGATGATGTGTTGTACTGTTTTAATGGTTACCTTAATGGTTAGAGTGTAGGACTACAACCTGAGAGACCAGGGTTTGAATCCCCACTCACTAGATGACCTTGGGCCAGCTACTGACTTTCACCCTAACCTACCTCACTGGGTGGGTGTGAGGATAAAATGCAGAGGGGAGCACCAGGTATACCACCTTGAGCTCTTTGGAGGAAAAAAGGTGGTAATAAATAAATATGTAATAAATAAAGATCAAGCCAGTGGCCCACCTAGTCCATCATCCTGTTCTCACAGTGGCCAATCAGACGCCATAAAGTACATGTGGATTTTTGTGCATGTATTAAAAATATATATCACAAAACGTCACAGAAGTGGGCAAACTGTGGCTTGTGTAAGAGGCATAGCTGTCAACCCTCCCTTTTTTTTGCGGGAAACTCCCTTATTCCAATGCCATTTCCCGCTGCTATCCCGAATTGTTGATATCCCTTAAATTTCCCGGATTTCAAAGGAAGCAGCTCCTCTCCCACCCTGCCGGCCAGGGAGGCTCCTCAGCTGCGTTGCTCGGCTGCCAATAAGGAGTCTGAGACCGACTGGGGGCGGAGCTTGCATGCCTTGTGCAGCCAGACCCTCACGCCCAACCAGCCAGCCAGACAGCCTGCCTGCCGTCTATGCGCTCGCTCTTTCACTCACCCGTTCGCGCACAGCCTCTGGAGCGCAGGGTGCCGAGGCTACTTGGTGCCATTGCACCGCCCTCTTGGCATCCCTTATTTTCAAATCCGAAAGTTTTGAAAAATCCCTTATTTTCAAATCCGAAAGTTGACAGCTATGGTAAGAGGCTGCTTGCATGAGGTGCTCAGATCCCCTTCTGACATTTTATCCATGTTGCCTGCATTGGGAGAATCAAACAAAATGTTATTGTCTGTGCAGCGGACAGGTACAATTCTTTAATGCTTGTTTTGTGAAAAAGAGCAAAATGCCAACACAACTGCTTTCCACTTTGGTATATTCTCAGCGGACAGATGTAGAACAAATATCCTGGCATCTGCTCAAACTGGAGAATGTTGAAAAACAGTTATGAAATAGGTTACCATATAGATATATGCACACACAATGTTACCCTGTAATCATATAGACATACAGTGAGATCCTTTCCCTGAATCTTAAAGTAATTTAAAAGGATAATAAGCATGCAGCGCCTCAGTTGGTTCCTCAGAGGGTTAGTGTCCATCCTGTTTGTCACTGTTTCCTGCCTAATCCTACCTAATGAGGGTTTATGTTAACATGGCTAAGCACTCGCAGATATGTGCTACCAAGCCAGCTAAGCTTAGAGAGGACATGCCGTTCAAATGTCACCGCCATTGGCTATCTGGCTTTAAGACACCGATTACTGTGAGGGATCTGTGTGGAAACACGCCTTTCATTTCTGCCTCCCCACACACTATTGCTGCAAGTTTGGGACACCTTTAACTACAAGAAGTAGTTGTGTGTCGAGGTCCCCAAACCACCCCTCAAATGAATCACACTTCACACAAGAATTTTTGTTTAAGGTTTTTGGCATGATTTTGGCCACAACTTTATTAAAATACAAAATATGTGAGTGGTTGCTTAGGCATTGGTTCAGACTATCTGTCCCGCTGGGGACAGAACTGACATCCATCCGCCTATGGAGTCAGTAAAGGGGAAAACACTTTGGGGAGAGAATGTGCACCCGTTCTCCCCTAATGCTCCCAGGGGCTCTTGCGTGGGCCCTGGCACCCTACTGGGGGATACGGACAAGCATGGCGAGCCCCTGGATTCTTTTAACGGAATTCCCCGCACAGCAGCAGCATAGAAGGGGCAGCCACATCCAACTCCGCCCCTTCTAGCCTTGGAGGGGCAACCACAGCCAACACTGCCCCTCCAACAACCAATTTAAGACCAATGCCTAACCGCCAACCTTACAAGTTGTGACTAATTGCTACGCAGTAGGCGAAAACCAGATGGCACCATCCAATCAGCCAAATGGAAAAATTCCTACCAGGCCCCTGCCCCAAAAGCAAACGACCCCATGACAGGCATAGCAAGGTCAACACAGAGGCCTAAAAACAGGGAGGGAGGGTGGGAGATCCGATGCACGCAGCCAAGAGGGCTCCTAAACCATGCGCAATACAATATATAGGCTTTGGGCTGTCCATCAACAAACTGCAACATGTAAATCTCCCCAACGACACCCAGAGTCCGATCACCGTAGTGGCCATCCATACGATCCCACCCAGCAACAGAGGGGTGACTTGCTGGCCCCCACCGCAACACGTGCTCTCCATGAAGGAGAACACGCTATGCCACGTGGCTTTCACAGAGGAGCAGCGGTGTTTTGCTCTACCTGAGCTCTGTTCTCTGCGCCAGGTTTGATTGCAAACTGTACTCCCCATCCAAAAGCACAGCCATCTCAAACAGTATAGCGTCGATTGGAATCCTCGCCTGTGGCACATACTTCCTTTGTCTTTAAGTTGGCATTGTTGCATGGTGGCTCACGGGTGAAAAGGACTGTTTGGCTTTTGCAGATCTAATGGTGATGCCTGATGCCCATTTAAGGCACTGGGCCACACCAGTAAAAAAATAATATAAAAATGCATGTCCAAATTGTAAGCAGAAGAAATGCAGAATCCCTAATTATGGTTTACGGTGCCTGTCAGAGAAGTATTTTGTTATATATATACAAACACACATACATATCCTGACTGTGACCTTACAGAAAGAGCAGGGTGGTGGCAATATTTTAATAATAATAATAATAATAATAATAATAATAATAATAATAATAATAATGTATTATTTATACCCCGCCCATCTAGCTGGGTTTCCCCAGCCACTCTGGGCGGCTTCCAACAAAATATTAAAATACAATAGTCCTTCAGAACTTCCCTAAACAGGGCTGCCTTCAGATGTCTTCTAAAAGTCTGGTAGTTGTTTTTTCCTTTGATATCTGGTGGGAGGGCATTCCACAGGGCGGGTGCCACTACTGAGAAGGCCCTCTGCCTGGTTCCCTGTAACTTCGCTTTTTGCAGTGAGGGAACTGCCAGAAGGCCCTCGGTGCTGGACCTCAGTGTCCGGGCACAACGATGGAGGTGGAGACGCTCCACTTTGCCATAGATGTTATATCTCTAGACTTGTTTTTCAAGTGATCAGTGCAGTTGGCTTCAACCAATTTTGGCTCCTCTAGCAGCCCCCCAGCCCCCGTGGTGTCTCATCACCACCACCGCTTCATCAATTTCCACATGAATATGCAATTATTATTTTTTTAAATGCATCACATTTCATATTTAGATACCTTTACATAAATACATCGAAAAAAGTATTTATGACAAAATATGTACTTGATATGTATTTTATATCAGGATATGCAAGGGACTTTTTGAGTCAGCATTTGGAGGGCAAAATCCAAAGAATAACCAAGCTCTCTTGTGGTATCTTATATCCCTATGGGACGCGGGTGGCGCTGTGGTCTAAACCACTGAATCTCTTGGACTTGCCAATCATGTAGGTCGGCAGTTCGAATCCCCACGATGGGGTGAGCTCCCATTGCTCTGTCCCAGCTCCTGCCAACCTAGTAGTTCGAAAGCATGCCAATGCAAGTCGATAAATAGGTACTGCTGAGGTGGGAAGGTAAACAGTGTTTCCGTGCGCTCTGGTTTCCATCACAGTTGCGCCAGAAGCAGTTTAGTCATGCTGGCCACATGACCCGGAAAGCTGTCTGTGGACAAACGCCGGCTCCCTTGGCTTGAAAGTGAGATGAGCGCCGCAACCCCATAGTTGCCTTTGACTGGACTTAACTATCCAGGAGTCCTTTACCTTTACCTTTAACCTTATCTTACCGTTTATCCTTTTTAAAGAGAAAGTTGGGGGGAGTTTCCCTTCAAATCCTATATCCCCAATATGTGCATGCACATAGCAGCTAGGGTTCCAGTTACTAACCTTTACTAAGCACTAAGTTACTAAGTTACATGGTATCTGAAGAAGTGGGCATGCACACGAAAGCTCATACCAAGAACAAACTTAGTTGGTCTCTAAGGTGCTACTGGAAGGAATTTATTTTTTATTTTTTATTTTGATTTGCTATAATATATGCACAAGTATAGAGACGCGGGTGGTGCTGTGGGTTAAACCACAGAGCCTAGGGCTTGCCGATCAGAAGGTCGGCGGTTCGAATCCCCGTGACGGGGTGAGCTCCTGTTGCTCGGTCCCAGCTCCTGCCCACCTAGCAATTCTAAAGCATGTCAAAGTGCAAGTAGATAAATAGGTACCGCTGCAGCGGGAAGGTAAACAGCGTTTCCGTGCGCTGCTCTGGTTCGCCAAAAGCGGCTTAGTCATGCTGATCACATGACCTGGAAGCTGTACGCCGGCTCCCTCGGCCAATAATGCGAGATGAGCGCCGCAACCCTAGAGTCGGTCACAACTGGACCTAATGGTCAGGGGTCCCTTTACCTTTACCTATGCACAAGTATATCGTGCATGCCCATTAAAGGTGCCGTTCTGAAAAAGCAGAGTTCTATAATCTCCCTCTCTCAAATTCGAGCAGAATTTTAGTACTTCCCCCTACAGTTTCAATTTTTTATTTTGTTTTAACTTTACTGAAAAATAACAGAAAACCAAAAAGACACATCAATCAAGTGGCGAGGGGACAAAATCCGAACGCCTTTTTGCAATTTGTTAACGAAGATATGTGCGCAGCCTTGACAGCATGTAGATCCTTTGGGTGTGCACTAGGAAGCCTCTGTTTTCCTGTCAGTGCTTCCCAGATGGATAAGCATTAAATGGACCTGTGGCGATCCCATGGACGAAAGATCATTATAATAGGAGTTACTACCAGATCAGCCTGCAGGTCAAATCACAACACACTGTTCATTTTTAAAATAAATTGTTAAAGAAATGTCATCAAACCGGTTAAAGGACAGCACTTTTTGGATCTCCGCATGAAAGCAGAATGATGATTGCTCTGTCCCTGTAAGTTACTTTCTGCGCTGAACATTATTGCCGCACTACTGTGAGATGGACCGTTTTGGAAACATTAACATAATGCCATCCCCCTTGGACCATTTCAGTACTGCAGAATATTTCACGTACATCCAACAGGACAAACTATTACTTTCTCCGTCTGGCACATAAATGCACTTGCAATTTGCATCCTTTCTCTCACCTCTCATCAGTGTGGAATTTTAACACCTTTTTCATTTATTTATCAGATTCCTTTTGAGCTCTGCTTTAATGGTGCCCTTGGGTTCGAAAGCACAAACTTTTTATGCTCTCTTAGAACCTATTTCTATGTGTTGTGGAAATGTCAAGGGTATAAGGCATAGCTACCCTTTTTGTACTGGGGTCTCTTTTGTTTTGTCAGACCATACTTGGTATAAATTTTTTATCGTTCCCTGTGGAACAGGGTTGCTTCTAACTAAACAAACAAAACCTTGATGTACATCATTCTGGCGTTCTGACTGGTTTGACACTCTCTTTCCCAACTGTGCTTAAGCAGCTGCTGATAATTTTGTGATGTGGAAACTCTTTCTCTTCCGTCCCCTCCCCGAGCCCACCTCTTTCAGTGGAACATTTGTTCCCTATGCTGTTTTCATTGTTGCTACTATAGCTGCATTTATTTTATTTATATCTCTGCTCTGGCAGTTTGTAAGGGTTCAATTCCCGCACTCCAGCCAATGGACTCAAAGGACACAACACTTGAGTTCTTGCTAAACCATAGCTGTCAACCCTCCCTTTTTTTGGCAGGAAACTCCCTTACTTCAATGCCGTTTCCCGCTACTATCCCGGATTGTTGATATCCCTTAAATTTCCCGGATTTCAAAGGAAGCAGCTCCTCTCCCTCCCTGCCGGCCAGGGACGCTCCTCAGCTGCGTTACTCGGCTGCCAATAAGGAGTCTGAGACCGACTGGGGGCGGAGCTTGCATGCCTTGTGCAGCCAGACCCTCACGCCCAACCAGACAGACAGCCTGCCTGCTGTCTACGCGCTCGCTCTTTCGCTCACCCGTTCATGCGCAGCCTCTGGAGCGCAGGGTGGCAAGGCTACTTGGTGCCATTGCACCGCCCTCACGGCATCCCTGAGCCGGCTGCCTGTTTGAGAAGGGGCCCCGAGCTCACTCTGCTTCCCCTCCTCGTGTCACCGTACTTTGGAGTAACACCCACCAGACCATAACTGTCAACTTTTCCCCTTTTTTGTGGGAAATTCCCTTATTCCGAATAGGATTCCTCGTGAGAAAAGGGAAAGGTTGACAGCTATGTGCTGATCCCTTATTTTCAAATCCGAAAGTTGACAGCTATGCTAAACTGTCGCTTTTAGGTAGACTCACCTCCTTGCTAGTCTTTTCCTATCCTCCTCCAGCTTGGTGCCATGTTGGGGATCCTAGATATAGCAGTTATGCAGATGAGCTCACAATGTGGCCCTGTTTTTAATTATAAGACATCCAAGAGTACCCTACTTGCTAATATAACCTTTCTAGCCACTGAAATGCAGAATCAGGGATGACTTTATTTCACTTTCTACTTTACATAATCCCAGAACGACAATGAAACAGCAGGCAAGGGATCAGGAGGTGATTAGTTAGGCTCACAGTTGGTGCACATGGGGAAATATTTGTTATGTGAGTCTTCTAAAGTCAATGGTGTATCCCTACGTTGTATGAAGTTTTGCGTTTAAGTGGCATTAACAACAATAACCTTTTAGAAGCTGCCCAGCTTCCTCCTCAGGAAAAAAAAAATCTCCCTGCTTCCTTTGCTCTGGGACAATGAATATTAAAATAAGAATAGGCTGAGAAAGGGCTCTACATGACCTAACTTTAATTGCTTTCATTGGTGACGAGGAATCATGAGAAATCAGAACTGAATTCCTTAAAACTCCTGATCTGTAAGCTGTGTTGAGTCCCATCAATGAAATATGTGGGCTATAATTTAATAATAATAATAATAATAATAATTTATTTATACCCCGCCCTTCCCAGCCGAAACTGGGCTCAGGGCGGCTAACACCAATAAAAATTGCAATAAAATATAAAAGAAAGAAAAACCGTTAATTAAAATACAGGTTAAAATACAATTTAAAATTTAAATGCAGCTTCATTTATCGCCCAAAATCAAAACCATAAGGGGAGGAAAAAACATCCAACCCAAAGGCCAGGCGGAACAGCTCTGTCTTGCAGGCCCTGCGGAAAGATGTCAAATCCCGCAGGGCCCTGGTCTCTTGTGACAGAGCGTTCCACCAAGTTGGGGCCAGTACTGAAAAGGCCCTGGTCCTGGTTGAGACCAGTCTAACAACCTTGTGGCTTGGGACCTCCAAAATGTTGTTATTTGTGGACCTTAAGGTCCTCTGCGGGGCATACCGGGAGAGGCGGCCCTGTAGGTAAGAGGGTTCTAGGCCGCATAGGGCTTTAAAGGTCAAAACCAGCACCTTAAACCTGATCCTGTACTCCACCGGGAGTCAGTGCAGCTGGTAAAGCACTGGATGAATGTGGTCCCACGGCAAATGCAACAGCAACGGTGCTCCACTCTCATTGGACTGACCATCAGTTCATCCACCACCAAATTAGTTGAATTCAGCATCATTCTGTGGCCATTTTCTTTCTTTGTGGTGGAAGGGAGGGCGCAAGAGCCTAAGAAGCACCTCACTGGATCAGGCCAAATGTCCATCTGCTCTCGCTTCCTGTTTTCACAGTGACCAATCAGAGGCCTTTGGGAGAGTGTGCAATAGAACTCTCTCCACTCACATTCGCCAGCCACTGGTCTTCAGAGGCTTCCATCTCTGATACTGGAGGTAGCAGAGAGCCCCCATGACTAGTAGTTGTGTGTCGAGGTCCCTAAACCACCCCTCAAATAATTCACACATCAGTCAGAATTTTTGTTTTGGTTTTTGGCATGATTTTGGCCACAACTTTATTAAAATACAAACAATGTGAGTGGTTGCTTAGGCATTGGTTAAGACTATCTGTCCCACAGGGGACAGAACTGACTACAGTCAGTAAGGGGAAAACCCTCTGGAGAGATAAAGGGGGCTGGGTGGTCTGACCCTCCCCTCTCCCCACAGGCTCCCAGGGCTCTTGCACAGCCCTAGCCCCCGACTGGGGGTTCGGACAAAAGCATATCGAGCCCCTGGATTCCTTTAACGGAATTCCCCGTACACCAGCATCAATTGGAGGGGCAGACACAGTCATAACCCCTCCTCCAACCAACATAATAACCAATGCCTAACTGCCAACCTTACAAGTTGTGACTATTTGCTACGCAGTAGGCGAAAACCAGATGGCACCAGCCAATCAGCCAAATGGAAAAATTCCTACCAGGCCCCTGACCCAACAGCAGACGATCCCATGACAGGCATAGCAAGGTCAATGCAGAGGCCTAAAATATAGGGAGGGAGGGTGGGAGATCCGAAGCACGCAACCAAGAGGGGGATCACGTTGCATAGCAACCAATATATATCCACTGGGCTGTCCATCAATAAATTGCAACATGCAATTCTCCCCAACAACACCCAGGGTCCAACACCCACGATCCCGCCCAGCACTAGAGGGATGACTTGCTGGCCCCCACCGCAACACTTGCTCTCTATGAAGGAGAACACGCTCTATTGATGGCTCTGCCTCCCACTAATTTTTCTAATCCCCTTTTAAAGTATCCTGAGTCGGTGACCATTGCCACATGGCAACCATTGATGCTGCTATGCACAAACACACACACCGGGGGGGGGGGCAGGAGCTTCAGCAAAATTGTAAATAAAAAGGAGGAGGTAGGAACCTGGGGTCATGGTGATGATGAGTCAATGAAAAGAATCAAAGAGATGGAAGGAAGAAAAAAGCAAGTAGCTCAGACAGGAGACTCTTAACCATGGGCAGGTAAACTAAGACCCAGGGGCCGGATGCAGCCCAATCGCCTTCTAAATCCAGCCCGCTCCATAATTAACATTGATTATTGCCTTCATTTTATGGATCTTTTTTAAAAAATCATATTTATTAATCTTCCAACAAAAACAGCCAATTAACACATCCATCAAATCATAATAATCCAATTTAAAACAATAAAATAAAATAAAATTAAATTAAAATTAAAAAAACACCAAATTACAATCAAATTATTAATTATTAATTTTATGGATCTATGGTCTCGTTAGACAGTAAACTCCGTGTTAAATTGCTGTTTTAGGGGGTGTTTGTCATCATCTAGAATGGATCTGTTCACTTTTCCATTACTTTCTATGGAAAACTGTGCTTCTACTTATGTACGTTTCTACTTATGGCCGGACCTCCGGAACGGATTATGGTTGTAAGTAGAGGTTCCAACAGGGAGGGTTGGTTGCTTTATTCCACGTTTTATTTGTTTTGGGGTGGTGTCATGTTTCCTTTGTTTCAGGGTGGAGTCTGGGCACCACCAGTTTTTCTTCAGTGAAACGGGTATTTTATGGCATCCAGGACAATTTAAGAATGTGCCTGCAGCCCTCAGTTGGTTAGAGCATGATACTGATAATGCCAAGGTTGCAGGTTCGATCCCTGTTTGTTGGACTAGATGATCCTCAGGACCCTTCCAACTCGACAATTTTATGATTCTGTGTTAACTCAATTAATTAGAATTCAGGAAGGGAGCTTTATGCATGGACGTGTAAAATCACCCATTTACTTATGATGTGGAACCAGTTTAGAACCTGTAATCTTCCTTTTTAAAAAGTTGTGTTTTACATAGGGTAAGTAGAATAGAATAGAATAGAATATATTTTATTGTCATTGTCCCCTTCGGGGACAACGAAATTACTCGGCTGCTCCATCCACCCAGATAGGGCACTCTACGCAAAAACAAAACAACTACAAAAACACTCATTAAAACCATACAGTATGATACAGCATAACAGGTAAGATTAGATGACTTTCAAAGTCCAGGCTTCCCATTCAAGGCCAAGATTGCTCTGGAGAAGAAGCTGTTCCTAAGACGGCTTGTTCTTGTCCTCATCGTCCTGTATCTCCTTCCTGACGGCAAGAGCTCGAAGAGATGGTGACCAGGATGTGATGGATCTTTTACTATGTCCAGTGCCTTTCTGTGGCACCTCGTGGCATAAATCTGCTCTGAGGTGGAGAGCAAGCAGCCAACAATGCTCTCTGCTGCCTTAACAACTCTGCACAACCCCCATCCTGTCCTGGGTAGTACAGCTTCCATACCATACACATAAGCCATAAGTGAGCACGCTCTCAATGGCACAGTGATAGAAGGCAAGCAGTAGCTTTTGCGGAAGATGGTTTTTCCTTAGAATTCTCAAAAAGTACAGTCTCTGCTGCGCCTTCTTCACAAGCCCCCTTGTGTTGACACTCCAGGACAGATCCTCCTGTAATTCAATGCCCAGAAATCTGAACGTTGTTACCCTCTCCACACAGATTCCATCCATCAAAAGTGGCTGGACATCGTTCTTCTTTCTCCTGAAGTCCACCACAAGCTCCTTTGTTTTCTTTGTATTTATGAGCAAGTTGTTAGCTCTGCACCACTCTGTCAGCCGCTCCACCTCATCTCTATAGTTCATTTCACCCTCCTTATCAGAGATGAGCCCAATCACGGTTTTTATTTTATTTCCCTCTTTCTGGTAATGTTGCACACACAGAGTGTGTGTGTACTTATAATAGGCATTTTGATAAATTAATATATTTTCATAGAATCATAGAGTTGGACGGCACCCCAAGGCATCTAGTCTAAACCCCTGCAATGCAGGAATCTCAACTAAAGCATCTGAGACAGATGGTCATCTAACCTCTGCTTAAACACCTCCAAGGAAGAAGAGTCCACAACCTCCCGAGGGAGTCCGTTCCACTGTCTAACACAGGGGTCAGCAAACTTTTTCAGCAGGGGTCCGGTCCACTGTCCCTCAGACCTTGTGGGGGGGCCGGACTATATTTTGGAAGGAAAAAAAAAGAACGAATTCCTATGCCCCACAAATAACCCAGAGATGCGTTTTAAATAAAAGCACACGTTCTACTCATGTAAAGACACCAGGAAGGCCCCACAAATAACCCAGAGATGCATTTTAAAGAAAAGGACACATTCTACTCATGTCAAAACATGCTGATTCCCAGACCGTCCGCAGGCCGGATTTAGAAGGCGATTGGGCCGGATCCGGCCCCTGGGCCTTAGTTTGCCTACCCATGGTCTAACAGCTCTTACGGTCAGAAAGTTCTTCCTGATGTTTTGAAACATTTTAGAGATTTATACTGTTATTAATTATTTCAAACTTAAAAATAAAATTTGCTGTTAAGCACTTCATTTCCCATTTAATGCTATCTAGAAGCATGTTATAATAATAACAAATAACAAATAAAGCCAAATAACTTGATTTTCATTGGCTTTATTTGGGGTGGCGTGGAAATCAGAAAGAAAGACTTTTGTAACACGAAAGAAGGAAGATTCCCCCACCTGGTGTGTGTGTGTGTGTGTTTAGGTGTGTCTTATCCCAAAGGATGCCTATAAAGTTGCTGAGGGCAGCCATGGTTTAAAAACCTGTGGATACAACAGCAATTACAAGAGCTGTAATAGCCGTTTCTCTGTGGCCTCATGCTGTCTCTGCTCCATAATTAACTTGTCTCCTTATTTGACAGTATTTTGTGTAGAAAAAACAACAACAAGCTAACTTCCATTGGGGGAATTCCTACATGCAACTAGCTGGCTTCCCCTTTACCCAGCACATTGTAGGAATATTTTCCTCATTAAAATAACAAGAATTTTAATTACACGTGTTATTGCCTAGGCTACAAAAAATGTTCATGTTAAAGGGGATTTGTATTACAAACAGCACAAATAAGGAACTGTCTCGTTTAAAATGAAGAAATTGGTTAAGCGGGTTCTCCTTCATGGAGAGCACGTGTTGCGATGGGGGCCAGCAAATCAGCCCTCTGTTGCTGGGCGGGATTGTATAGATGGTCACTGCTGTGATTGGGCCCTGGGTGTCATTGGGGGGGATTTCTATGTTGCAATTGTTGATGGACAGCCCAGCAACTATATACTGCTTGCCTTGTAGCGTGATATTCCCCTTTGCTGCATGTATTGGATCTCCCGACTCTCCCTCCCTGTGTATGACCTTGCTATGCCTGTCATGGGGTCATCTGCTTTTGGGGCAGGGGCCTGGTAGGAATTTTTCCATTTGGCTGATTGGCTGGTGCCATTTGGTTTTTGCCTACTGCATAGCAATTAGTCACAACTTGTTAGGTTGGCGGTTAGGCATTGGTTTTTAATTTGGTTGGTGGAGGGGTCAGGATTGGCTATGTCTGCCCCTCCAATGCTGCTGCTGCGTGGGGAATTCCATTAAAGGAATCCAGGGGCTCGCCATGCTTTTGTCCGTATCCCCTGGGAGCATTTGGGGAGAGGCGAGGGTCAGACCCCCGGCTCCCATTCTCTCCCCAAAGTGTTTTCCCTTTACTGACAAATGTCAGTTCTGTCCCCAGCGGGACAGATAGTCTGAACCAATGCCTAAGCAACCACTCACATATCTTGTATTTTAATAAAGTTGTGGCCAAAATTATGCCAAAAACCTTAAACTTAAATTTCTGTCTGAAGTGTGTTTCATTTGAGGGGTGGTTTGGGACCTCGACACGCAAACCAAGACTTTGCAGTGTGTGTGTGTCTGTGTGTGTTGTGTGTGTATCTTTTTTTTGGGGGGGTAGCAATATTACTGTATGCATGAGACATTCAAAACTACATTTTGTGCCCTCTTTGGGCATCATTAGTTTGTTTAAAAGCCAGCTTAGGGCAGACAACAGGATGAGTTTATTTAAAAGCTGGGATGGGGAGGGCTCTGGGACTATGATGAGTGGATGGCAGTTAAATGATACTCTATACTCAGGGTACGAAAATGCACAAAACAGGTTTAAGAGTCACAACATAAAAATATTCTTGAAATGTAAAAACCTCTATTAAATACAGTGCTGCAGATTGTCACATGTCATTAAGCCAGAAACAGCTTTAGATGATCGACTAAAAGCTCTACTGATGCAGAAGTAATAAAGTACAAATTTGTCATTTTACAAACTCATGTAGATGAAATTATCGGTGTACAACTCCCATCGCCAACATGTTTGTGCCGGGAAACTTCATTTGTCAATGCATTTAATCTTGCTGGTCTTTATCAGCAGTGCAAAATTAGCTGTGGGAACGAAAGGAATCCAAATAGAGGAGGGTTTCTTTTCCTGCAGCATTTCCCCCCTCGCAGGTAAATAAATACATTATTAACTGCTGTATTAAATACATTAAATAAATAAATGCAGTTAAATAATCTGTTATATTATTGTCCATTAAGGATGGTACCACTGGTCTGCAGAATTCAAAATGGATGAAATATCTCTTTCTTAAGAAGCAAGGATATAAGTCATCCGGCATATAGGACATGCTCCAAGTTACTTGATCTTTTTCTGTAGTACAGGCTGATTTGAAGCCTTCCTGTTAGCCTCAAAAAGTCATCTGGTAAAGTGAATGCCACTTTACCAGATGACTTTTTGAGTAATGCCACTTCTCTACTGTATACAGTCCATCCATCCATGTCTACTACAAAGTCCAGCTTTCCCATCATCCTTGACCATTGGTCATGACGGCTGGGGTTGATGAAAGTTGGAGGTCACGAGGTTTGGGGAAGCAGCAAAATAAAGACTGGCCAAATAGAAAACAGCGAGTTTAAATCACATTGTTCTGGAAGAGCCAGGATGCACAGTGTCGGAGCCTGGTAGGCCTCACTGGAGATGGCATTGCAAAGGACTGGCACCACAACTGAAAAGGCCCTGCTTCCCAGAGGTATCCACTGAACCTCAGTGAGCCAGGGCACACTGAGCAGGGCCTCAGGTGTCAAACAGTGTAAACAAGGAAGGCTACAGGAATGAACAGTTGAAGAAGAAGAAGAAGAAGAAGAAGAAGAAGAAGAAGAAGAAGAAGAAGAATTTATTATTTATACCCTGCCCCTCTGGCTGGGTTTCCCCAGCCACTCTGGGTGGCTTCCAACAGAATATTAAAAATAGAATCAAACATTAAAAACATCCCTAAACAGGGCTGCCTTCAGATGTCTTCTAAAAGTAAGGTCTTTGTTTATTTCCTTGACATCTGATGGGAGGGCGTTCCACAACCGAGAAGGCCCTCTGCCTGGTTCCCTGTAACCTCACTTCTTGCAGTGAGGGAACCGCCAGAAGGCCCTCGGCGCTGGACCTCTACCACCACATTGCTCCTACATCTTTCAATCTGTGCAAACAGCCAACAATAAATTTGTCACTTGAATAATAGAGTCATGCACTATGAGACATCCAGGGGTGACTTATCTACGTAAACGAGCCATCTGTAGAACTTTTCATATATCACCCAATGTGCTTTTTACAGGCATCAGTTCACATATTCATCAGTCAGTCATCTAGTTAAAGGTAAAGGTAAAGGGACCTCTGACCAATAGGTCCAGTCGTGTCCGACTCTAGGGTTGCGGTGCTCATCTCGCTTTATTGGCCGAGAGCCGGTGTACAGCTTCCAGGTCATGTGGCCAGCATGACTAAGCCGCTTCTGGCGAACCAGAGCAGCGCACGGAAACGCCGTTTACCTTCCCGCCGGAGCGGTACCTATTTATCTACTTGCACTTTGACGTGCTTTCGAACTGCTAGGTTGGCAGGAGCAGGGACAGAGCAACGGGAGCTCACCCCGTCGCAGGGACTCTAGGGTTGCAGGGATTCGAACTGCTGACCACTGGCCCTAGGCCAGTGATGGCTAACCTTGACACTCCAGATGTTTTGGAACTACAACTCGCATCATCCCTAGCTAACAGTGGTCCTGTTTCAATATTAGTTTCTGGGCTAGAGGGTGAAGCAAAGGAAGGCTGTTTGTGCCCTCCTCAGAAGTACCAGTATCTGCTTGGCCACTATGTAGGAAACAAGTTTAGTAGCATATTTTGCAATGCACCAGAAGACTCTGCCTCCGGAAGTCACATGCTAAACCTGCAGGTGCCTCCACAGTCTTTAAATTTGCCCATATTGTTCCCCCCATCTTAAAGTTACCCATGGCAGTTAGATGCAATTAGAAGTCCTTTATAACCAATCAACCAGCCCACCCCCTGCCCTGCCCCACCATTATTCAGTTGCAATTTAAGGAAAGAAAAACTGCTGTATTCTTCCTTTGCACTAAGATCTTCTCTCCATCAGTAACATGACCTTTGCCAGCAGGGGAGAAAAACGCTGAGTCCCATCCAACAAGCAATTGATGAGAAAGTAGAATCTTCCGTTCTGCCAATTACAGATAGTAATTGCTATGTAATGAAGTTAATGTTTTGTAGAATTTATAACCTGATATTAATGGAGGCTCTGTTCTATCCTCTGCCTTTCTACTTCATTTTCACCCAGCTTCTCCACAACAAAAGAAACAGGACAATATGGGAAGGCTCATTAATTCTATTCCGTTTTGATTTCCCACCCCCTTCTGCCCTCCCCACACACCCCGCACCCCAGTTCTCCGGGAGGTTAAACAAGAGCGATGTCACCAGGTCTTTCCATAAAGTCTGGTTCACGTGAGGGTGAAAGTTGCCTCTGCAGAGAAGCTACCACTGTATAAATACGCTCCTTTCACTTTCAATTCAGGCCGTTTTAATAGCAGGGCCATTTTATGGCTTTCTTGATCACCAATTACACCACCAAGAACAATGGTCCCGGAGCTTAGATAAGCAGGCCTCAAATTTGCCAATGTGTTTCGTAGCAACACTTTCTTTGAAAGCAAGAATAGCCTCATTACAAGGATGAAGATGGATCAGGGCTTCGAAAAAAGCTCTTAACCCCAGGACAATATGCTAACCTAACTGCAACCGTCCCCCACCCGGCATCCCGCCCTCCCACCAATTCCTACTGTATTATTCTGACCCCAGGCTGCCCCCTTAACACTGTGTCTGACCTTTGCATTCTAAAAGGAACCACATAGGCCTCTGCTATCTTTAATGTCGCTGCAGAATTTGGGAGGGTGTCTTTGACTTCGCTGACAATGGGATCTAGGAAAAATAAATCATAAGGCCTCAGTGCCACAAACTGAGGAATTCCAGAGTAACTCAAAAGCATTTCCATGTCAATCTGTTTCTCTCTTAATGGACGGAAGCATTTAAATCAGGAAGTGCCACCTCCTATATCTTCTTGCTTAGGAAGTACAAGCTGGATGAGGATACAACACAAAGCTGATTAGATATCAATCCCTATCAATGACTGAGAGAGCAGGTCTGTTTTAACACACAACACACAAATATATCATTAAATTGCTGTAGTAAATAAAGTTGTTTTGTTGTTGCTTCCTAAAGCCATGCCACACACCCTTGTGGTTCCAGATTTCTTTCTTTATCCGTAGTAGCCCAGTTAACACTTCAGTAATAATACAACTCCTTATTATGATTGGGACTTTCCAGTTGAGTTAGTGGGACTTCTCCATCACAGTTGTGACAAAAGGCTCATTTATAAATGCATGTTCATTGCCTTGTGCAATTACTCCCTGTGCAATTTAGCAGCCCAGTTTTGCATTGTTCTAAACCATGGGTAGGCAAACTAAGGCCCAGGCTGCCATTCTGACCATTCTGAAGTAGGTCTTGTTCATTGAGGATCACGGCCCCACCATGGTAAATGGAGTTAGGATTGCAATCTAAATTATCCTTGACTTTTGCTGGGAAGTGTTGAATCTATCATGGGTCAACCAAACCTTACCTGAATCTGTGAAGTGACTGCAATGTAAATGATTGGGGGTGGGGGGGTGGGGAGGGGGGAAATGCAGCATGGAAGTTCTACCCAGCTCTTTCATACAGTTGAGGTGCTACTTAATGGTTCAGCTATCAGATTCAGATTTATTGTTACGGTCCTCGACCAGCACACACAGATATACATAAAAACAATCCAAAATACAATCTAAAATATAAAATATACTAGAAATATGAACTTTAACCATTATATGAAATTATTAGATAAAAGGATATCACCACTTTAGAGGATGGGCTACCGCTAATAGTGGCACTGATTCTTCTTTAGCTCTATTCTGGAGTTATATGGATACTGCTAATTAAAACGGACCGAATTTTTATGGCTCTAGCGCAGAATTTAGCTACCTTAGCTGTCACATTAGAGTTAACATCTGAAAGAAGCCATTCTATATCAAAACTGTCCGAACGTCCTGGAAGATCGGCCAGCGTTGTGTGGATGAGACCACCTCGCACATCCTTGTAGAAACAGCATCGCAGGAGCACGTGGTGAATAGTCTCCACCTCTCCGGATCCGCATGGGCAACGTCTCTCGCCCAATGGGACCCGATTGAACTTCCCTTGCAAAATAGCTGATGGCATAACGCGGTTTCGGGCTAGGGTGAATGCTCGTCTATGCGAGGGCGTTTCGAGATGGAATAGATATCTAGCTGGGAGGGACAGGTATCTCCGTTCCTCCTGGATAAGAAAGTGAGGGACATTGCTCAAATCCTTCTGCCTTTCTATATCTGTTATCCTCTGTTTGACAGTGATCTTTGGTTCAGCTATCAAATAATATAGGAACTGCAAAGGTGGCTGAGTTTTTATCAACAGTATCTCTTAAGAGTGGTGAATGGCACTATTTAGCGGGAAGAAACTCCAGTGGAAATCCTCGTTATTACGTATTTTTACATGGCTGTTTATTTGTATATATTTTAAAATTCAATATATGGATGTTTTATGATGGCCTATATTTTTCTTCTTCTTTTTGAAATAAATTTTATTTGAGTTTACAAAATTTTATTACATTCAATTTTATTTGATTATAACAAAACCAAATACATAACCATAAATAGAGATTTATCTGACTCTCCAGACTTCCCCCCTCCCCTCCATGTTTCCTATTGTCAACATCTTCAACTGCACATTATTTCGCAATCCATATATTGTATTTCTTCATATTGTCCACAGTATCTGTTGCATTACAAGTGTTGTTATCCTGCTAATGTTTTCATCTGCTTATAGTGGTCTCCTAAACAAATTATAAATTTTCCCCATTCTTTCTTAAAGTTTTTGTCTCCTTTGTTTCTGAGCTTTCCAGTCAGTTTTGTCATTTTGGCATATTCCAACAGCTTGGTTTGCCATTTCTCTCTGGTAGGGACTTTCTCTTCTTTCCATCTCTGGGCTAGTAGCATCCATGCTGCTGTTGTCCTGTACATAAAAAGTCTTTTCTGGTCCTTTGGGATGTCGGTACCTACAATTCCTAATAAAGAAGCTTCTGGTTTTTTTTTTACAAAGGTTATTTTGAACATTTTTTTCAATTCGTTATATATCATTTCCCAGAATGCTTTAGTTACCTCACATGACCACCACATATGATAAAAGGTACCCCTCCTTTCTCTTTACTTTTCCAGCAGGTATGTAATGCCTAATAAAGGTTTGGTGAAGTAAGTAAGTAGATCAAATAATATAATATCCACCAAAATTTCAAAAATGAAAATATGGACATCTGCACTGCATGCGTAGCTGAGCTATGGGCAGAGGTTTGGCAGAAAAATCAGGAATCAGGAAGTCATGCTAACTAGGAATGGACAAATCTGTCAAGTTCTGTTGGCCCCATTGCAAATTGTTCTTTAAGATGTCCCCGTAAACATTCGCATGCATTTTTGTGCCCATGTGAACCATTTTTGTTGACAAATATAGAATTAGATATAGATTAGATACAGGGACGTAGGTGGCGCTGTGGGTTAAACCACAGAGCCTAGGGCTTGCCGATCAGAAGGTCGGCGGTTCGAATCCCCGCGACGGGGTGAGCTCCCGTTGCTCAGTCCCTGCTCCTGCTAACCTAGCAGTTCGAAAGCACGTCAAAGTGCAAGTAGATAAATAGGTAACACTCCAGCGGGAAGGTAAACGGCGTTTCCGTGCACTGCTCTGCTTTGCCAGAAACGGCTTAGTCATGCTGGCCACATGACCCGGAAGCTATACGCCGGCTCCCTCGGCCAGTAAAGCGAGATGAGTGCTGCAACCCTAGAGTCGGACACGACTGGACCTAATGGTCAGGGGTCCCTTTACCTTTAACTATGTTGCTGAGGGCACTGCAAATGTGCAAATTAACGTTTTCACAAAGGCTACCAAATATCGTTCCAAAGAGAGGGCATTTCTAAGCACTATCACAAAGAGTAGGTGTGTTTTTGCGCTGAGAATTGCATCACAACATTTGGAAAGATAGCTGTGATTTGGCTTGCGAATAGGCAGATTTTCATTAAAATGCAAACTGAATGAACTTGTTCCCTGATTGATAACACCCACACAAGTTAGGCTTCCGCCAGCCTTGAGCTGTTTAACTCACTTCATGCCACCAAGGCTGAAGAAATGCTCTGCATGGCAACTGAAGAAGGAGTAGGTCCTCAGCAAGGAGAGCTGAATCAGCAGGGGATAGGGATGGAGGAGGAATTCCATTCAGTATACAGTTAAAGCTAAACCTAGCAAATTCAAACTGCCTGAAACAATATGCAAACTGAAACACAGCTATCTGTCACTATTTGCACTTATCCGAGTTTTGTGGTGTAGTTGTCTGACCAAACCACGTGTACAAAATCACAATTATTGGGGAGAAGGGGATAAAAAAATGAAGACCATAGAATTGTAGAGTTGGAAGTTACTGATGAAAATAACATAAAAATGAGTTATATCTCTGAAAATTGCAGAAAAGTACATTAGTCAAATTTGTTTATTGATGGGGGAAATTCACACTGAAACGCTGATATACACGAGGCAGCAATTGTATCATCTTTGTAAAAATAAAAAAGCAGTGTTCTGGTTGTGAGCGAGATGTGGCACACAGCCAGTAATTTATTGTTCATGTATGTACATATTAATATCTATCAATTGCTCGCTGGCAAACTTAAGATGCATGGCTCTGGCATCCAGCACAATGAATCATACCCAGGATTTAACTCATAATTATTTCTGCAAACAAGGTAGTTTAATCTTAATGAAGAGATGATCAAAAGCAGATAAAACAATGCCCAATGGAGAATTTAGATCAGTCTTTCCCAACCTGGTGCCCATCAGTCCTAGCCAGTACATCCCTACTGCCTGGGACTGGTTGGAGTTGTAGACAAACAACACCTCACTGACACCTGGCTGCATTGGATTTTCAGGCTTCCAGCAAACCATGCATGTAAACAGTTAATTCCAGCCATTAAGGTGACTTTGGACAGTCTTCTCATCCTTGCTACGCAGAGAGTTTGATCCACAAACTCATTCTCCCATTTATCTGTCATTATCTACAGACCTAATGTTTTAGGAGGAATTTTGGACATAAATCTGATGTACACATCTAAATTCACATCCAAATGTAGGTCAGACTGTGGATGCTAAATATCTACCTTGTTACAGGTAGGTAGCCGTGCTGGTCTGCCGTAGTCGAAACAAAATAAAATAATTCCTTCCAGTAGCACCTTAGAGACCAACTAAGTTTGTTCTTGGTATGATCTTTCGTGTGCATGCACACTTCTTCAGATACACTGAAACAGAAGTCACCAGACTCTTATATATAGTGAGGGGGGGATTACTCAGAAGGGTTGTGGGAATGGGTGATTGGCTGATTGGATTCTTATCTCATTATACATGATAAAGCTATTTTTAGCTATCTCACCCCTTGCTTTTCCCTGCAAGACCAATTGCAGTCCACACCTATCAGCCTATCACCCATTCCCACCACCCTTCTGAGTAATTCCCCTCCCCACCCTCTCACTATATATAAGGGACTAGTGACTTCTGTTTCAGTGTATCTGAAGAAGTGTGCATGCACACGAAAGCTCATACAAGGAACAAACTTAGGTAAAGGTAAAGGGACCCCTGACCATTAGGTCCAGTCGTGACCGACTCTGAGGTTGCGGCGCTCATCTCACATTATTGGCCGAGGGAGCCGGCGTACAGCTTCCGGGTCATGTGGCCAGCATGACAAAGACGCTTCTGGCGAACCAGAGCAGCGCACGGAAACGCCGTTTACCTTCCCGCCTATTTATCTACTTGCACTTTGACATGCTTTCAAACTGCTAGGTTGGCAGTTCATCTCTAAGGTGCTACTGGAATGATTTTTTTTATTTTGTTTTATCTACCTTGAATTGCTTTCAATGTGATGCATTGAAAAGTGCATCTCTACCCAGATTTGGGGGCAACTATTCATGCATAACTGCTTTTTAAATTTGCAACTAGAATGGATTAGGTTAGTACATGTAGGTTGCAATTTATCTGGAAGTAAATGCCATTGAACTCATAAACTTATTTCTAGGGTGACATGCATAGGATTGCATTGTTTGTATAGGACATTATATCCTATGGTTCACACGCACTCCCCATTACAATTTTCTTAACTCTTATCCAGGACGTTTTTGCCAAAATTTTGGAAGACATCCCTTTTTGTTTGGGTTATAATTGTAAGATTATAATGATCTGGATCTGGATACTGGCGTTAATGAGTATATGTCAAAAAGTAGGAGGTTAGAGGCGGGGGAAATAGTTAAAAATGTTGAGACCGGAGAGAGGAAAGGGTGTAAAAAGAAGAAATTTAGGAGTGTTAAATTAGGTTTGAACAAAGGAATTTGATAAGGGTTTAGGAAAGTATCAGAAGTAATGAGGTGCCGAGGTATAGAAAAAAAGGAGTTAGTTTAAGTAAAATGATTATGGTATTTTATGTTATTGTGAAAAAGGATAAGGAATGTAAAAATAGATAATTTTATGAATTTGGAAAACTGACTAAGAGGATAGATAATGAATTCAACAGAGGGGGACTTGAGGAAGTCAACCGAAATATGAACTTGAGGAAAGGAAGAATACCTGGCCCACAGAAATGGGCCAGGCCTAAGCAATGATACTGAATATGTTAACTACGTTAAATGTGTAATGTTTATTGTCTTGCCCGGTGAGAGAGGGGAATGGAAACCTGCTTCCCCCAGTGAGAGGGGGGGAAGGATGAAGGTATTGTAAAGTGCTTAAAATTGCTAAAATCAATTTTAAAAATTTGGAAAAAATATAATGATCTTTTTAATTGCATATCCTATATAATAAAGTCCAAGTGTCTCTGCGTCCAGTCCCTGTGTCCATCCCTGTGTCCTACTGCGCATGTGCCCCACGGACACAGGGATTGGAGCGCAGAGACTTCGGCAGGCCGGGTTGTTGAAGCGGCGGGTGCGCGCTCGCGTGAACTTCATTCTAAGCGGCAGCGGCCATTACAAGTGGCGGCTGAGTTGGCCTGCCGGGGCCTGGCTGGTGCCAGTGCCACCACTGCCGCGATGCGCCTCCTGCGCTGCCTGCTGAAGGGCCATTCGGCGATGGCCGGGGCGCCAAAGTACATCGAGCACTTCAGCAAGTTCTCGCCGTCCCCGCTTTCCATGATGTTCTAGCGCCCGTTAATTTAATGGGCTTCATGTCTACTAGTGGAATTATAAACCACATGGGTGTCAGTTTGCCCTTTCATCCACATTTAAAGAAAAACACACAATGTATTTACTTGTGTATGTCACTTGTATCTTGAGCTCATTTCATCATCAATCTTTTACTTTCTCCAAATTCACAGTCATAGAGGGGTTTATAGATCTTTGACACCCAGACTGGCAGCTTGATCTGAAAAAATGTCTATGTTAACAACAACTAGTTGGAGCTGAATGCACAGCCACCGTTGTTGAAGGATTCAAAACTAGGACTGGCTAAGAAATGTGTCATCAGCAGATTGCTGAAACAATAAACCCCTTTATATACAGTTCACCTTAGGAGAGATTTAGCAATGTTGTGATTTACGAAGGGCAGGCATCAACAATTCAGTAAGTGAAAGTATTTATACCTAATAGCTACTTTTCAGTGTAGTTTATAGTGGAAAGTAATGTTGCGTTTCGCTGTGCCTGGGAGATGACTTTACTGAAGATTAGTTATACTTGCTGATGACTTCAAACTTCAGCCGGCTGAACTGTATCTCTACGCTTATCTGTACTTAACCTTATGTGCCCTTTTGCTGCTATCTGGGGTGTGCTTTTGGCAGAAAAACAGGACGCTGTCTAACCGCACAATCATTTCCCATTAAAAATGAAACATGAAACTAGGCTGAGGCACACACTTCACAGGGGGCACATGAAGTAAACGTCCTTTATCTGCTATGTCCAAAAATCAAGGCCATCCGTTGATATGGCGAGATGGGTCACTACTGGCAATGCGAAGGAACAAAATAAAGAACATGGAATTTCAGCTGTAACCATCTAGTTTTCCATGGCATCGGACTATTTGGAATAGAGCTGCCACCTACACTTTGCCAAAAGCAGAGCCTGGCACAGGTGTTGCAAGTTCCTTTCGACACATTCTTAATAATAATAATTTTTTTTGTACCCCGCCCATCTGGCTGGGTCCCCCCCAGCCACTCTGGGCGGCCTCCAACAGATATTAAAATACATTAAAATATCACAGGTTAAAAACTTCCCTAAATAGGGCTGCCTTCAGGTATTTTCTGAATGTCAGATAGTTGTTTATCTCTTTAACCTCTGCTGGGAGGGCGTTCCACAGGGCAGGCGCCACTACCGAGAAGGCCCTCTGCCTGGTTCCCTGTAGCTTTGCTTCTCGGAGTGAGGGAACCGCCAGAAGGCCCTCGGCGCTGGATCTCAGTGTTCGGGCTGAACGATGGGGGTGGAGACGCTCCTTCAGGTATACAGGACCGAGGCCGTTTAGGGCTTTAAAGGTCAGCACCAACACTTGTGCTCGGAAACGTACTGGGAGCCAATGTAGTTCTCTCAGCACCGGTGTTATGTGGTCCCAGCGGCCACTCCCAGTCACCAGTCTAGCTGCCACATTCTGGATTAGTTGTAGTTTCCGGGTCACCTTCAAAGGTAGCCCCACATAGAGCGCAATGCAGTAGTCCAAGCAGGAGATAACTAGAGCATGCACTACTCTGGCGAGACAGTCTGTGGGCAGGTAGGGTCTCAGCCTGTGTACCAGATGGAGCTGTTAGACAACCGCCCTGGACACAGAGTTAACCTGCGCCTCCATGGACAGCTGTGAGTCCAAAATGACTCCCAGGCTGCGCACCTGGTCCTTCAGGGGCACAGTTACCCCATTCAGGACCAGGAAGTCCCCCACGTCCGCTCGGACCCTGTCCCCCCAAAATTTTGGCAGACTCCTTTCTGTATGACTCCAGTAGTTATCCCCCCACCCCCCAAAAAAAAGAGTTAATGAAATGGACCTTACACAGGTTTTCCGAGTTAGTAGTAATAGCAGGGAACCAGGAACTGAAACCTCATTAATGAGATACTTTGTGCAGTGGGGATTTTGAAGTATTGCTGTTTTGGTGCTAAAGTAGCCCATTCTCCCAGGCAGATTCATATTAGGCCCAGATGTACCTGTCCATCTTGGTTTCTCTCAGTTTCTCCTTTTTCCAATCTTAAGTCCAGTTCTTCACATTTCCACATCACTGGAGAGCCAGTGTGGTGTAGTGGTTAGGAGCGGTAGACTCTTAATCTGGTGAACCGGGTTCGCGTCTCCGCTCCTCCACATGCAGCTGCTGGGTGACCTTGGGCTAGTCACACTTCTCTGAAGTCTCTCAGCCCCACTCACCTCACAGAGTGTTTGTTGTGGGGGAGGAAGGGAAAGGAGAATGTTAGCCGCTTTGAGACTCCTTCAAAAGCGGGATAAAGTGATAAAGCGGGATATCAAATCCCAAACTCTTCTTCTTCTTTTAAAAAAATGCCCTCATGAAAATGAACAAGCATTTTAGTGTGAATTTCTCCAAATAAACCTTTTGTTTGCAACATTTTTGCAAAGCAACCTTCTCTAATATAAGGCGTTTTGGTGTGTTGTTTCGAATAATATATGCATTTTAAGAAACACTTTATCCTAGTATATGCATGTCTGTACAGATTAGCTGGCTGGAGAACTGCATTTCAAAATTCAGGGAAGTGTGGATTTTGAAGGTTAGCTGCATTTTGGGTTGGCTAATTGGGTTTAGAAAAGTTCTGATTGGGTAGGTTCACCTTTAAATGCAAAGGGAATCCAGTTTCTACCCCATCCTTACTTCACAGCACACACATATGTACATGCTTTGAAATAATGTGTGAGTAGTTCTAGGTTAGCCCTTACCGTGACATGCACTGCAACCAGACCTCCCCCACTATCTGTATATCAGGTTGTCATGGGGTGAGAAGGGATGCTGTGAATGTACATTGGTACACATGTAGCCCTCCTCCATGTGACAGGAGGCAAACCTGTCCTAGTGGAGATTGATATTAGAACAACAGAGGATAGGGTGCAAGGGATGCATATTTGTTGTTAATTTTTGGACTATGCTAAGGACTTAAAGGGACGCAGGTGGCGCTGTGGGTTAAACCACAGAGCCTAGGGTTTGCCGATCAGAAGGTCGTAGGTTCGAATTTCCGCAACGGGATGAGCTCCCGTTGCTCGGTCCCTTGTCCTGCCAACCTAGCAGTTCGAAAGCATGCAGTGCAAGTAGATAAATAGGTACCACTCTGGTGGGAAGGTAAATGGTGTTTCCGTGCACTGCTCTGGTTCTCCAGAAGTGGCTTGGTCATGCTGGCCACATGACCTGGAAGCTGTACGCTGGCTCCCTCGGCCAGTAAAGCGAGATGAGTGCCGCAATTCCAGAGTTGTCCGCTGAGCCTCTTCAGCTTGCCAATCAGAAGGTCAGTGGTTCAAATCCCCGCTATGGAGTGAGCTCCCGTTGCTCTGTCCCAGCTCCTGCCAACCTAGCATTTTGAAAGCACACCAGTGCAAGTAGATAAATAGGTACTGCTCTGGCAGGAAGGTAAACGGCGTTTCTGTGCACTGCTTTGGTTTCAGTATTCCGTTGTGCCAGAAGTTGTTGAGTCATGTTGGCCACATGACCCGGAAAAACTGTCTGCGGACAAACGCCGGCTCCCTCGGCCTGTAAAGCGAGATGAGCACCGCAACCCCAGAGTCGTCTGCGACTGGACTTCACCGTCAGGCTTCCTTTACCTTTACCTTTTCAAGGACTTAAATAAGACTGGACTGCATTGCTAGTTTGTTTTAAGAGCACTGTGTCAAATAATAATAATAATAATAATAATAATAATAATAATAATAATTTATTTGTCCCCCGCCCATCTGGCTGGGTCTCCCCAGCCACTCTGGGCAGCTTCCAGCAAACATTAAAATACATTAAAATGTCACACATTAAAAACTCCCCTAAACAGGGCTGCCTTCATATGTTTTCTATATGTCATGTAGTTGTTTATCTCTTTGACCTCTGATGGGAGGGCGTTCCACAGGGCGGGCGCCACTACCAAGAAGGCCCTCTGCCTGGTTCCCTGTAGTTTTGCTTCTTGCAGTGAGGGAACCGCCAGAAGGCCCTCGGCGCTGGATCTCAGTGTCTGGGCTGAACGGTGGGGGTTTGTATTTTGCAACATTTATTTTGTAACTGGTTTAAGACTGTTTACAGTAAAGCTTTCCTTGTGGTGGAGATCACATTCATTTCTACTCTGCACAAGGTCCAGACCAGGGATTCCATTGCAACAACTCTTACACCGTCGTGATGGCATATTACTTCTAACAAACAGCAAGTCCATTCATTTGAGCAAAACTTCAGATATTCCTTTTGAATATCTTTGCGGTACTCTCAATAATCACTGCTCCTTGGAGGAGGAAGAACTCACTGAACTCTAGCTTAAGTATCTCTGCCCCAGTTGCTGTCTCCCCAAAGGTCAAAAGTTAGAAGATGACCTTCTTCAGCTGTTCAAGAAGCACAAAATGGTTATGCCCACAATGGATGACAGATTCATGACTCATTGGGCATTTACCAAGTAATCAGAATCCAAGTCCCATTAAACTGGATCTGAAATTATCTTGCTCCAAACATTTATTCTCCGTGTACTTTGATGTTAAATATTCTTTAGGTAACCAGTCTTGTTGGCTTTCATGTGAGGCACAGTAAAAATGTTTGTAATTCACCATGGTTTATTTTTATTTTATTGTTGCATTTTATTAGTAGGGTTGCTTTACCGTGAACAACAACAACAACAACAACAACAACAACAACAACGGTGATAATATTAACTTTGTATTATGCTTTCCTAGGCAAATAGCACAGAAATATATCGGATGAGAATTTTTTACAAGCTACTTCTCTGGCCTATGTAGAAGCAGGGTTAAAATGCTGCAAATAAGCTTAGGTAACAGATAATAATAATAAATAAACTTTATTTGCAAAGCCAACAGCCATAGCAATAAAAGACACAAAATATACAAATAAAAACAACAATGGATAAAAAGAGCGATCAAATGACTATGATTGTCGTTCAGATATTGGCCCTTAACCTCATTGCACCCTCGATAAACCTAGCAACCTTTGTTGTTATCAGATCATCTTGATCTGACAAAAGAAAGAACAACGTGGCAGCAGAAGGGCGGCCTGGGATAGTAAGTAAGAGTGGTGTAATAAACTCAGACCTCATATCTCTGTAGAGGGAGCAAGACAGGAGGACATGAGCCACTGTTTCCAGGTTGCCATCTCCACAGGGGCAGAGTCGTTTTTCGATTGGAATCTTCTGATATCTGCCCTCAAGTACAGCAGAGGGCAACACATCCAATCTAGCTAGAGTGAAGGCACGTCTGAATTTTGGGATGGTTAATTTGTGCAAGTAAGGTGCCAAGGTAACAGATATTTGAAGCACTGGAATTCTTAGGTCCTCATCTCACAAGTTTCCAAGGTGATGTGCATGGTACAGGGCCGGATTTAGGTTTGATGAGGCTCTAAGCTACTGAAGGTAATGGGGCCCTTTATATGTCCAGCTGTCCTTTGTCAACAACAAATTGTCCCTGTTTTTTGTGTTGACTATATTCTATATAGTAATTTATGGACCTAATAGGTCCATATACAACACAAAACACTGTTGCTGTATGTAGGTTTTATTTTATTTGTTTTTTATCTTATATTTTGGAAATGTACATCCAGTTTTTTTCCCCTTTAACTTTTTTTGGGGCCCCCAAGAGAGTGGGGCCCTAAGCTACAGGGAACCAGGCAGAGGGCCTTCTTGGTAGTGGTGCCCGCCCTGTGGAACGCCCTCCTAGCAGAGGTCAAAGAGATAAACAACTACCTGACATTTAGAAAATACCTGAAGGAAGCCCTGTTTAGGGAAGTTTTTAATCTGTGATATTTTAATGTATTTTGATATTTGTTGGAATCCGTCCAGAGTGGCTGGGGAGACCTGGCCAGATGGGCGGGGTACAAATAATAAATTATTATTATTATTATTATTATTATTATTATTGTTGTTGTTGTTGTTGTTGTTATTTGGCTTATACGTAAATCCAGCACTGGCATGGTAAGAAAGGTCACTGCAATTTAAATATGACAGACATATTTGAAAGAAAAGAAACACATTGTGGGGTGATATTTTAATATGCAGTGCACAGAAACCTGGAGGGCCAAACATAATGAACAGGTACTATTGGGCTGGTATAGAAAGGACTTACCTCACATCAAACTATAGCAGTGGTTGTGGGAATCTAGAGATTTAAACTGAGGGAATAAGGTATAGTTCAGACATCAGGGGGTTTTTTTTTAATCCATTGGTGACCACCAAGAAACATTTATAACCCCACAAGCTGTTGTTGTTTAGTCGTTTAGTCGTGTCCTCGTAAAAAAGTTGGAGTTCTTGTTGTACAATACACTGAAATAAATGTTACCAAGAACTCTGGCCACAAGTTTTAACAAAACAATAAGTTTACTCGTGAGTAAGTTCAAATGGCATATCAATCCTGTCAAGATTTACAGCCTTAAACAAAAATAATAGTTTCACAAAGAAAAAGTCTTTTGGAGATTGAAGTTAGGGCTTCTGAGATGTGATGTAAAAACCGAAAACCAGGACAGGGCAACGCATAGAAAAACACAGGAAAACTTGAATATACACCGATCCACTTATCTAAGACGCCACATTCACCAAAGATTCAAAAGAAACAGAAATTATATATTATTCACATTCTTTTCAAAAAACGAGCTGAAGAAGGCATCTGCGTCGAAACAGGGCCCTGTCCTGGTTTCCGGTTTTCACATCACATCTCAAGCCCTAACTTCAATCTCCAAAAGACTTTTTCTTTGTGAAACTATTATTTTTGTTTAAGGCTGTAAATCTTGACAGGATTGAAGTGCCATTTGAACTTACTCACGAGTAAACTTATTGTTTTGTTAAAACTTGTGGCCAGAGTTCTTGGTAACATTTATTTCAGTGTTTAGTCGTGTCCGACTCTTCGTGACCCCATGGACCAGAGCACGCCAGGTACTCCTGTCTTCCACTGCCGTTTGGTCAGACTCATGTTGGTAGCTTCGAGAACACTGTCCAACCATCTCATCCTCTGTCGTCCCCTTCTCCTTGTGCCCTCCATCTTTCCCAACATCAGGGTCTTTTCCAGGGAGTCTTCTCTTCTCATGAGGTGGCCAAAGTATTGGAGCCTCAGCTTCAGGATCTGTCCTTCCAGTGAGCACTCCGGGCTGATTTCCTTCAGAATGGATAGGTTTGATCTTCTTGCAGTCCATGGGACTCTCAAGAGTCTCCTCCAGCACCATAATTCAAAACATCAATTCTTCGGCAATCAGCCTTCTTTATGGTCCAGCTCTCACTTCTATACATCACTACTGGGAAAACCATAGCTTTAACTATATGGACCTTTGTTATCAAGGTGATGTCTGTGCTCCCTCATGGATCACTGCCTTGTCATGGTGAAGTGGCTTGAATAACTCAGAGAAGCTATGAGCTATGCCGTGCAGGGTCACCCAAGATGGACAGGTCATAGTGGAGAGTTTTGACTAAACGTGATCCACCTGGAGCAGGAACTGGCAAGCCACTCCAGTATCCCTGCCAAGAAAACTCCATGGACAAAGACAACCCCACAAGCTAGTCCTCTGTTATTCACCCACAGCATCTCATTAGACAGGTATACTACCTTTGAACATGGGTGCTTTATTTAGCTGTCATGACCAATAGATCTGCCCTCCAAATTCCAACCAATTCACAACTCTGCTCTCTTTGATTTTCTGTTAACAGAGGGTGTTAATAACAGTGGGGTGGGGATTTGTCCCAGATATTGAATAAACTATTTAAAAATATATATAATTTAAATGAATAATGTTAATCAGAATATGACAATTTACATTCCATTTCCTTTGCCCTTTTTTAAAAAGAAACATCTGGCAAGTTAAAATGAATACCAAGCAGACACAGTCTGCAGCACATGGTGTGTGCTGGGTAATAATATACTGTAGCAAGCAGTCGTATGATGGAAAACACCTGCAGTACACAAACACAAATTAGCAGAAGCTGACCTAAACAATAATGATCTTATTACCTATCAGAGAGCCCTAATTTAAGGGTACTCCAATTAGAGTTAACCTAAAAGGTTAGCGGCTTTCAACTCTATTGCCTTTGTGATCATGCTGTCAGAGCTATTGTGGCATCATGGAAATTAAATGCACCATAAAGACACAGCTAATTATCGCTGAACTTGTCACTTCCCGTGTAGGAAAGTGTAATGCTTTCAAGACAATATTTGTGACCTGTTGTCTGACAACACTGTCTGTTGTTGACCTGTGGCTCGAATTCTGCCTTTTCCAGCTTCGCATCTGACTAGGTGGTTGCCACCTTGGTCTAACTAAGAGAGAATACAGTGTGTGTTATTTAAAGATTAACGGAGGAGATCAAGAATTCATAAAGGTACAACTGGTTTTTTTTAAAAAAAACCCAAAGCAAAACAAAACCAAGTGACTGATAGTTTTGGATGCATCTGATCTGAATCTTTTTTTTCTTTTTCTTTTTTGCAGAGGTAGTTCCTGAAGTAAAAAGCACAGAAGAAGAAAACTGGGGGAAGAATGTCAAATGTAATGTGTGTGTGTACACACACACGTCCAGCTACAATTCCTGTTACTATTGGGGCGGGGGCGGGAGCTAACATTTGCTATAATTCCAGTTACAGGTAGGTAGCCGTGTTGGTCTGTCATAGTCAAAACAAAATAAAAAATAAAAAAAATTCCTTCCAGTAGCACCTTAGAGACCAACTAAGTTTGCTCTTGGTATGAGCTTTCGTGTGTGTATCTGAAGAAGTGTGCATGCACACGAAAGCTCATACCAAGAACAAACTTAGTTGGTCTCTAAGGTGCTACTGGAAGGATTTTTTTTTTTTTTGATTTGCTATAATATATGCACAAGTATAGGGATGTGGGTGGCGCTGTGGGTTAAACCACAGAGCCTAGGGCTTGCCAATCAGAAGGTTGGCGGTTCAAATCCCCGCGACGGGGTGAGCTCCCGTTGCTTGGTCCCAGCTCCTGCCCACCTAGCAGTTCAAAAGCACGTCAAAGTGCAAGTAGATAAATAGGAACTGCTCTTGCGGGAAGGTAAACGGCGTTTCCGTGCGCTGCTCTGGTTCGCCAGAAGCGGCTTTGTCATGCTGGCCACATGACTGTGCGCCGGCTCTCGGCCAATAAAGCGAGATGAGCACCGCAACCCCAGAGTTGGACACGACTGGACCTAATGGTCAGGGGTCCCTTTACCTTTTTATGCACAAGTATATCGTGCATGCCCATTAAAGGTGCCGTTCCGAAAAAGCAGAATTCTATAATCTCCCTCTCTCAAATTCGAGCAGAATTTTCGTACTTCCCCCTACAGTTTCAAGGAGCATCTCCTGCGGCAAATTTATTAAGGGAGAAGAGAGAAGTGTTACACAGCTGTAAACCAAATACTGACATAATGTTTAAGCACATCGCTTTAATACGCTGATCTACACAAGCCCATCTGCTCCCTTGACTTCCAAATGTGAAAACGTATCGTTCCATGGAATGACGGCAAATGATTAAGGTTATGGCAGCAGAACTGGGCAATTTAGGATTCATTCAAGAGCTACTTAACTAGTTGGTTTTAAGTCCGTCAGATATGCCGATGATCTTATTAGCTTGTTTTGGGATGACAGCTCTAGAATAACCCACAGGGTGTTATGCGAGTTAATTCTAGATAATTTAAGGCCTGGTATATAAAAGAGGGCCTTCGATGGAACGTAACGCGGCACCTTATCTGTAAGGGAGATTTTTATATTTAGGAAATTCACAGTGAGCCATCTCCTTTTCATACTTAATAAATATCTCCCCCGTTGGCTGCAGTAGATGATAAAAGTGGTAATACCTCTAAATGGTTAATCCCAGGATCAGAGCTCTCAAGTGCTTTATGGCACGAGGTTCAGCGCAAGCAAAGCTGCGGCTAGCATCAGTGCGCATTTCATATATAATATAACACACAAATTCTCCTCTTTTTTTTATTTGGCTTTCTGCTATATCTTAAATGTTTTATTTTTCAGGGGAGAGATAAGGCCTGGTTCTTCACATAAAACTACAGCATAGCCATTACTTAGTCTCTCTCTCCCTCCCTCCCACCTCTGCTACAGGAAAAAGGTCCTCTCTGAGTCTCTGTGCACAGATGTCTCCGATTAAATTGTATCTCACAGTCCTAACAGTGTTGAGTACTAGATGAACTGCCAGAAAGGCCGTAGGCAAGATCTAAATTGCTTTGGTTTCAGTACACAGTGAATTTGGCTCAGACAAGCTGAATCAGTACATTAAATGCGAATCCCTCGCAGATTTGAAAGCAGCCTTTAGCACAATTATTGACTGTGAGTGATGATTATGTCTAATTGAAGGAGACTTCTGCTACCTGTAGCTCAGTTGGAGTCCACGGGAGCCACGGCGAGGCTCTGCATCTTAATTCAATGTTCCAGCTTGGAGAGAAGCAATTGAGCCTAAATCCAGAAATGTATACACATGGTCGATAAACTTTAATAAACTTTAAAGCTTCAGTAACTAGGCTGACTGTATACAATTCAGGGGTGGTTTCTCACCCTCCCCTTTCCTTTTGTTTTAATCCAGGGAAGGAAAAGGACTAATGAGGGGCGTTCGGCTGCAGTAATGTATTAGTTCGTCTCATGCAGAGTCCCTATCAAGGCACGGGAAAATATATTGTTTCATGCTTGTCTTTGGTACAACTCATAAATCTGCCATTCTGTACACCATATTAATGCCCGACAGGTGGGAGATTACCAGTGCCGTGGAGGCGGGGAGCAGCTTTCAGCAAATTTGCAGGAAATCTTTGTGCGGGAAATAAATCTACTGGACAATGTTGGATGTATGGAAGTTTTGCTATCCTCCACACCCAACTAAGGAAATGAACATTAATAGGTTCTGTCAACACACATTTTGACAACGCAGTTGAATTCGATCACACTGGGGTGTTTTTTTTTAAAGGGGGGATGGGCTTGTCTAAAATGCCTTAATATCTTCCCCTAAAGGAATTTATTTTACATGGTCAACAAAAGTGTGGGGTTCTTCCCTCCCCCAAAACTGCTGGGGGCAGACAATGATGCAGAGTTGTGGCAGGCAAATGTACAATGTGACAGGGGTGCCAACTTGAATAAAATATTTGGGGGGTGACGGCAAGTAAGCTCTGCCCTGGATAACCGATCACATGACAGAGTGCATGGACACTATTTGAACTGAATTCAAAGCAGGGCCGTCTTACCCATAGGCGCTAGGGGTGCGGGGCACACAGGCGCTTGGCTCTCAGGGGCGTCAGGTCGAGAGTCCGGGGCCCGAGATTCGAGTCCGGGGAAGAGCCCACCCATTGGTTGGAGCCGTGTTGCGAGCTCTTCTGCTGCGGGCGGCTCTGCGCCGCGAGTTTGGGGGCTACCGAGCCAGTGAGATGCTGAGGTGGCCAGCTGACTCCACCCTCCTGTGCGCCTAGGACCGGGTAACCGGGGGGGGGCACTCGCTGGGTGAATCTTTGTACCCTGGCACCACATATGCTTAAGACAGCCCTGATTCACACATTTTATTGGGGGGAATTGAAGACAATGGATGCCAATTTCCCAAGTGTTTCTGGCAAAATGTAGCTCTGCCCTTAAGTTGTGTCCATTTCTTTTTTCTTTCTAAGTAAGAATCCACAGCTTCTTCCAATCCACCTTCCTTGTAACACAATGGATCTTTTCTAGTCACACGATAACACATCAGTTTCTCCTGGTCATTGTTCACACAGCTGAATCTTTCCTGAGCTCTTCCTCCACCTGACTAGACCCTTTCTCCTGAAGAGTCCCCTGGTGATAAAGTCTCCCCGACAGCCAAACAAACAACATTGACTCTGGGGGTCTTTCTGAGACCATTGCCACCTTCCCTCTTGATTTTTGGGTGGTGGAGTGGAAAATTGGAGGTCAAGGCTAGGTTTGAGATGCGATGAAAGAAGTTGTCTGAGGGGTAAAGGTAAGACGACTATGACATTAGATACTTAGGGCTGCCTTAGGACTATAGTGGGTTCTCTATGGGGTCTCATACCTCTTCCACAGAAAAGCTCTCCCGAGGATCCTGATTGAGTGGGATTTTGACAGATGTAGGAAAATAAACTGAGGCGTAGCCTTGGTATGATAGAGGTACTGCTAGAATAGAAATCTATTCTGGGTCTAGGAGTATTCCCTAGTTTGAACAGAGTTGTACTCCATTTGGAAGACCAGGTTTATAGACTGTTGGTTCTTCTTAACTTGGCATTGCTTCTGGAAGTTTCTGTTTACGTTTCCGAGCACAATTCAAAGGGTTGCTGCTGACCTTTAAAGCCCTAAACAGCCTTGGCCCAGTATACCTGAAGGAGTGTCTCCACCTCCATCGTTCAGCCCGGACACTGAGGTCCAGCATTGAGGGCCTTCAGGTGGTTCCCTCCCTGCGAGAAGTGAGGTTACAGGGAACCAGGCAGAGGGCCTTCTTGGTGGTGGCGCCCGCCCTGTGGAACACCCTCCCATCAGATGTTGAGGAAATAAACAACTTCCTGAATTTTAGAAGACATCTGAAGGTAGTCCTGTTTAGGGAGATTTCTTATGTTTGATATTTTATTGTGTTTTTAATATTCTGTTGGAAGCTACCCAGGGTGACTGGGGTATAAATAATAAATTATTATTATTATTATTATTATTATTATTATTATTATTATTATTAGCCTTTGCACAGGTTCACTCACCTAGTTCCTTTTCCTGGAAAAAGCAGATCCTGTCATAGTATCAAATGACTTGGTCTCATCCAGGTTGGGTTACTGCAAAGTGGTCTATGAGGGGCCGCTCTTGAAATGTATTCAGATACTCCAGCTAGTGCAAAACGTGGCAACCAGGATGTTCACTGGGGTCCACTTCAAGAAGCATATAATTCTGGTATTGTGCAAGATGCAGTGGCTTCCCATTTGCTCCCAGAAATTTCATCAAAAATTCAGAAAATGCATCATCTGATTGATAGCTCTGGATATAAATCCAGGACCAGTGAATTAGATCAGTTCACCTCCAGATATGGACCAAATGAAATTCCCCTCCATCCCTCCATCAAACAGTTGGGCGCTGGGCTTTTTCACTAGGAGTGCCAATGCCCTTCCTCTGGCTTGTTCTCTTTCAGCCCTTAGATCAGGCATCCCCAAACTCGGCCCTCTAGATGTTTTGGGACTACAACTCCCATCATCCCTAGCTAACAGGACCAGTGGTCAGGGATGATGGGAGGGGTGAGTTTGGGGATGCCTGCCTTAGGTGAATGGTCAGTACCAAGGGTGTTGGCTCCTGGGAGCCGAGGCACTATGAGCCCCCTGATCTTTTTTTTGAGGGAGCTGGGCCCCCTCAGTGTTCAGAGAAACCTGCATGTGCGATGACCCCCTCAATCCTCTGGAAAGTCTCTGGTCAGTATATTCTTATTTTGGCATAGTTTGCGGTTCTTGCATCATGTTATTACAATTGGTTTACTGTTGTTTCCCTGGTTTAGGTGTGACTGTGTGTGTAGTGTGGTATAGTGGTTAAGAGCGGTAGGCTCGTAATCTGGTGAACTGGGTTCGCGTCTCCGCTCCTCCACATGCAGCTGCTGGGTGACCTTGGGCTAGTCACACTTTTCTGAAGTCTCTCAGCCCCACTCACCTCACAGAGTGTTTGTTGTGGGGGAGGAAGGGAAAGGAGAATGTTAGCCGCTTTGAGACTCCTTCGGGTAGTGATAAAGCGGGATGTCAAATCCAAACTCCTCCTCCTCCTCCTCCTCCTCCTCCTCCTCCTCTTCTTCTTCTTCTTCTTCTTCTTCTTCTTCTTCTTCTTCTGTGTGTGAGAGAGATTTTGTTGCATTAGTTTTTTCATCTTTATTGTAAGCCATCTTGGGTGCTCTTGCACCTGAAAGGCAGAATGAAACCTTCGAAACAAATAATATGTGATACCCAATAGGCAAAGTTAACATGGATTTTCATATGCAATTTTATTTTAAAACTTAAATTTTTTAACCTGCTGATCTTATTTATATTTTAGGTTACCTTGCTTTAAACTTTTCCCAGTAATTTAAATGTATGTTTTATTTCATGTACACTGCTTGGGGGGTGTTTACGATGAAGCAAGATACAAATTCTGTTAAATAATTTTGAAAACAATTCAGATTGGAAGCAGCCCAATCAGGATGAACATCTAAAGTCAGATCAGTTGAACCCCAACCAGCAACACCTTTCTCTAGATCGAATTAAGTTCCATCTTGTTTACCCACATGTATAATCACCAGCCCCACATCTCAGTTAGCTATAAGTTTGGAGATGCTCGACACTCATCGGTCATGGCTTGCAAGGATTATTTTTAAATTGTAAAATAATTGGGCAGTATTGGGGGAACTACTCTCACTTGTCTGTAAAAGAATTTAGGCCCACTGCCACCAGTGTGAAATTTCCAGAAATTTCTCCCGCTCCATTCCAAATTGGGCGGGATTTTCTTTTCATCCTCTCTCCCCCCTGCTGCCACCCAGGAGCACTCCCCTGCTCAGTGCCTGAGGGCCCCAGTCCGGCCACTCACCACCTGGCCTAGGGTGGGGCCTGATGGCCTCTATAAAGGACAGCTGCCGCCGCCGCTTGGCAGAGAGGGGTCAGTTTTGTTTTGTTTTTGTTTTTTGTTTAAATTTCTGTTATTTTTTGTAACAGTTCTAAGTTATAAGAGTTCTAAGATGGCGGCGCGCATAGACGCAGCGGCTGCTCAGTGCTCTCCCTTATTTTTAAGTGTTTCGTATGGCTTTTACTGCTGTTACTCGTGTTGAGTACATTTTTGGTTGGGGAAACAATTGTTTAAATGAAAAATGATTTTAAAAAAATGATTTTATTATTATTATTATTATTATTATTATTATTATTATTATTTAAATCTAATTTCGTTGTACTTGTACAATGACAATAAAGATATAAAGATAAATTGGCTGAACCGAAAATATTGGCTCAGCTATTTCAACCATGTTGCCTCTGCTTGCATGCCGAAGTTTGCTACCTCAGAACAAAGCCGTATTTAGTGGCCATCATCCAGTGTAAAGTAATACCAGCAGCAGTGCCATAGCTGCCCTGTTAGTGATTATTTCAAGAATTAATCAGAAATAACAAACGCGGGAGATATTATCCTCTTGCGCTGATTGTTACTTGGCCTAAATCAGCCAAAATAATTCCCCTTCTTTAAAAAGAAACAAAATTAATATCACCTTTCACAAACTATTCTAGCGTAGTTCAGCTATATCTGGAAAAAGCTGAGCACCATCACAAGCTGTTTTTTATGTTATTCCTCCCCATGAAAATGTGTCAGTTCAGTAAATAGTCCCCATTTGATAAAGGTTTTATGGGAAGTATTATGAGCGCTTTCATTTGAGCAAAGGGAAATGTATCACTGTTTTCTCCCTCTTTTCTCTGTGGCATCCAGGCTACCTTACGCTTGCACATTATGCAAACTTCAAGAAAGAGGCAGTGAGCATGTCAGGGAAACAGCCGTGATAACTCCGGAGTGCTGCAGTTTGCGGCAGCCTCTTTAATTTCGAGACAGGCACATTAGCCTGGATGTTAGCTTCCTTCCCCTTAATTGGATTGCTTGCATAAATTGCAACACAAGGCGATCATGCGCTGGCTACTTTTTTGGCAAATAAATAAATAAATCCCAATCAGCCACATTGAGGGAATCGTATGCATTTCATACAGAGAAAGGGGACGAGGCTGGAAATAATAATTTGACGACGGTGATAAGGTGAGGCAGGGTAAAAGCTGATATTCTCCCTTTATAACAGATAGCCCCAAGTTGTAGAGGCCATTATACCATGCATTTTCAGACCAAATGAACTTGACAGATGGCTGTGTCACCTAAACCCCTACCTACCAACTTGATTATGCAGAAAACAATACAATAGAAAAGAAATCATTACTGAAGGAACCTGGTTAGTCCACAGAGGGCTGAGCGATGCAGAAGAACAAAATTACAGTTGTGGAATTGAACAGCAAGAATGCATTTAACATAAAGTGGGTTACAGCGAGGCAATCAGTCATGGCTACGGCTATTGTCTGGGCTTGCTTGCATGCTATATGAAGTAATCTGTCATCTCCCACTGAATTGGTGTTTAGTTTATAGGAGAAAACTACAAAGGTTTTGCTAGGGCATGTTTCAGTAGCCTTAAGTAGCTCAATGGAATGAAATCTGGGAGAATTCAGGGTATCTTTTGGAGTCTTGTGGCATTTTTGTGGGTGCTTTATCATTATAATATCCAACATATGGGTGGTCAGCATCTGGCCTGCAGATACTGCACTCAAAGGAAGTTTACCTGGCTTGTGGGGCACTACCCGATTTCATCATCATCATCATCATCATCATCATCATCATCATAGACTTTTATTGCGCTAGCCATAGGCCATGGCATCATTCAGAAAAATAACAAAAGGAAAAACAGCAATAACCATAAAAATTACCAGGCACCACACATACAATATAAACCACGGTCACAACTACTAAGATTGTTTGTTACATAAAATAGAATAGCAGAAGATTCTCTAGTAAAATGTGCCAAATTAAATAGCCGAATCCCCTTTGCGGTTGACCACTATTTTATCAATTTCTTTCCTCCTGAACTTCTTAGCTGCCAACGCATAGAGTGCTACTTTATAAGTTACAAAGTCCTCAGTATTGCTCAGCAGCCATTTCACCCTTTCCACCCTATTCAAGTGAGATCCATTCAGAAACAGGGGTTTTATGAATCGGTCTCTTGGGTCTATATATAACAGGCATTGCAATAAATAGTGGCACAGGCCCTCCACACAGGGTTGCCCACAAAGACAAAGTCTCTCTTCATAATGTACTTTGCCGTAGCGTCCATCCAACACCGCCGAGGACATCGATTGGAATAGTAATTCTGTGAAAGCGATTCTAAGCATGGCAAGTGGGAGCTTTGACAGGTAACTGGCCCGGGTTTTAATAAGTGGGAACCATGGCGAACTCTTGGTAGAAGCCATCATGGTTAGATCCCTTTCTGCATCGGACCTAAAGTGACAATCTCTTAAGTGCCTTTTGTCCATCTTCATAGTCACCTGAAAATCTTGTAACTGGTATTGGGACAAGAGGAGTTGGATACCGTCCTTCCAACATTTACTACCCGATTTTGGTTGATGAAAAGTTCAAATTTCACTCATTATGCCAGGAGTGGATGTCAAGCTGCAAGATATATAGACATCCCCCCAATTTTTAAAATCTGTTTTAATAATGTTTATTGGGGTTTCCCCCCTCAAACAAAGTTCCTTGGTAAAACCTGGGGAAATGGCAGGGATGAAAGATAAGGGGGGATAAGTACTAAATAGAGTAGTAGTAGTAATAATAATAATAATAATAATAATAATAATTTATTTATTCCCCAGCTACTCTTGGCGGTTTCCAACAAAACACTAAAATACAATAATCAATCAAACATTAAAAGCTTCCCTAAACAGTTCACTTCTATTAGCTTCCTTGCTCCAGTTTAATCAGTCTGATAGAGGCCCAAGATCATGTAGATTTACATAGTTCTGATTTAGTTCTGCAAATAGGAAACATTCTGCCTAGATGTTTTTCCTTCCTGTTGTCTTTACCAGAAGGCACAGAGAGCACAGAAAACTTGGACTCTTCATGGTAGCAACTTCCCCCCACCACAAGAGAGCAAAGAAAAAATGAAGCTGCAAAAATTTTAATGTGGTTGAAATGGTTGCAACATTCAGTACATTCAGTGCCCTGGCAAAAATAATAATAATTTAAAAAATGCCTTGGTGCATTGAAGTTGTGACACCACCACCACACTTGAAATGGTACATTAGGTCCACAGGTCAGAGGTTTGATACTGCTGATCTATCTATCACCATAACTGGGATGTTAAGCTGTTAACTGGCTACTGTGAAGGGCTTGGCAATGAGTAAAATTGTAGGTACTCTGTTTATTTTGTCGTACTCCACCCCCTGCCCGAGAAAGAGTAAAACGGAGGGAAGATTGTTTAAAACCTAAGGGACCGCCTCTCCTGGTATGCCCTGTGTAGGACCTTAAGGTCCTCAAATAATAACATTTTGGAGGTCCCAAGCCACAAGGATGCTAGGCTGGCCTCAACTAGGGCCAGGGCCTTCTCAGTACTGGCCCTGACTTGGTGGAATGGTCTGTCACAAGAGACCAGGGGCCTGCGGGATTTGGCATCTTTCCACAGGGCCTGCAAGACGGAGCTGTTCCGCCTGGCCTTTGGGCTGGTTTCAGTTTAACCCTGATGTTTCATTCCTTTATGGTTTGATTGGTGGGCTACTTAAAAATGAGGCTGCATTTTAAGCTTTAAATTGTATTTTAACCTGCATTTTAATTGATTGTTTTGTATGTTTTGTTATGATTTTATGGGTGTTAGCCGCCCTGAGCCCGGTCTTGGCTGGGAAGGGCGGGGTATAAATAAAATTTTATTATTATTATTATTATTATTATTATTATTATTATTATTATTAAAATGGCCAAGGTGGTCCAAGATCAGGAATCCAAAAGAAATCACCAGTTCTCAGGAGACAAGGTGGCAGTACATCTCTTTTGGGAGCTTATACTGGAAATGGTCCAATCCTTCCCAGAGTTTGGCATGCCCATCTCTCCATAAGATCAGGTTAGACGTTTGTAAAATATTGTACCAATGCAAGTCTAATTAAAAGTGGGGAAATTAGCCAAGACAACCCCCCCCCCAAAATGAGAGCAATCCTGAGAGTACCTCATTTCAGTAGGATTGCACAGAAAAACCTCTGGTGGATTGTATCCTTACTATTGTTCCCCAGCCCTGTCCCTTGAAATGTGGCAGTTTAGAAAACAGAGATACTAAAACCATAAACCTGTATAATCCAACAAACTTTGAGTCTCATTGATTTCAGGAGGAGAGATTTAAGCTCACACTTAACTCCTCCATTTATATCAATGTGAATTCAGCAGGCTTCACTTTCACCCTGAGTCTTTATCAAGCATGACCTGCGATAACTCACTTAGCAAGTCTAGAAAAGTGCCCATGTTTGCAGTATACCACCATAAAGCACTTCTCCTAGAAAACAATGTTACAGTGGCAATGGGGTATTTTTGGTTGTAAGCAACATTCATTTGTCATTGCTGCATCTAGATGCTCTGTGTATAGCTGACTGCAGAAGTTTTATTAATTGTGTGTCTCCCCAGACCTAAACATCAGCAAAATTGTTAAGCATCTGGAAATGGCCTTAATAATCAATTCATAAATGCACACTTTTGTTGCCCACATTTGAGTGCAAGATATATTAACAGTTACGTTGTAGCAGATATGCACAAATGTTTTGAATCAAATTGTAAATCAATTGATAAAGACCATGGGTCTGATCCAGTTTTCAATATGGAAGCCCCAGATACTGAGGTCCTTAGAGTCATGAGACATCTCCTCCATTCTCATGGAATCATAGAATTGTAGAGTTGGAAATGACCATCCAAGTGAGGCTCAGTTTGGATTTGAACCCTGGTCTCCCAGATTCTAGTCCAACATTATGAATCAATTTACAATCCCCCCTCTGATCATTTGCACATGCTTGTCACAAATGCTGGCCCATTTGCAGCTGTGAGTTAGGGCAGGGGCTATCTGCACCACTAGGCCAAATTGCCTTAGAGCCCTCAAGACTAGAATTGGTTCTGGCCATCAGGGTTGCATTTGGATCGAATCGCATGGGAGAAACCCTCATTCTTGCAGTATTTGCTGCGTAAACCACACTAGCAAACATACACAAAGCAGGGCTTCCCAGACATTATTTGCTGTGGTATCGTGAAAAATCAAAATATCAAAATGATTTGGATCTATTTACTTGAAAAATTCTTTTGTAATAAGAATGACTGGTTACTTATGGCTTGTTTCATCAAAGGTAAATTCATAAAATAGATGTTGAAAGTTGTACGCAGCAATATATGTATCAATGGATAAAGAGTGTGAGAGAGACATAAGTGATTTGGTGAAAGGGAAGGCAGTCTTAAAAGCTGCCCAGGAACACGGAATTCCTGGCAACCCTTCCATTCAAAAGGGGTGGGTTGCCAAAACCAGTAATTAATAGGCCGCCATCTTTGTTGTTGTTTTTTAACACACTTGTCCTTTTTTCCACCTCCTTTCCCTTGCCCCAAAGTCTATTGCATGGTGCAAATTGTAGCAACCAAGAAGGAAAAATAGGGAATGGGCCATATAGCTTGGAGGTACAGCATCTGTTTCGCCATGCAGAAGGTCCCAGGTTCATTCTCCAGCATCTCCAAGTTTGGCATGGGAGAGAACCTTGTCTCCAACCCTAATCACTGCAGATAATACTCAGCTAGATGGACTGGTCTGCCTCACTATAAGGCAGCTCGCCTTCTTGGCTGAAGGCTTTTCACTTTCACTCTGCTCTGAGTCGCTCTCTTCATGGTGAAGGTGAGAACAGCCTTTTTATCACATTGCTTTAGCAGTGGAAGAACCACTTTCCCTGTAGTGAAGATCCTATTTTGCCACAATAGCTAGCTAGCTAGCTATACCTGTATACTGGAATCAGGTAGCATGGCCAACCGGAGAGGTCGTTTCTGCCCAAGCATCACCCAACAAAGAGGATGTTCATGTGAGATGGTCAACAAAACTGGTCATGTCTACCTAGTTCCATAATACAGATGCTCACCATCAGAACCTTTCCATTGAGAATAGTTACCAGTGAAAAGGACCCTTACTGTTCTGTCACTTACTTGAATTCTATATTGAACCAATTTACTTTCCTTCTTGAAATCCCTTCTTGAAATCCTCCTTCTTCTTCTGAAATAAATATATTTCCAAGAAAGGCAGTTATAAGCCACAGAGAGACAGAGAAGCTAAGATACTTGTCTATAATGCAGGCAATTTAGACATATATCATACAATAACTCAGTGAGATAGCCATTAATCAGTGCATCCCAGAGAAGTCTTTATAGTATGGGTTTACTGGGTAAATATTGAAGATCAGAAATTGAAACCCATTCAGTTCAGCCCTGAAGTGAATACAACTTTTGTACTGAAAATTAAACAATAATCCTAACATTTTTTCCCGAGAACAAATCCTTTCAGCAAGTTTTTTTTAAGTGTTCCATGTACAACACACATGAATCAACCACACATGAAACTTTATTGAAGAACTGTACTGTATGATTTTAAAATCCCCCAGTTGTGCTAAATACAGTGATTACTCCAAATTACTGCCTACTTACCATGACTACATAATGCAGAAGTGCATGGCAAAAACTCAAAATAAGCAGAGGAAGGAGATTAGCTTTCTGCCAAACAAAGCCACTGCTGTGATCATGAAATTACTAACCCTTGTGGCATTTTGTCTATAGCTCTAGGAGGACGTGTCAATAGCAAACATCAAAATTCATGTTGAGATTGCTGCTAGCCACCTATGAGAGAGCTGCGCCCCTCTCCTCTCATTCCCGTGTGCTGTGGAAATTGCTAATAACCAATTCAATCAGAGCCCTTGTAAATTTGGTATTTAGCTTTGGAAGCTCGAGGACAAACATTGCAGGCAGGGTTGCTCAAAGTTTCTTCTGCAAACAATGAATTCTACGTGGACTGCAGCGCTCTCCAAGGTCAAATATTGGAAATAATAAAAGCCACATTTTTCAGCTAAGAATAATATTTTGAGGTCATCTGAATCAACTGGGTGCTGCACACAAATCAAAATAAAGACAGAGGACCTTTATTCAGGTTTACAGCTCTAATGGGGCGTGTCCTATACATACCTACTGAGATTTAAGTCCAATTCAGTTCAGTGGTGATCTGTTGCAGCCAGCAGGGGAGGATCAACAGCATTGCTTACCTGGCTTTCCAACACGGAGGTCACTGCCAGTAACCGGGGGAGAGGAATGAGGTGGTGAGGAGGTTGCTGCAATACAAGTGCAGTATTGGGAGTGATGGATTATCTACCGATGGCACTTAAAGGTAAAGGGACCCCTGACCATTAGGTCCAGTCGCGGATGACTCTGGGGTTGCGGCGCTCATCTCGCTTTATTGGCCGGTACAGCTTCCGGGTCATGTGGCCAGCATGACAAAGCCGCTTCTGGCGAACCAGAGCAGCGCACGGAAATGCCGTTTACCTTCCCGCCGGAGTGGTACCTATTTATCTACTTGCACTTTGACGTGCTTTCGAACTGCTAGGTGGGCAGGAGCAAGGACCGAGCAACGGGAGCTTACTCCGTCACGAGGGTTCGAACTACCGACCTTCTGATCGGCAAGCCCAAGAGGCTCAGTGGTTTAGACCACACAAAGACCAAGTAGCCGAGACCCTGGGCAGGTGGAGCAAAGTGGGGCCACCACTATTGGGGCTTCCGTTTAGGGAAGTAGCAACGGGAGCTCACCCCGTTGTGGGGATTTGAACCGCCAACCTTCTGATCGACAAGTCCTAGGCTCTGTGGTTTAACCCACAGTGCCACCCGTGTCCCTCCGATGGCACTTACGTCCAGGTTAAGTGGCCATAGGATTGCAACCCAAAAGTCCAGATGCACAAAGCAAAGAGAAGGAAGATGTAGAGGTAAAGGATGGAGATCTGTTTGACAGAACCAGAAGAAAGAGTGGCAACAGCATAAAAATTCAGCTGATGTTGGTATTGTCATCTGAGCATCAAATGGTATGGTAACTTCCAATCCAACTGGAAACCAGTGTTTTGTTTTCGCATAAAAAGGCTTATTTAAAAGAAACACTACAGGGCACATATAGTACAAATAGGGATAGAAGAGAGTGGCCCTTTAGTGTGCTCAAAGGTACCAATCCATACCCCAGTCCATCATGTGCTGTTAGCCAAACCTGCTGATGACACCACAGACTTGACATGAGTCAACAGTGTGATGCAGCAGCTAAAAAAGCCAATGCAATTCTGGGCTGCATCAATAGGAGTATAGCATCTAGATCAAGGGAAGTAATAGTACCACTGTATTCCGCTCTGGTCAGACCTCACCTGGAATACTGTGTCCAGTTCTGGGCACCACAGTTCAAGAAGGATACTGACAAGCTGGAACGTGTCCAGAGGAGGGCAACCAAAATGGTCAAAGGCCTGGAAACGATGCCTTATGTGGAACAGCTTAGGGAGCTGGGTATGTTTAGCCTGGAGAAGAGAAGGTTAAGGGGTGATATGATAGCCATGTTCAAATATATAAAAGGATGTCATATAGAGGAGGGAGAAAAGTTGTTTTCTGCTGCTCCTGAGAAGAGGACACGGAGCAATGGATTCAAACTACAAGAAAGAAGATTCCACCTAAATATTAGAAAGAACTTCCTGACAGTAAGAGCTGTTCAACAGTGGAATTTGCTGCCAAGGAGTGTGGTAGAGTCTCCTTCTTTGGAGGTCTTTAAGCAGAGGCTTGACAGCCACCTGTCAGGAATGCTTTGATGGTGTTTCCTGCTTGGCAGGGGGTTGGACTGGATGGCCCTTGTGGTCTCTTCCAACTCTAGGATTCTATGATTCTATGCACCAAGTTGTTCAGGGTGGCAAAAACAAAAAGTGATTGCAATGAGTCGGAGCTTCAGGTTCTCTTTAATAAAGTGTGTGGAATACTGGAAGACTGAAGTTCCTGAATGCTGAATTTCTGCAGAAACAGAAATGTTCAAGGACTCCGAGATAGACTGCAGAATTTGCCAGTTTCCATTGACTTGCTGTTAAAATGAAAACCCCTTTAACATGCCCCAAGGCCAGCACTAGGACCCAGTTGGCATGGCACCCCCAGAGAATCCAGCTGCAGCAGCGGCCCAGGTTGGTTTCCCATATCCTTTAGACAACTTGTAATACAATCACACAGATTGGCTTCTGACACAGCTAATGCTGCCCTGCTGTTCGCATTAAGATTTATTGCTGCTTTGCAATTTCCCTGATGTACAATAGCAGCAGGCCAAAACTAACACGCATGTTAGCAGGCTTACCAAGTGTTTGGGGGGAAAGCCTTTTGGAACAGTCACTGGACATTTGCCATGTCAGGCGGCCACTCGGGTTACTTTAATGTAGGGCACCGAAAGGGTATGCAAACACCCCTCTTGGCTCACTTCCAAGAGAACCGTCTGCAGACCATGCCCTGAAGATCATGCCCTTTGCCTGTACTGTACACACCCATTTAAAGGAAGTTGGTTAAAGCATAACTGACCTAGTCATCATAGTATTTTCTCCAACATTTTTAAGCTGAAAATACAGACGCTCTGGGTGTACTTCATGTGAAACTCCCAGTGGCAGACTTGGGTAATATGGTGCCCTGTGTGAGGCCAAAATTTGACGCACGTGTAACCCAGCTCTTGCGCTGCCTTCCCAAAACTGGGTAAGAGAGGTGCAGGGCTTTGGGATGGAAGCACGAGGGTCAGGATGGGTCATTGATCCCTCATATCACCTTTCAAAGCTGGGAAAGTGGTAACTAGGCTTTGGGAAGAGGGAGGACTTTAGGAGTGCTTGTGCATCCTTCGCCTCTTGGCTCAGTGCATGCGCAATGCTCACACAGCCCTAAATCTGACTCTGCCCTGACACTCCTATTCTCTCTTAGAGGATCACTGCACATCCAACCCACCATTACACACAGACAAGGGCTCTTCTTCATCAGCTTTCTGCCGTATCCATTTTTGGTAGGCTCAATTGCCATGCAGGACACAGTTTTCTATGCTTGGAGATATCCAAATAGATAGCATGAAACAGAGGTGCAGCGTGGCTCGAGCACATCCTTGCATCTACACTTGCACCAGGTTGTGGTTGTTGTTTAGTCGTTTAGTTGTGTCCGACTCTTCGTGACCCCATGGACCAGAGCATGCCAGGCACTCCTGTCTTCCACTGCCTCCCGCAGTTTGGTCAGACTCGTGTTGGTAGCTTCGAGAACACTGTCCAACCATCTCATCCTCTGTCGTCCCCTTCTCCTTGTGCCCTCAATCTTTCCCAACATCAGGGTCTTTTCCAGGGAGTCTTCTCTTCTCATGAGGTGACCAAAGTATTGGAGCCTCAGCTTCAGGATCTGTCCTTCCAGTGAGCACTCAGTGCTGATTTCCTTCAGAATGGAGAGGTTTGATCTTCTCGCAGTCCATGAGACTCTTAAGAGTCTCCTCCAGCACCATAATTCAAAAGCATCAATTCTTTGGCGATCAGCCTTCTTTATGGTCCAGCTCTCACTTCCATACATCACTATTGGGAAAACCATAGCTTTAACTATACGGACCTTTGTTGGCAAAGTGATGTCTCTGCTCCTTCATGGCGAAGGGGCTTGAATAACTCAGAGAAGCTATGAGCTATGTTGTGCAGGGCCACCCAAGATGGACAGGTCATAGTGGAGAGTTTTGACTAAATGTGATCCACCTGGAGCACGAACCGGCAAGCCACTCCAGTATCCCTGCCAAGAAAACTCCATGGACAAAAACAACTTGCACCATACTCACACCTATAGAAGGCTAGTTTGGGACACATTTTATCTAGGGAATTCCAAAATGCATGCACGGAGAAGTGTGTCTGTGCTAAGTCTCTCTGCAAATACCTGAAATGGACTGTGAAGCCCATTCTAGGTTCTACAACCCACTGCAGAGTTTGGGCGAAGCAGAATACATCCACGTCTAGTTCCAATAAAACATTCTAGAGTGAAACAAGGAGGTTTTCCTAATCCCTGCTCAAAGTATGGTGGGTGATAGATATCCAATTTGATCGTGTTCAGAGCAGCCCCATTGCTATCAGTGGACTTACTGTAAGTGGTCTATTTCCATTTAAGTAGTCTGCTTGTTTGTTTGTTAATCTGAAAAATGAATCTAATAACTAAATACACTTCCAGGGGGAGATATGGATTCTATTTGATCAATCTGAACTGTGGGATAACTAAATGTGTTTGGAACTTAAATAAACAATACAAGTCACGGGTGCATGCATCAGAGATCAAAACCAGATGTGAGCCTTAAGTTCTTCCATGGGTCAGTTCACACTAACAGCAGCTCTCAAGTGAGTGCATCTGGAGCTTGTAGACTCATATCTGAGTGGTGCTCAGACTAATCTATTAGGACAGAGCTGAAAGATCTCCCTGGAGTCAGTGTACTTGGTGGAATTGCAGTCCCTCCCCGCAAAAGAAGAAGGGTGGCCAAGTTGCTCAAATCATATACCCAATGCTCAGGTGGAAGCATGAGTTTTCGTAAGTAATGCTTTCACCTGTGAACATGGCATCCAAGCACACACCAAGCACCCTGCTCCCTAGGTAAGTAAGGCTGCAAAGTCTCCTGAGGTTCTAGACTTTGAGACTCAGGTAATGTGGCCTAAGACAGAGGTCAGCAACCTTTTTCAGCCATGGGCTGGACTATATTTTATTTTGGGGGGAGGGGAATGAACGAATTCCTGTGCCCCACAAATAAGCCAGAGATGCATTTTAAATAAAAGCACACATTCTGCTCATGTAAAAACACCAGGCAGGCCCCACAAATAACCCAGAGATGCATTTTAAATAAAAGCACACATTCTACTCATGTAAAAACACCAGGCAGGCCCCACAAATAACCCAGAGATGCATTTTAAAGAAAAGGACCATTCTACTTTTGTAAAAACACGCTGATTCCCGGACTGTCCGCGGGCCGGATTAAGAAGGCGATTGGGCCGCATCCAGCCCACAGGCCTTAGGTTGCCTACCCCTGGCCTAAGAGCACAACATGGGTGTTTGTTGGGTGGCAGAAGACAGAGCCTGGTGTAACTTTGTGGGTTTTTCCCCAAAGGTATCTCCATCTTATACAGCGCTTTCTAGGAATGGGGATAAAATTTTGTTTATGTTTGCATTTTAATGTGAACTTCCTGGAACAATAATACAAACTGTGCACAAAAATGCTCATGTTAGTGGAAATAGTATCCAAAAATGCATTCTACTAAGGAAAATTGCTTTGCAAAGATTAGGCAGAACCAGGAAGAGGGCCTTCTTGGTAGTGGCACCTGCCCTGTGGAATACCCTCCCATCAGATGTCAAGGAAATAAGCAACTATCTGACTTTTGAAGACATCTGAAGGCAGCCCTGTTTAGGGAAGTTTTTAATGTTTGCTGTTTTATTGTGATTTTAATATTCTAATGGGAGCCGCCCAGAGTGGCTGGGGAAACCCAGCCAGATGGGCGGGGTATAAATAATAACATTATTATTATTATTATTATTATTATTATTATTAGGCAAGTGTATGTATATCAAGAGGGACCCAGGTGGCGCTGTGGGTTAAACCACAGAGCCTAGGGCTTGCTGATCAGAAGGTTGGCGGTTCAAATCCCTGCGACGGGGTGAGCTCCCGTTGCTCGGTCCCAGCTCCTGCCAACCTAGCAGTTCGAAAGCAAGTCAAAGTGCAAGTAGACAAATAGGTACCGCTCCTGCGGGAAGTTAAACGGCGTTTCCGTGCGCTGCTCTGGTTCGCCAGAAGCGGCTTAGTCATGCTGGCCACATGACCTGGAAGCTGTACTCCGGCTCACTCGGCCAGTAAAGCGAGATGAGCGCCGCAACCCCAGAGTCGGACACGACTGGACCTAACGGTCAGGGGTCCCTTTACCTATGTATACCAGGTGAAAAGCACACTAAAGTGCTGATAAAATTTCCTGAGGACACACACACACACACACACACACACACACACACACACACACACACCCCACAAACTGATGCAGAAATGTGGTGAACTGACCTTAAGAATGGAAAGATGAGAAACTGAAAGAAGCCAAAATTGACAGATTCATTTATTCCTATCTCGTTGCCAGGGGTTCACAAAATAAATTATGCCCTGTTCTGGTACCTTCACCTGTGTAGTTGTATCCCATGAAAAGAGATATAAAGATACTGGCAAGGTGGGTGAGATGACAAGTTTCACCACTTAGAATGGGCAAGAAGGCTGGTGGTGATTCTAGTTCCTTTACTTCATCCCTTGGAGAACTTGAGAATGGGGCTAAAACCCTGGGACCTTGGCATCACTAGGCTCATAGGTGTGATACTGCTCTGCAATGGATTGTCTATTTTTGTGTTTCTAAGTGTCTTCATGGATGAACACCGTACATTCCATCTGCAGTCACCAAGAGGGTTTTATGCAATATATCTCCCAACACAAACACTCAGGGTAATGAATGCATTTCAGGGCAGAAGCAGCCTTGTTTTCATTCTCAACAAAGAACTGAAATTATTACTCATATTTGCCTTGTAATATAGTAACGCTGCTTTCCAAACAACCAAAACACAGAAGAAATTCAGCTGTGTTGGCAATACTGAAATCCTTTTATTATTGTTGGACTCGGTTGTAAAAATTAGGCCAGATACGCAAATTACCAGCGCTAAACATAGTACAATGGCTGTCTGTAAAACTCTGAACAAACCACAATAGACAGTCATTTATTTGCTCAATACTTGCTGCCTTTGATTCATAATAAATTTCATAAAACATTTCCATCTTTACATAGAATTAAATGAATATGGGTTTACCACAATCAGGGGCAGATGAAAATTCATATAAGATGTTTGTCTTCATCAACAGTGTGGCACATGCTATTATACAATAATATCCCACACTTCTGCAAGTTGATTGTTTTATTGTATGTTTTTTATTGTAATGTATTGTTCCTTTTTCTGATTTTATGGTTTGCTTTATGCTCATAAAATTGGTTAGAGAATGTTTATGCGGCAAATGAATAATGAGCAAAATAAAAACATGTAGGTAAAATATTATATATTTATATGTACATTTTTATATGTAAATAAAATTTTATATATAGCACCACTTTCCTTCACTTAAGAGTCATGCAACAGGTACTGCTATTGGAATTCCTCCCCCCCCCCAAAAAATACTTTTTATTGGGTTTTACATTTTTGTCACAATCACAACAAATAAAAACAAATTAAATTCCCAGCTCGCCCCCCCCCCCGGACTTCCCTCAACTTCACCTTCTGGTTTTCTGCATATTGACTTATCCTGCTATATTATGCTTTTATATTATATTCTTTAAATTAAATGTTATTATGTTTTTATCGTTTTAACATCACCTTTGTAATTTCTGTACTAATTTTGTTAATTGTAAGTGTTTACTCAAAACCTGCTAGTGAGTCCATTTCTTTACATTGTTTCCGTAAATACAACATATACAATATGGTTACCAGTCTTCTTTAGAATCTCTATTGTCTTTATCTTTAAGTCTTTCGGTTAACTTTGCCATTTCAGCATATTCCATCCGTTTTTCTTTCCATTGTCCTTTGAATTTAACTTTGCTGGATTATGCTCCATTGGCAAAATGTCTTCTTTCTCCACAGTAATCTGAAATTATTCCATGGTCACTGATCTTTCTGAATTTTTTTAGTAACACCACGGAATCATTTGCCAGTTGACTCCCTCTCCACTTAAGATTGCTCTGGAATAGCTCGATCCTATACCTTCTTACCTAGGAGTAATCCCCATTGAATTTATCTGAGTCCCTTCTTTTCGTGCCTTCTCCACTTAGAAGTCTGGAGATAGGCAACACAAGAAAGGGCCTTTTCTGTGGTGGTTCTCCACTTACAGAATGCTCTCCCCAGAGAGGCTCGCCTGGCACCTTCATAATAATAATAATAATAATAATAATAATGATAATAATAATAATAATTTATTATTTGTACCCCGCCCATCTGGCTGGGTCTCCCCAGCCACTCTGGGCGGCTTCCAGCAAACATTAAAATACATTAACACATCACAGATTAAAAACTTCCCTGAACAGGGCTGCCTTCAGTTGTTTTCTAAATGTCATGTAGTTGTTGATCCTTTTAACCTCTGCTGGGAGGGTGTTCCACAGGGCGGGCGCCACTACCGAGAAGGCCCTCTGCCTGGTTCCCTGTAGCTTTGCTTCTCGCAGTGAGGGAACCGCCAGAAGGCCCTCGGTGCTGGACCTCAGTGTCCGGGCTGAACGATGGGGGTGAAGACGCTCTTTTAGGTATACAGGACCGAGGCCGTTTAGGGCTTCAAAGGTCAGCACCAACACTTTTAATTGTGCTCGGAAACGTACTGGGAGCCAATGTAGATCTCTCAGGACCGGTGTTATGTGGTCCCGGCGGCCACTCCCAGTCACCAGTCTAGCTGCCGCATTCTGGATTAATTGCAGTTTTTGGGTCACCTTCAAAGGTAGCCCCACGTAGAGCGCATTGCAGTGGTCCAAGCGGGAGATAACTAGAGCATGCACCACTCTGGTGAGACAGTCTGCGGGCAGGTAGGGTCTCAGCCTGCGTACCAGATGGAGCTGGTAGACAGCCGCCCTGGACACAGAATTAACCTGCGCCTCCATGGACAGCTGTTACATAAAGACATTACATATCTTTAGGCACCAGGCAAAAACATTTCTCTCTAACCAGGCCTTTGGCTTTGACTGATTAACATTCTGTGTCCTTCTATATGTGTTTGGGGGGCGTTATTGGTTTGTTTTTGTTTTTATTATGCATTTTATGCTCTCATTTTGTATGTTTATGTTGTGAACCGCCCTGTGATCTTTGGATGAATTACAAATTAAATACATACACACCAGTGGGATGTACTTCTGAGTAGGCTTGTATAGAAATGTGCTGAGTAAAGTGCATGCTTAAGCAACAAAACATTTATCCACTCAACCACCATTGTCAAAGTATGATAGACCACACACACTACTGAGTTCATCTTACTGTGGGAATGTTCAGAGAGGCAGGAGAGGATATATTGTTTAATTATATCCTTCCCAACTTGTGTTATCAAGTTCTATAATTTAGCAGAGTAACATTCCCCTTTTTAAGCTTGTACAGCGGATAACGTCTTTGCCAGACTTGTTTAAGCCTCTAAAATAAGTTTCCTGGTAATTCCGCTTTATTCCCTCATAAAAGATTAGACACAACACAGTCTTGTATAAAGGTATAAAAGAGTTTACTCACACACATTCTGTTCACAGACGGATCCCAGAAGGCAGAATTAGGTTACAAAATATATACACCTGCAATCTATCTCATAAGGAGATAGTTCCTTTGTCCTCTCTTGGCTGCCAAGAGAGCATCTCAGACTAAGAAGATGTTGCTTCTTTGAGGAATGGAGTCAGAGAGCGATGGCTGCCTCCCCTGAGGCGTTTTGTTACCTGCACAGGTGAGGCCACACCCACCTCTGGTCACATGCAGAGGAAGTCTGTCCCAGCCCAGGAGGAAACAGGAAGTTCCGACTGGCTGGTCCAGACATCCCCTTTTATGTCCACTCTAGGAATGTTGTATTTGACTGCTCTGTGTTTCACATCCCACACTTACAAATGTGAAAATGCAAGGGCAATTTGCATGCTCTTCCCACCATGCACAGAATGTTTAAGATTTGTTGTACCTGTCCATGTGGTCTGTTCATCTGGGCTTGGCATATGATGCATAAAAAAGAAGAAGAAGAAGCCAATTCTACGATTCTATTAAGTCAATTTGCTGGTCCAGCATTGCCAAATAATAGTCAAGTATTTTTAGATTCACAGAATTGAAAGGGACCTCGTGGGCCAACTATTCTGACTCGATGAAGGAAATCTAGAGCAATAGCACCCCAGCTTCTGTTTTAAGATCTCTGGCAGATCAAGTTATAGCACTGGTTGGTTAGAACGACGAATAAGAATAAAGAAACTTATGCTGATTACAAAAAGTAATCTGGAAGACTGGAAGACTCTAGGCCATAATCCTAATTTTATGTTGTGAACCGCCCTGAGATCTGCAGGTGAAAGGTGGTATACAAATTTACTAAATAATAATAATAATAATAATAATAATAATAATAATAATAGAATCATAGAGTTGGAAAAGACCACAGGGGCCATCCAGTCCAACCCCCTGCCAAGCAGGAAACACCATCAAAACATTCCTGACAGGTGGCTGTCAAGCCTCTGCTTAAAGACCTCCAAAGAAGGAGACTCCACCACACTCCTTGGCAGCAAATTCCACTGTCGAACAGCTCTTACTGCCAGGAAGTTCTTCCTAATGTTTAGGTGGAATCTTCTTTCTTGTAGTTTGAACTTTTCTCCCTCCTCTATATGGCATCCTTTTATATATTTGAACATGGCTATCATATCACCCCTTAACCTTCTCTTCTCCAGGCTAAACATACCCAGCTCCCTAAGCCGTTCCTCATAAGGCATCGTTTCCAGGCCTTTGACCATTTTGGTTGCCCTGTCTGGACACGTTCCAGCTTGTCCGTATCCTTCTTGAACTGTGGTGCCAATAATAATAATAATAATAATACAGAACATGCCAACAGAATACATGGAGATGCCTCCTCTCAACAAGCAAATGCCTTGGATTCTGTAACACTTTGTGTCTCTGCAGTGACAGCTTTTGTATGTTCGTTTCCTGCTTCCTTCAGAACCAAGTGCCTGCAATTATTGCACGTGGCCAGTAGGAGAATCAGTCTGGCTATGTGCTATAACTGGGCAACCTCTTGGGAGACAACTGCAGGCTAGGAAAATGGTACCCTACTCCTGATATGTGTGTCCCTGACTCCTACAGGATTGTCATCACCCTGCCACACTGGCAAAGAATCTGCAGCTGAAAAGGAGAGGTGCTGATCTGACACTTACAAAAAAACAGAACGTCAAACTAGGTAAGGGGTTTCAGCTCAGCCTTAAGAAAAATGCAGTTTGGCTTTGAAAGGGATCTGCAAAAACAACAACACCACAAAACACTTTGAGCTATCAACTCACTTCATTTGACTTTTCCTGCAAGAGAGAGAACATTATGCCTCTTTTGCCGGCGAGACCTAGACTTGACCTGTCCATACAGCTACGCAAATAGTCACCCAAATTTCCCATCCCGAAGTTGAGCACACTCTTAATGGGCTGCTATTAGAGCCATCATGTCACCGAAGCAGTCATGGGATAATCAAAGGCTGCTTGTGTTGCCGCCGCCTGCTGCTCTGTTTCGAAGAAAATGGGCTCTTGGAAAAGGAAATGTCACACCATGGTGTGAAGATAAACAGAGGTATATCTTTGGAGTAGAAGGCAGAGCCTGTGGAAAGAGGGCCTGCAAATGACTTTGATTCCCCCTGGTGTGATGAATCATGGAGTCGCAAATCCTTTTTAGCTAATTGCTATCAGCTTGTGAGATTCCACCCCCCCCCCACACCCTTCCATGTTCAATATCAATTTTCAGGGCCAAGGGAGATAACACCTCTCCCCTGAGTCCACTGGCGACTCACCAGTAATACATAAAACACACACACACCCTGAACTAGCACCACTTAGCAATCGAAAGAGGGAAGTCATCTAATATGCAGCTGCCCCTGTTAACTAAAAGGAACAATATTAGGAAGAAATACAAGACATAAACAGGCTCTTCAGTGCTAAAATGCCCGTGACCTTCCTGTGAAAGCTGTCCCTTCTTTGTAAATTCATTGATAGCTCATCCAGGAAGCACAAAAAAGAGATGCGTGTATGCAGAAATACCGGGAAAGGTCTCTTGAAGGACATGATGTTGCATTTACAGCCTAATCTTATCAGCGCCTCCATCAGCACATGCATATATACAGAGGGGCATGAGCCCTTGAATTGGCTGAGTCAGCTAAAGAACTTTGGACCTTGGCCACAGTTACATTTCCTCCACTCTTTCCAAGCATAGTCCACACTTAAAAGCTCAGTGCCCAAGCAATTCCCCCCACCCCTGCAAAAACCCGCTCTTTAAAGTTCAGTTGTAGCAAACATCAATCCACGGAAAAACTGAATTGATGTTTGCTCCAGTTGAGCTTTAAAGAGTAGGTTTCAGCACGGAACGCTCAGGGCAAGAACAATGCTTGGACACTGAGCTTTTGAGCATTGACCGGTGCCGGGAAAGAGCAGGGCAAAAGGTCAGAGTGGCTAAACCCTTACACTGCCATTGGCTCCGCTCTACAATATATCAATTGTTTTGAGATGTGCTGGATTTCCTGCACCTTCCTCTGTACAATCCTGCTGCGTTTTTCAGAGCAACGCATCAGGCTTGCAGTGCTTCTGAAGTTGTGCTGCTCAATGTCAGATGTAGCCCACGAGCCATGTGTTGTGTTTTATACTGTCCCTCCCCCTTTGTCAGTCTCAAGCAGGAGATCCAGCACCCGGTAGGCCACCACACAGAGATGGCAAGATGTGTTTGGTTTGGTGGGTCGCAAGATGTACAGGGTTCATTGAGTGACTTTCCCTCTGGTGACTGCTCTAGCTGGAGGGTGAGAAATTCATCATAGTGATGCTAATAATCTTGTCAAATATAGCATCTAGACTGGCTGTAACCTTTTGGTAAACCTGCTTAGCTACCAGCTGTTTCTGCACTTTTAAATCCATCCATTTTAAGACAATCACCATCAGCCACACAGGGCTTACTTTTTCCAACCACGGGCATCAGCGGAAAAGACAGTGTTGTGCCATAGCTTAGGCAGCTAACTCAACCTTGGGAGCAATTCTGTTCTGAAGAGTATATCGGAGTTTTGAGGCCTGGAGCTTCTACATTTATTCAGATTTGTCTTAAGAGACAGATTAAAAATGGCTCCAAGTGCTTCTCCTTTAGAGGTTAATCTAGGGACAGTCACTAGCCAGTCTTGTACCTGTACTAGGAACCTATCTGAGAAGGTGGTTTTGGGTTGCCTTGATACAGGTTTGAAGAGTCATAGACACTTACAGCGGGAAGGACCTTGGAGGTTACCTTGTCTAAATCCTTCACTCAGTATGAGAACTGTACTTCTGGATGCACATGCAGAATTCTTGTCTACAGGTGGGATTTTCTGGAAATCTTGATGTTGAGCTTATCCACATGGATTTTGACAAGAATTCTCCTTGATTTCAACAAGAAGCCTGCTGTTGTTTTAGCACAAACACTAAAAATATTAACAATTTCCACACATTATATTCATTGTTATATGTATGCTATTTTATACAGTGCTCTTTTGTTTTGGTAAAAAATTCGGTGCCAGTGCTCATATCTTGATAAAAGTGCCATGGGCAGCAAAAAAAGAGGTGCATTATACCCGTAAGTACTGTCACACACCAAAAAGCCTGGATTATATGTCTATTATATGCATATGCTCTCCAGGTTTCCTAAAATAAACAGAAACAATCCGTACAACTGAATAAAAATGTGTGTGTACTAATAGTTACAAAATTGAATTGCAGAAGTATAGTACTGTGTAGGGTGTGACTATTTCATACACATTCAAGTACTACCAACTTTACTGTATGCTTGTGAAACATGGACCACTTATAAACGCCATCTCCAGCTCCTCGAAATATTCCATCAACGGTGTCTCCGAAAATTTTTACACATCACTTGGGAAGACAGGCGAACTATTACCAGTATACTGGAAGAAGCAAAGATCACCAGTGTTGAAGCAATGATTCTTCAACATCAACTTTGTTGGACTGGTCATGTTGTGTGGATGCCTGATTATCATCTTTCAAAGCAACTACTCTATTCCGAACTTTAAAATGGAAAGCGTAATTCTGGTGGTCAACAAAAGAGGTTTAAAGATTCTCTCAAGGCGAATCTTTAAAAAATGTAGTGTAAACACCAACAATTGGGAAACACTTGCCTGCGAGTGCTCCAAATGGTGAACAGCCTTAACCAAAGGTGTCATGGGCTTTGAAGACACTCAAACTCAGGACGCAAAAGAGAAATGTGCTAAGAGAAAGGCACGCTTGGCAAATCCACACCGTGACAAACTCCCGTCTGGAAACTAATGTCCCCACTGTGGAAGGACGTGTGGATCCAGAATTGGCCTCCTCAGTCACTTATGGACTCATTGTTAAAACCGTGTTTATGGAAGACAATCTTACTCAGCTACGAGTGATCACCAAAGAAGAAGAATATTCCTTCATATAATATTGTGTATAATTTTGCATATAGTAAGTTGGGCTTTATTTAAAAACAACAGCAACTGGCCATGCATAAGTGGCTTAAACAAGAGATGCAAGACATGGTCCAATGTAGGCAAACAGTGAGGATAAAGCAGAAAGGAGGAGAATCACGTATGCCATCTTGAGCTCTTTGAAGGAAAGGTGGAATCCAAAGGTAATAGTAAAAAATAAAATAAACAAAATCTTTTCTCTGAACCATCATAGATATTTCTTATAACCTGGGAATGAAGGAGACCATTAGTGGTGGCTGGTTTCTTACTAGCCTTTTTATGTGGCCTAGTTGTTCCTCTTAAAAGGAAACACTTGCAGTTAATGCTGGAGAAATGTGAGTGGCAGCAGATCAATGAGGAATTCTGAAATTGTGAAAATCAACAGAGAGGAAAGGGGCATCTATGAACAACTCCTGAGTTTCCGAGTAACATCATGTCCAGTGGCTCACTTGTGTTAATGTAGGACTTGCTAATGTGCCTACAGGTGTGCTAAGAGGATGTGTCAGAATAAAAGCAGCTCTTTGCTTGAGCCCAGAAAGGAAATTGATGTTTACTCCTGTCCGGGGGTTTTTAGACTATAAATCTGATGAGAAAGCTCTAATGTCCTGCAGAATATTGAGACACAGCTGCCTATCCAGTTCATCAGTGCCCAGGCCAAAAAAACATGGCATCTTTAAAAGAAATTGGGTGCAGAGCAACAATGAGAGTGATTCATACACATCCTGGTGCAGCCAGTGTCCAGATTTATATAGAAGGAGACTTTCACTGTGTGCATCTCTAGTTGGATGAGGAGCCACACACGCAAATAGACGCAGCTACCCCCATGGTCTGCCCCACTGCCGGTCCCTTCAGTTGAGCATCTGGATTCCATGGGGTTTATCATTACCTGTGCTGTGTGAGGCATTTGCTCATTCTTATCTCTGTGGTAAGACGGTGCATCAGTTTTTGCTACCCTATTTCAACCATCAAATGTGTAATAATAAAGAGGCCTTGGTTTTCTTTCATATACCGTATTTTCCGGCGTACAAGGCGACTGGGGGTATAAGACGACCCCCAACTTTTCAAGTTAAAATATAGAGTTTGGGATATACTTGCCGTATAAGGCTACCCCTCTTCCAACCACACACCGCTGCTGCCCAGGCCTCCGCCACTCCCGCCGCCGGGGCCCAGGCCTCCCGTCTCGCCGCACAGCAGCCCTTCACGCTCACCGCCCACACCCAGCCCAGGCTCCATGGTGGCTGAGGCGGAGGCGGTGGCGGTGGCGGCTGGAGCGGCAGGGAGAGCCTCCCATCTCGCCGCCCAGCAGCCCTTCGTGCTCGCCGCCCACGCCCAGCCCGGGCTCCATGGCGGCTGAGGCAGCGACGGCTGGAGCAGCGGGGAGAGCCTCCCGTCTCGCTGCACAGCAGCCCATCATGCTCCATGGTGCCTGAGGCGGTGCATGCAGCCAGCGGCGGGGCGCAACCCCGCGTCACATCGTGTGACGTTGCCAGTGTCGCGGGCCGGGCCAGAAAGACTATACCCGGTGTACAAGACAACACCCGACTTTGGAGAAGATTTTCTTTCATTAAAAAGTCGTCTTGTATGCCGGAAAATACGGTACTCTAAAAATAGGACAATTAACCCACCTCTTCAAGGAAATCAATCAAGATCTTGGGACTATCACCAAGAAGGCCATGCTCATCTGAGCAACCATCCCAGAATCTTTAAGGGATGGGATGTTGAGCATAGCCTTATTTGAAGATTTGAATGAGAAAGTGCATGCAGGAACAGACCGTCTCTGAGACCTGGAGTCCCAGTCTATTTAGCAAGCCATTCCTTGCCTATAGGAATATCTGGGTCCTTGTAATTTAAAAGGTATAGATTTGACTGTAAGAGACATACCGGTAAAGGTAAAGGGTAAAGGGACCCCTGACCATTAGGTCCAGTCGTGACCGACTCTGGGGTTGCAGCGCTCATCTCGCATTATTGGCCGAGGGAGCCGGCATACAGCTTCCAGGTCATGTGGCCAGCATGACTAAGCCACTTCTGGCGAACCAGAGTAGCACACGGAAACGCCGTTTACCTTCCCGCTGCAGCGGTACCTATTTATCTACTTGCACTTTGACGTGCTTTCAAACTGCTAGGTTGGCAGGAGGTAAAAGACATAGGGGTATGCTTATTTCAGCCAAACTGTCCAGAAGATGAGACGTCCTGCTCACTAAGAATATTGTGAATCTGTGGTTGCCCACCTTGTCCAAAAAAACAGATCTTTGTTGTAACAGATAAGGGTAACAGGTTTGATATGTCACAATGATAACCGTACATACGATGAACAGGCCCGCCTAGAGATGTCTGTGCTTTTGAATGGGGAACAAGATGTGCGATGAGGTCTATTGTTGCGGACAACAGGTGTGTCGTGTGCAACAGTGATTCAGATCTGTACTGCAAAACAACATCTCCTCTTTTGCGGGCGAGTGCCCTAAAAACACAACGCCAGCAAAAATATATCTGTGGAAATGCAAAAATCTGTGGAATCTGTGGAAGGCAAAAATATATCTGTGGAAATATTAAAGGGACAGCTTTTGCTAATCCCTGATATTTATTCCCTTAGCAGTGAATAAACTGAGCCATCAGACCTGCACACCTCACGTTTATGCTGTTGTCAAGGAGCCCCTGGGGCATAGTTGGGCTGTGCAGGATCAGGCCACCAGACTGTGAATTTAATGGGAGGTTGCTAAATGAGGCTTTTTCTAAAAACAAAAATAAAATAAATGGCATTCTTTTCTTCCTCAGGGAGATCTAGAGGCAGTGGTTTTTGCCTTTGAACATCCTCAAGTCAACCATCAAGAAAAGGTGATGAAGGTTAGGGAGGCTCCCCTGACATTTGGAGCCCTGGCATCAGCCTTTGCAATTATGGGCCACCTTTCTAGCAGATGGTAATTGAAAAGTGCGACCCACATGGGCTCCAGTCAATAATGGCGTCAGCATACAAATGACACTTAGCTTCCCTCCCTCACCATCCTCTGTTCTCCCTCTTCACCTTTTATCCTTCTCAGCATCGTGACTTAATCCACTCTAATGAGGTGAGCTTCATTGCCAAAAAGACAGCAGCTACCATAGCGCTCGCTCTCTCCCGGCACCACGGGGTTTGCAAGGAAGTCAAAATAAAAGAAGTGACTTTGTAAGTCTTCCAGGAAGGAGGACAATGTACGCTTTGAAAAGTTACTGCGCAGCCTTTTCAACTGTGGGCTGCTATTTCTTCCTCCCTCCATCCCTGCCCAGGAAGACTTTCAGGCTTGCTAAGGTGCAGCCATCATTAAGGCAACATCAAGCCAAGGTGGTCAAGGTATTGGCTTTATTGTTGCACAGGCTTCACCTGGCTTGAAGGCCATTACTGCCAGCCACATCAGGAACTGTGTGAATTTCATTTAATCCCCCCACCCAGGTCACAGTAGACTGCTTAAAGGTAGCCAAATGGCGTGATTTCACACACAAACACACACAGAAAGTATCGCATAAAGTTGAATGCCTTCAAGTAAACAATCGAAAAGGGGAGTGATAGGTATTTTAATTTAATTTAATTTAATTTTTTGCTTTATTGAGGGTTCCCCCACCCAACCTTTTGGCAGTCACTCTCAGTCAATATAGAAAACTCAATCTATTCACATGCATGGCAGAGTATAGCATGGCAAAGAGAGTCCACTTCGCTGCTGTGCTTTTGTCATTATATTTCATTGTTTTTGTTTTTTTTAAAGTTACTTATGCTTTTCAGGTTTATACATTCCACTAATTTTACAATCACTTTAACATTTCAAAACTTGACTTCTTCCCCCCTCTTTCTGCGGTTCCTTATATTTATTTTTAATATCTTCTGTATATCCAAATTAACTTAATTTGCTAATTTATTCATCTACGTTAAATATATACTCTTATAAAACTGCAGTTTGTTACAATAATCCTGCCAATGTTCTTATCTGTTTACAATTTATCTGTAAGTATTCAATAGACCGTTTCCATTCTTTTATAAAATGTTTGTTATCTTGATTTCTTATTCTCCCAGTCAGTTTCGCCATTTCTGCATTTTCCATAAGTCTTTGTATCCATTCTTCCTTTGCTGGGACTTCTGCTCCTTTCCATTTTGGGGCGAGTAGCATTCTTGATGCTGTAGAGGCTTATATGAATAGGTTTCTATACAGTTCAGGTGGTTCTGTCCCTATACAGTGGACCCTCGAGTTACGTACTGCTCTGGATACGTAACTTCCAGGTTGCGAATGTGGCAAACCTGGAAGTGTATACTTCCGGGTTTTGCCGTACGCGCATGCGCAGGAGCACTCTGCACACCGCGCACATGCGCAGAAGCGCTCGGTGTTAGATACCATTGATATATCATTTTCATATACTGGTAATTTTCTTTTTCTTTTTTATAATTTTTTAAAAAATCTTTATTAATTCTTCATTCATAGTAAACAATAACATACAATACATTACACTTAACACACCAAACAACCACAGACAACCACAAACTACACACAAAAACTCTTGCAATTATTCCAAAATGGGGAAAAAAAACAATACAAAAGTCAAATAAACTTAGTTAAATATAATTGGTTAAATATAATTATCTACTTCCCTATTCCATCTCTCCTTTAGTTCACAATATTGATGTTTTGTTTGTCTACTTTAGCTCTGACACCTCTTATTCAATCAGAATTCTATAACATTCCAATCATATTCCTTATTGCTTCACTATACATGATTTATAATCATAAAACAAGAGTTACTCAAAAACGCACACCATGGTCATGTCACATCTCTTTTTTAAATAATGGTAATTTTCTCTTAGACCATAACATGCTGTAAATTTTATATCCATATTCCACTATCATTAGTTTGTCATTATATTTCAAGGCAGGTCTGTGCGCAGATTGCAAGTTTGTGTACTCAGCTGCACACTATGTACGCCACCCTCCCACCCCACCACTGCAATTTTGAGGTTTAAAGCTTGCACACTAAAATACAACAAATGGTGCAATGGGCACATGCAAGCTGCACTTAAATCAGTAGTTGGCAACCTTTTCAGAACCAGGACCTGCTTTCACTCTGGCCCGAAACATGGTTGCTATTTGACCCTCTGCCTTGTTTATTTGTATCATTTATGTTTTTCTCCTCTTCTCCACTTTCCCTATACAGTGGTACCTCAGGTTACATACGCTTCAGGTTAAGAACTCCGCTAGCCCAGAAATAATGCTTCAGGTTAAGAACTTTGCTTCAGGATAAGAACAGAAATTGTGCTCTGGTAGTGCAGCGGCAGCAGGAGGCCCCATTAGCTAAAGTGGTGCTTCAGGTTAAGAACAGTTTCAGGTTAAGAACGGACCTCCGGAACGAATTAAGTACTTAATCCGAGGTACCACTGTATTTCCCTCTCTTTCTCTTTCTGCCTGAGAGCCAGTGTGGTGTAGTGGTTAAGAGCGGTGAACTCGTAATCTGGTGAACCGGGTTCGCGTCTCCGCTCCTCCACATGCAGCTGCTGGGTGACCTTGGGCTAGTCACACTTCTCTGAAGTCTCTCAGCCCCACTCACCTCACAGAGTGTTTGTTGTGGGGGAGGAAGGGAAAGGAGAATGTTAGCCGCTATGAGACTCCTTCGGGTAGTGATAAAGTGGGATATCAAACCCAAACTAAACTTCTAGGGCAGGGGTAGGCAGCCTAAGGCCCGTGGGCCAGATGCGGCCCGTGGGCCTTCTCAATCCAGCCCACGGACGGTCCGGGAATCGGCGTGTTTTTACATGAGTAGAATGTGTCCTTTTCTTTAAAATGCATCTCCGGGTTATTTGTGGGGCCTGCCTGGTGTTTTTACATGAGTAGAATGTGTGCTTTTATTTAAAATGCATCTCTGGGTTATTTGTGGGGCATAGGAATTTGTTCATTATTTTTTTCAAAATATAGTCCGGCCCACCACATGGTCTGAGGGACGGTGGACCGGACCACGGCTGGAAAAGGTTGCTGACCCCTGTTCTAGGGCAACCCACCTTAAGTGGAAGCACTACACAGTGGGCTTTTGCAGAGCAATGGTTTAGATCTTATGGCAAAGGTACATCCATGAAGGGAAGCGCTGCAGTGTAGTGGCAGCATATGTGCTTTATGTGCAGAGGGGTCCAAGTTCAATCCCTGGCATCTCCAGTTGAAAGGGTCAGGGAGCAGGCAGAGAATAAAACCTGCATCAGAGCTGCAGTGTTGCCAATTAATGTGGACCAAATTGGACTCAATGGATAAATAGTCCAACCCAGTGCTTTTTTGGGGGTGGATATAAAAACGTGCTGCAGGTGCCAGCACAAAATAGCTGCCAGAAAACAAACATAGATGGTGGTACTTTGTTGTCTTTGGCGATTTTCAAAGCTCAAGCAACAGCAGCAGCAGCAACAACAACAACAACCCCGAAAAAGCTCAACAATATGGCAACTATGGGGTTGTGGCGCTCATCTCACTTTCAGGCCAAGGGAGCTGGTGTTTGTCCACAGACAGCTTTCCGGGTCATGACTAAACTGCTTCTGGTGCAATGGGACACCATGACGGAAACCAGAGCACACAGAAATGCCGTTTACCTTCCCGCCGCAGTGGTACCTATTTATCTACTTGCACTGGCGTGCTTTCGAACTGGTAGGTTGGCAGGAGCTGGGACCGAGCAACGGGAGCTCACTCCGTCGTCACAGGCAAGCCCTGGAAAATCCATCCTTTAAAACTTTATTCAGGTCTGTGCAGCACTCATTAGAAAGAAAGAAATATTTATTTCAATGTATCTTCCCAGTGGATCATGCCCGGTATTCCTACTTAGTAGGGTTGTGCTGAAGCTACTCATTTTTTAAAAAATGCATTCTTGGCAGTGACAAAAAATGGCCTCTCCTTTTCAATAATTTATCAGCACTCTTCGAAAAATGTTCACATGCAGAATAATCCTATGCACGTTTACTATGAAATAAGTCTCACTATGTTCAGCAGGGCTTTTTCCCAGGTAAATCATGGGCATATTTGATTGCAGCCATATTTGTTTCAATGGCTATCATTTGCTGTCTGTGATGTTGTCACAGAGCCCTACCTGACTGGCTATGAGGCATTATTACATCATCCTGTTCACTAGGCAGTGATTGGTGGGATGATTCAGGTGGCTAATCTGGGGAGAAGGAAGTAGCAACAGCCAGAGGAAGTAATAGTGCTGAATGAGATAAAAGCTGAATATTCACTGGAGATGTTTTAGGGAGAACAGTCCATCTCACCATAATATATCTAGTTTTGATCTAAAACAAAACAAAACAAAAAACTAAAGTGGGAAATACTTGGTGAAATTTGTTAGTGTTGGCATTTGCTAGTTGATAATAAATACAGAATTAGCCACTTCCATTTCCAAAGTGAAAAGAGCAAGATAAAAGTGAAAGACAATGAGAAGGTTTTCTGGGGGATTACAGAGAGTGATCTTAAGACACTGTATACACAACCAAGAAAAACAGAGAGAATCCTACCTCTTATACTCCTCGGACCTCCCTTCCTTTTCTTCAGCTCTAATCTGATTTTTGCCAGATCCTTTTGATCTCCCAGAGGCAAGCAAGCAAGGTCCACCACTACAGATGGAGTAAATATGGAGATTAGCCTCTTCTCGTACTGCATTAGCTCCTAATACCTGATTAAGTCCCCCGAATCAGGCGATTGTCTCAGCTTTGGCTATCAGAGAGGCAGAGCACAGAAGGGGGCAGGATGAAGGCCGATTTTGTAATGGATCCTTATTTTATCCCAGTGCTCTAAGAAGATTAGGCCTGGGGGTGTCACATTAGCCATGATCTCTGGGCTTCTGGTTGTCTCTTGCAGTTTTCAAACGCCTCGGCTTCAGCCTTAGAACAAACAGTCCTCTTGGACTCTGCGGCCCCATGTTGTGGCATGAATAATTGCACACAGCAAAGTGTCTCTGAAGCCCACCAAACACTACGCAAATTCACCAGTTTCTGCCGTTGACAAAAAGAGTGACTTGCGGCAAAAAACCACCCAAATCTTGAGGTTAAGTCGGTAATGATACATTGGGCTAAATATTTTGGATATAATATACAGTTAGAAGACTGGGGAAAATTGTGGAAAGAAGGTATAAGATTTACTGCCTGTAATGCTTTGAAAGAGAATATTATAAAAATGGTGTATGGATGGTACATTACACCAGTGAAATTAGCTAAAATGTACAAAACGAGTAATAAATGTTGGAAATGTAAATCATATGTGGTGGGAATGTAAGAAGGTGAAAAGCTTCTGGGAAATGATATATAATGAGATGAAAAAATGTTGAAATATACATTTATAAAGAAACCGGAAGCTTTTCTGTTAGGAATTGTAGGAAATGACATTAAGAGACAAGATAAAAAGTTATTTTTATATGCAACAACGGCAGCAAGAATGTTAATGGCACAAAAATGGAAACAAGAAGAATTACCAACAAAAGAAGAATGGCAGATGAAGTTAATGGACTATGCAGAACTGGATAAGATGACAGGAAGAATTCGAAACCGATGGGACCAGGAATTTCTAAAAGATTGGACTAAATTTGAGACATATTTGAAAGATAACTGTAAACAACAAATCACACTAATAGGCTTGCAGGAAGTTTTGTGAGGTTTATTTTAAGAAATATTACAGTAATAATTTTGGAAAAGTAATATTTGAACTTGATTATTAAAAGTAATAGTGGAATATGAAATACAGGAAGAAGTTAAGAAAAGTGAAAATCCTGAGAAGTGGCTGGTGGAAGTCAGAAAACTTGTATTACATATGAATGTTAAACGTTATTTAAAAATGTATGTAAAAATATAATAAAAATTACTTTTAAAAAACAACAACAACACCCAAATCTTTGTGCAATTTAGGATGAAATTGCATTTGTCTGTAGCACTGGACTTGGAACTGTGCACAGATTACACTACCACTACGAACAACTTGTATTGTTCTTGTTATTATGCCTGTTTGCACCACTGCTTTCTTACTCACAGCAATCATACATGAGCTACCTTAGAGTAAATGGCCAGCCTTGACCACCTGATAAACTTTTTCTTTAATGCTTTATTAATATTAAAACAAAGAAACATACAGAGGATTGTCCATAAAGGCAAAAAGAGAAAATAAAACTTATTACATTACATCATGATAAGTTCTTCCTCTTAAGTTTCTATAGACTTCACGTCACCCCATCAACTTCCCTATCTACCGCTTGTTCTATCTAACGCACTGTGTATTTCTGTTTTCTTTCGTTAAATTTCATCAAAATTCTGAAATCTAATTATCCATCATACCGCAAAAGTCATTCAAAGGCTGTCACAGATGTAATTACAATAATCCTTTAAATATTTTTGATATACATCCCATTTCTTAATAAACGTTTGATTGGTGTGACCTCTCAGTCTTTCTGTTAATTTTGCCATCTCTGCGTATTCCAACATTTTATTTTGCCACTCCAGCTTTGTCAGTGTTTTCTCTCCTTTCCAATTTATAGCTATTAATACTCTTGCCACCATGGCCACCTGATAAACTTCATGGCTAAGGAAATATTAGGACCCAGATCTTCCTTGTGGATCCACTGCACTACACTGGCCCCTAACAAAAAAAGTGCTAGTCTGTATGAAACACTGGGAAAAGTTGCACAATCCTTGTAATTATTATTTTTTAATCCCCCTGCCCTGTCACTGCCCAGAACATATTGAGAGGTTATTTCTGCACAATTCCAGTCAACCTGGATCAAACTTACCAAAGTCCAGCTTTCACAGCTCCAGGCACTAATAATAATAATAATAATAATAATAATAATAATAATAATAATAATAATAATAATTTATTATTTATACCCCACCCATCTGGCTGGGTTTCCCCAGCCACTCTGGGCGGCTTCTAACAGAACATTAAAATACAATAATCTATTAAACATTAAAAGCCTCCCTAAACAGGGCTGCCTTCAGATGTCTTCTAAAGGTCTGGTAGTTGTTATTCTCTGTGACATCTGAAGGGAGGGCATGCCACAGGGCGGACACCACTATTGAGAAAGCCCTCTGCCTGGTTTCCTGTAACTTGGCTTCTCGTCGTGAGGGAACCGCCAGAAGGCCCTCGGCACTGGACCTCAGTGTCCGGGCAGAACGATGGGGGTGGAGACGCTCCTTCAGGTATACTGGACCAAAGCCATTTAGGGCTTTAAAGGTCACCACCAACACTTTGAATTGTGCTCGGAAACGTACTGGGAGCCAGTGTAGGTCTTTCAAGACCAGTGTTATGTGGTCTCAGTGGCTGCTCCCAGTCACCAGTGTAGCTGCCGCATTCTGGATTAGTTGTAGTTTCCGGGTCACCTTCAAAGGTAGCCCCACGTAGAGCACATTGCAGTAATCCAAGCGAGAGATAACTAGAGCATGCACCACTCTGGCGAGACAGTCTGCGGGCAGGTAGGGTCTCAGCCTGCGTACCAGATGGAGCTGGTAGACTGCTGCGCTGGGTACAGAATTAACTAAACCCACTAAACCATACAGAATTAACTAAACCATCAGTGCCCAGCAATCCCCAGGACCGATCATGTGACCAGTATAAGTGATAGCACTCCATACTGAATGTAAGATAAACCATACCAAATCAGCAGTTTCCTTATAAACCTGATCTTTCTACTCACCAAATATCCTTTGAGTTTTCACAAAATATTTACCAGATATTTAGTATTGTTATTTGCCATCCAAGCATACTTGCCCACCCAATGAAGTTTTATTTTAGTATTTAATATCTAGTGTTTGGGTGAACAATGTAATTAATAGGTGGAAACCTGCCACCGGGAGTGACTGGGTGAACTGGTATCGAAACTGCCTATAAAATACAGTGGTACCTCTGGTTACGAACTTAATTCGTTCTGGAGGTCCGTTCTTAACCTAAAACCGTTCTTAACCTGAGGTACCACTTTAGCTAATGGGGCCTGCTGCGCCGCCGGTGTGTGATTTCTGTTCCCATCCTGAGGTAAAGTTCTCAACCTGAGGTACTACTTCCGGGTTAGCGGAGTCTGTAACCCGAAGTGTTTGTAACCTGAGGTGTTTTTAACCCAAGGTACCACTGTACAACACTTCAACTGGACTCCTGTTATAGGTAAAAGGATAGAACTGATGCACAATTATTTGCCCTTAATATAATATAAAGCTAGCTATGATGCTTTGCCAGATTTCTTATAATCTGCATACTCATATGTGAATATTTGATCTATTTCTGTTGCTGGTTGGGGAGATGTACCTATGCCTAACTATCACATCAATCTTTGTGATACTGACATTACAAGACATTACTTAATTATTTCCAGAACCTGATTGTTCCCAAATGCAGTATGAAATGTTTCGTTATCACATTATAAAGGTAGGGGTGTGGGAGAGAGCGAGAGCGAGAGACTGCGCGATCAAATGTCACCGCTTTTCAGTAACCTAATCCAGCAATTTCTAAAGCTTTTAAAATTAAAAACCCATCATAATACCAATTCATATCTAACTGATCTCCAAGGACCAATTTCTGCGCGGAGCGTCTTGCCAAGAGGCCGCGTACGCCAGTCTAAGGAATTGGCTTCAGCAGTGCTATGTGCATCAGTGTAGCAGAAGTTTCAGTTACAGGTAGGTAGCCGTGTTGGTCTGCCATAGTCGAAACAAAATAAAAAAATTCCTTCCTGTAGCACCTTAGATACCAACTAAGTTTGTTCTTGGTATGAGCTTTCGTGTGCATGCACACTTCTTCAGATACCTTTGCTGTGAGAGATTGACAATATTGTTGATCTTGTTGTTTTGAATAGTAGCCTGTAGGTTGGAAAGGTTAGAGTTTTTTGCTTTTCTGTTTTTTCAGTAACTCCAGTTGAGAGTGGTAAAAGGTTTGTTTTTCCTTGTGGAACTCTTGCCAAGCTGAGTGATTCCTAATAGAGTTGACCAGTAGAAGAGTAGAAGATATCCCGCTTTATCACTACCCGAAGGAGTCTCAAAGCGACTCACATTCTCCTTTCCCTTCCTCCCCCACAACAAACACTCTGTGAGGTGAGTGGGGCTGAGAGACTTCAAAGAAGTATGACTAGCCCAAGGTCACCCAGCAGCTGCATGTGGAGGAGCGGAGATGCGAACCCTGCTAACGAGATTACGAGCCTACCGCTCTTAACCACTACACCACACTGCACTGTAGATGCAGTCCTACACATTTCATTTTGGCCCAACCCTGTACCAAGAACAGTACATGTAGCCCTGCATCCCTGGATACAGAGATCCCATATCAGAAACAGAACCTGTGGCACCCTTTTATACACATGGGGTTGTATCTTACTAAATCATATTCAGAGTAGATCCACTGAAATTAATGGACAAGACTAACTTCACTAATTTCAGTGAGTATCCTCTGAGCATGATGTACTCAGATACAACTCACGGTTTCCAATTTAGAAGGTTATAACTATGCAGAAGGGACCCAGGTGGCGCTGTGGGTTAAACCACAGAGCCTAGGGCTTGCTGATCAGAAGGTCGGCGGTTCGAATCCCTGCGACGGGGTGAGCTCCCGTTGCTTGGTCCCAGCTCCTGCCCACCTAGCAGTTCGAAAGCACATCAAAGTGCAAGTAGATAAATAGGTACCGCTCCAGCGGGAAGGTAAACGGCGTTTCCGTGTGCTGCTCTGGTTCGCCAGAAGCTGCTTTGTCATGCTGGCCACATGACCCGGAAGCTGTAAGCTGGCTCCCTCGGCTAATAATGCGAGATGAGCGCCGCAACCCCAGAGTCGGACACTAATGGTCAGGGGTCCCATTACCTTTACCTAACTATGCAGATGCCTGCTGAATTTGGGCACCAGATTATCTGCACTGCAGACTGATGTTGCTATTTGTTTTGGCTTTGATTCTCTCTTTTTTACATTGTTTGTTTATGCTTTAGTGCACACTTGTTCTAAATCCTGTAGAAAGTGATGTGCACTAGACAACATTCCACTTTTCCTCAATCAAGGATTTGGAGATTTGTCCCCCCCCCGAGAATATCTTATTATATTAAAACAAAGCACACCCATTTCTTAAAGGGTGTCAGCTGAGGATGGTTTGTTTGCTTTCGTTTTATCAGTACTTATTAATTCATTCAAGTAGCTTTGCTTTTATAGAAGAAAAATAGATTTCTGCTTAGCTATTATATGTATTCTAGGGAAAATCCACTAAACAAATGCCAGTTTACGGTAAGAATTAAAAACAGACTTTGCTCTGATGAGATTGCTTTGTTGATTATAATCAATCATGTAAAAATACAAATGAAAATCTTTATATTAATCTTATCTCTTCTTTTTCTTTCTCTCCCTTCTCTATGCTAGCTTGCTTGACTAGCTTATGCCACATTACTTTGAAGCATATCCAAAGATCTTTCTTCTTTTATTTCTCTAGGACCAAACAGTTAATTTTAAATACATTGCTTATTTGGCAAAGTAGTCCAAAAATGAATGTTGTTTGCTCCTTGATAGCATTAATCAGTGACATGGGGATGGCATCAGTGGGTCTCCAATGTAGATGGGGGTTTGCAGAGGAACATAAGCGGAATAAAATGTAAGTCTCTGTCCCAAAGAGCTTAGAATCTCAGTGGGGAATCAACTGAGAGAGGGGGAGGCCAGTGAGAGCTAGATGAATTATAACACAAATGCAGGCTTCAGTTTGTGAAAGGGGCTGCTCCAGCCTCCTGTGGCTCCCTTGCCTCATAGTAGGCTCAGGGGCCAACACAAAACTACAGACAGTGGGAAGGAATGGGAGGACTTCTTGGAAAGTGGGCAAGCAAGAAGATCTTGCCTTCTGCTACACTCGAAACAAAATAAAAAAATTCCTTCCAGTAGCACCTTAGAGACCAACTAAGTTTGTTCTTTTTTTAAATAATCATTTTTTATTAATTTTATAAAAATACAATAATACATCCACATGTTCGTCTCCACATCTTGTACCGTTTTGGCTTTTTACGGCCGTGACTTCCGTCAAACCTTCCTTATGACATTCTAACATCTACAGTATTTCTTATGTCTATATTTCCTAAATCAATCATTGTTTTACCTTATTACTTCTAAAAATCAATCACTGTATTTTCATATTAACAACAATATTTCTTCTTTACTCTACAAAGCTTCTTGCAATCCTACCAACGTGTTCAATTGAGTACTACTTTCCTTTAAATAGTCTGCAAATTTAGTCCAGTCTTTGATGAACTTCTGGTCCCGCTGTTCGCGGATTCTCCCCGTCATCTTGTCCAATTCTGCATACTCCATTAGTTTTACAATCCATTCTTCCTTTGTCGGTGTTTGTTCTTGTTTCCAAAGTTTGTTCTTGGTATGAGCTTTTGTGTGCATGAAGAAGTATGCATGCACACGAAAGCTCATACCAAGAACAAACTTAGTTGGTCTCTAAGGTGCTACTGGAAGGAATTTTTTTATTTTGTTTCGACTACGGCAGACCAACATGGCTACCTATCTGTAACTGGAACTATGGAAGGCACCACATTGAGCCGCATGAAATGGAAGTCCATCAACCTCACCAAGAAACTTGCACAGGTACAGACTGACATCTTCTTTCTGACTAAATGCAAGATCCAGGACATTATACCTAAGGGTCTTAGAAGTAAGAACCCTCTACAATCCACTTATCCTACTGAATATGCAAGGAAACTATGCCACACTTTCTCCAAGAAGCTGCTCAAACATCTGATCGGTGTTCTGTACTCCAAACAGAAGCTAATAAAGGAGGAACTGGAGAGCCAGTGTGGTGTAGTGGTTAAGAGCTGTAGACTTGTAATCTGGTGAACCGGGATATCAAATCCAAACTCTTCTTCTTCTTCTTCTTCATCATCATCACCATCATCATCATCTAGACCTCCTTCTCTCTTCCTATCCCATCAGAAGGGAAACTTGAATTCACATCTCTCATTGAACCATGAAAGGTAAACCAAAGTAGTAACTATACATTGCAAGTGATCTGTTGTCTCCCATCAAGCTTTTCCCAGCTGTTATCTGGACACTATGACATGATCCTTGTGCAAGTGGATTCTCTAAAGTGTGGACTCTTTCCATCGTTCCTTCAACAAACATTATTCCAATTTTGGGATCATAAAGGATTCAGCAGGATCAAATTATTTTGCCAAAAATTCAACCCTGCTGGATCTTTTGATGGAACTGTGCAGTGTTGAAAAATGAACAGGACTATCCTAAATGATAAGTAGTTTGAAGACTAATAATTGACCTATAGTATTCTGTGACCTAAATACCGTATAGGTCCATATAGTTAAAGGTCCGTATAGTTAAAGCTATGGTTTTCCCAGTAGCAATGTATGGAAGTGAGAGCTGGACCATAAAGAAGGCTGATCGCTGAAGAAGGGATGCTTTTGAATTATGGTGCTGGAAGAGACTCTTGAGAGTCCCATGGACTGCAAGAAGATCAAACCTATCCATTCTGAAGGAAACCAGCCCTGAGTGCTCACTGGAAGGACAGGTCCTGAAGTTGAGGCTCCAGTACTTTGGCCACATCATGAGAAGAGAAGACTCCCTGGAAAAGACCCTGATGTTGGGAAAGATTGAGGGCACAAGGAGAAGGGGACGACAGAGGACAAGATGATTGGACAGTGTTCTCGAAGCTACCAACATGAGTCTGACCAAACTGCGGGAGGCAGTGGAAGACAGACGTGCCTGGCGTCCTCTGGTCCATGGGGTCACGAAGAGCCGGACACGACTAAACAACAACAACATTCTGTGACCTAAATACAGGGAATTGGGGATAGGGGATGAGGATAATGCTTTCTTTTGGATTACTGTGAATACATATAGGGTATGTGTGTGTATATCTACATATATACATGCACATCTTCATGTCTTTTATGTACTAACATTGCCTTGACTTAAATATTATTTGCACATAAATTAACAAAACAGAGTGAGCAGGACTGACATTATGTTAATAGATCAATATTAGTTATACCAGGGAAGAAATAGCAAAGTTTGAGAGTTGTACAAATGCACAGTAAATCTTTCTTAACACCATTATTATTTGTAAATTGCTTAAATGGATATTAGAATTTAGCAGCTGCCAAGTTAAAGATTAATATTTCCAATAAAACCCTGGTTCTACAAGAGATATTAGAGTATCTTCCACTGGTTTTTTTTCTTCTTTTCTTCATGTGAGAAATAGAACATACATTACTCAACGGAGCAACTAAAACTTGTTTAAAGGAGAGATAAGGTAATTTCAGGGAATAATCTTGTTCACATTTTGACAGCTGCTGCAATTATTTGTCCTGCTATCATCACACTGACATTTTTATGAACTATTCTGTCCAAATTTGTTTTAATATATGATTTAGTTCATTTGTTCAATGGAGTTGTTTAGAAGATAAAGAGAGAGCACGAAAGAGAAATTCCTATGCAGAAGCAGACTAATACTAATGGGTATTGAAGTGCCATTAGGCAAAACTGCTCCCATAAGCAGTCCTTGATCTGTGTGAATATTGATTCTTTTAATTAAAAGAGATCACTGGGGGAGGGGGAGTCTATGGGGTAAAAAATACTTGACAAGGCACCTTATGTAGATCTTTATGGACTGTCAATGAGCAAACGGTTTGAGATGTCAATGATTTCGGGCTGGAGCAATTCCAAATACGTTTCATTTATGGAGTCTTCCAATTCAGATATTGAATGTGAAATGTTGCTCTTTCCCATTAGATCTGCATGTCAAATTCAACGAGTTGAGTCCTTTTAGCTGTTGCCCTATGCACATTTGCTTGGGAGGAAGCCTTTCTAGGTACCTAAATGGGATTTCTGGTTTCAGTATCACTCCTTCTAACGGTAAGGTAAAGGTAAAGAGACTACTGACCATTAGGTCCAGTCGTGACCGACTCTGGGGTTGCGGCGCTCATCTCGCATTATGTTAGGAACTCTGGAAGTGCCTACATGCAGCTATGCACATCAAGCAATTAAGAGTTGGCTGAAGGCCAAGATCTTCTCTCTCTCTCTGCCTGGTAACAGGGCCTTAGTAACAACCATCTCATTGGGTGGAAAGTTCCATAAAGATAAGATTGACCATGTGCTCATGTTGGTTGGTGTGGTTAATGGAGTTTGCGTACACACGCGCGAAACCCTGTCTGTGGTGCCCACCCCTTTCCCCAAGAAAGAGACATGAGACCAGAGTATGGGATTAAATTGGCCACAACTTTATTAAACTTCAGAAGTGGGAAACTTGGCACAGGCCTTGGCAGGCAACCCTCTCAGCCCATGGCTGAGGATATGCAGGATGAGGAGGTGCAGTGGGAGGGGACTGCAAAGCACACACTTACACAGCATGCCCTCCCACCAACCTCGGTCCGGGAGTTCGACCTACACGCCACCGCTCCAAGGCCGGAAACTCCCGGTGTACCCTTTAACGGGCCCTGCCGCGCCGCCGCATGGGCTGGGAGCATGCCAGCATCCCACCCAACCAGATGATAGACTAAAGACTACCTTGCCAAGGCCTAAAACCGCCAAAGTTGTGACAAAATGCTGCAGGGAGGGCGAAACCTGCCAATGCAGGGAAATTCCATCCCGGTTCCGAATACGGCAACCATCATAAGACCACAGCAGCGCCCGCACACCTGTAACGCAAAGTGTTAGGCTGTAAGAAAGCATTGTTAGCTTGATGACCACTGCCTTCAGACGGAACTGTATGGAGAGAAGAAATATTATTAATTTAGGGAGGGAGGGTGGGTGAACCTGAAATGAAAGAACCAAAGAGGGCTGGGCTGAGGAGCTCAGACCCTTTTCAAGCCCTTGACCCCACCCCCGGCCGGCTGCCCATTGTCCACCTGGCCGAGGGTGTGTCAAAGGGGTCAGCCCAAGCCAGGTGGGCAGCTCCTGCCCAGGGGACCCCTGCTCGGTGTCGCAAACCCGCCAACCTGAAAAGGGAGGGCGGAAATTGCGATTGTTGGAGAAGGTTGTGAGAGAGAGATAGTGAGAGGAAAGGTTTTGCTTTTGTTTCTTTATTTTCCTAAGTCTGTATATAGTAACTTGTGGATACTGTTTGCTTCAATAAAACTGTATATAGTTATCAAGTTACTAGTGGCAGTGAGTTCCTGAATCATTGTGTTCTGTCAACGCTATACATCCAGAAGCTTCCTGAAGGAATGCGCGCACTCTGCTGTGTCCAGGATTCTGTTCTTTCCTGACACAAATACTGATCACATTATTGGCCGAGGGAGCCGGCGTACAGCTTCCAGGTCATGTGGCCAGCATGACTAAGCCGCTTCTGGCGAACCAGAGCAGCGCACGGAAATGCCGTTTACCTTCCCGCTGCAGCGGTACCTATTGACCTACTTGCATTTTCACATGCTTTCTAACTGCTAGGTTGGCAGGAGCAGGGACCGAGCAACGGGAGCTCACCCTGTCGTGGGGATTCGAACCGTCGACCTTCTGATCGGCAAGCCCTAGGCTCTGTGGTTTAACTCACAGCGCCACCCGGTACCTTCTAACGGTACCCCCATGCTAACAGAAATGGAACCAAAAATAGGGGCTGGTGGAAAACAAGAGGGAGATGATGGTATCAGCCCAATGAGGACTGAGTTTCTTCATTGCCTACCAGAATCCACGGATTGTTGAGTGTTAATTGGAAAAGGAAAATGGAAGGGGTAAGACGAATTGGCTTGCATGACCCCCAAAGAGCTGATAGTATTTTTGAAGAAGGTGTGGCTGTCTGGACCATTCCTGTTTAGGGACTTGGAGATATACTACAACTTTTATATACTGCAACATTTCCCACCGTCCTTGTTGACTTTCCTTGCCCTGATCCATTAGAGCTGATCCATTATATGTCCTGAATTCTTTCTCTGGGTAAACATACATAGAATTGGGATGTTTGGTTTGTTGGCATTTCTTGATTATTTTGGCAGACATCAAATATGAACTTGTAAGCTGTCAGCTGTCAAACAGTATTATATACTAACTTCTATTGAATATCCCCACTCCAATACTGCCAGGTACAGAATACAGTTGCACACCAATACTCAAATATGACATAAATGCCAGTTATCAAATATTGCCAAGTATCCCTTGTCATATCTCAAATATTGGAATAAAAGATGATAGGATATCAAACATACTGTCAGATACTATGCGTCATTGCATGTCAGCTATACAGTGCTGCCACCCTCTAAACCCTTTGCTTGTTAGCTGTTAAATTCTGTCAAACTCTGTTACATGTCAATTATCAATTAAACATGTCAAATATTTAAATAAAACATTGTAAGATGTCAAGCACATATATCAAATATTCAGTGTACATTAAAGTAATATTCATCACCAGAATTTTAGAGAGAGTTTTAAGGATAAATTTGGGGAGCAAATGAATTTCAGCTTTAATTTGGGCTTGTGGGTAGTTTTGTGGAGGGAGGGGTAATGCCTGAGATTGTAGAATTAAATGCTTAGTGGATGTTATGGCTCCAGCTTTAACAATAAAGCACGATGATGACTTTTCGTGTAAAGGATAATGCTCAAAGCTGACAGTTTAATGCTAAAAAGCAATTTGCACTCTTGAATCTGTTTAACTTTTGCCATAAAAGGAAAGATACAACATGATGCATGGTTTTCTCTCTCTTTCTTGAGAAACATGGCTGCAACTTAAGCAGAATCTGATCCATTCTGAGTGGGATCCAGTGGCAGAATCCACATGTATTAGAGACCCAGGTCTGTGCATTTATCTACATCACCTACCATTAGGATCAGTGTGGAATAGTTAGTGCCAGTGATGTTTCCTGGTGCTTTATCTTTCCATGGAAAATTTTCTGTGTTTTGTTTTTTTTAAGTCAATTAGTAACCATCAATAGATCCCAATAGCACGTTCAATATTAGGGAAACTTGGCAGGTTCAGAGTGTTTAGCTTTGTGTACTAAATACAAGCAAATTAGCCATCCTAAATTAGATCACTCACTAAAGCATCTGAAAAGTTTCCAAGGGCACAAATTGAAAGATTCCCAATGCAAATTGCCCTGTGCAAATGCCCTAATGTAGGGGTGGCCAACTCCCAAGAGACTGTGATCTACTTACAGAATTAAAAACTGGCAGTAATCTACCCCCTTTTGGGGGGTTCAGGTCAAAGTTGTTGAGCTTTTTTGCGGAGGAGGAAAGCCCCATTTTTTAGGCATTCAGGTCAAAGTTGTTGCTGAGCTTTTCTTAGAGAGAAGGAAAGCCCTGGTTTTTGGGGGTGCAGGGCAAAAGTATTGAGCTTTTTTTAGGGGAGCCAAAGTTGTTGAGCTTCTTTGGGGGAGTCAGTGATCTACCACAGACGTCCAGTGATCTACCAGTAGATCACGATCTACCTGTTGGACGTGCCTGTAAATGCAAACACCAGTAAGTGTGTTTTCTCGAGAGCCAGTGTGGTGTAGTGGTTAAGAGCGGTAGACTCGTAATCTGGTGAACCGGGTTCGTGTCTCCGCTCCTCCACATGCAGCTGCTGGGTGACCTTAGGCTAGTCACACTTCTTTGGAGTCTCTCAGCCCCACTCACCTCACAAAGTGTTTGTTGTGGGGGAGGAAGGGAAAGGAGAATGTTAGCCGCTTTGAGACTCCTTTGGGTAGTGATAAAGCGGGATATCAAATCCAAACTCTTGTATTCCCGCCCCCATGATCCCCCATCCTAAAAACCCACATCACTGGTCAGCTCATATAGATCACTCCCATTTATCCTATTCTGAATGTCCATTTATAAAAGGTGAGTAGGCACTGTGTGGACCTCATCACTGTCTCACTCCTGACACTCTACTGCAACCACTAAGCAGCACTGCTGCCACGCGATCTGCTCCTGCTCTGAATTCTACTTAGGGGTGGATTCTTGAAGGTTCAGCAACATAACTGGGTCACTTCAGACTGCTCCCTACCAAGGACTCTGTGAAATCTAAGGGAGTTCTGCTACGGGTTATGAGATACATGAGCATTCTAGCATGTATTGTGCAACGTTCAGGGGTTCCTGTGGTTTTATTCAATTGAGTATCCCTTTTAATCTATTTTACTGTTAGCAATTGTAAACCAGACTGTGCTAGTTCTGTTTTTGGTTGTTATGTCTATGGGCTTAAAGCCGAAATAAAATGAGTTGAGTTGAGTTGAGCTAACTAAAGATTTGCATTGAGGATCCTCCAGTCTGCTGCAAAAAATAAAAAAATAAATGAGGGCTCATGGAAGTGAAAAGTGAGGCCAACTGTATTCAATGGGGTTTACTTCCAAGTAAGTATTCAACTTTACTTCAATAGATCTACCTAAAAGAAGGCTGTGATGCAATGGCATACAGTGAAGTCAATGGTCATTTGACTACTGAGTAGGAGAGAATTTCATCTATTGTTTCCAAAAACGCTATTCAGGCTTTGTCCTCCAGGCTTGGGAGATCGGTTTCAAAGATCAAGCCCTAATCTCCAGCACGGCACTGCATTGCATTGCTTGATTACACCAAGGAATCACTCTCCTACTTAACTTATCACAGCTTTGGTAAGCCCCATTGTTTGGGAAATCCAGTACTTTTGAAGCCTCGACTTAGGTGGCAAGCGATCAGCTAATATTTGTTGGTGTTTGGAAAGCGCTGGGGATACAGCTCAGTAGAGAAGCAGCGTCGGGACATTAGCATATTGATTAACCAGCCCGAAATGAAAAGCATGGAAAGAATGTGAAAGAAGCCAATTGGATAGGTGAGGGCAAACACAAGGCGCTGTCGCCCCATGGGGACGGGAAGCATCCCATAGGAATTTTTTATTTCCAAATCATTGTATGTGTGGCAGGGAAATGCTTCCTTGTCCTATCCCTCCATTCATAATTATAACCTATATAAAGGTGTGTGGAACAAGCATGTCCATGTTCGACCTTTAAAAAAAACGTAAAGGGACCCCTGACCCATAGCTGTCAACTTTCGGATTTGAAAATAAGGGATTTTTTCGAACTTTCGGATTTGAAAATAAGGGATGCCGCGAGAGCGGTGCAATGGCATCAAGTAGCCTCGCCACCCTGCGCTCCAGAGGCTGCGCCCCAACGGGTGAGCGAAAGAGCCAGCGCGTAGACGGCAGGCAGGCTGTCTGTCTGTCTGGTTGGGCGTGAGGGTCTGGCTGCACAAGGCATGCAAGCTCCGCCTCCAGTCGGTCTCAGACTCCTTATTGGCAGCCGAGCAACGCAGCTGAGGAGCCTCCCTGGCCGGCAGGGAGGGAGAGGAGCTGCTTCCTTTGAAATCCGGGAAATTTAAGGGAAATCAACAATCCGGGATAGCAGCGGGAAACGGCATTGGAATAAGGGAGTTTCCCGCAGAAAAAGGGAGGGTTGACAGCTATGCCCTGACCATTAGGTCCAGTCATGACTGACTCTGGGGTTGTGGCATTCATCTCGCTTTATTGGCCGAGGGAGGCGGCGTACAGCTTCCGGGTACGAGAACTGTTGGAGGGTATGGAGTTATGTGACCCCCCTGAGCCAAGGAGATAAGTAACTATACAACCTTTGGAATACATTTGAAGGTAGTCATGTATAAGGAGGTTTTTAATGTTTAATGTTTTATTATGTTTTTATATACGCTGGAAGCTGTCCACAGTGGCTGGGGCAACCCAGTCAGATGGGCAGGGTGTAAATAATAAAATCATTATTATTATTATGGAATAGGACATCCTTGTTGTCATCAGAGAAATGTTAGAGGGTATGCTCTTCAGCATTCTCCAAAAGCTGTATAATTAGGTTTCCAGATCTTCATCACTTTGAATACACCTTGTACACTTCACAAAGAGCGGAGACAGATTATGCCTGGAATCCCAAACATACCTAAAACGGAAGAAAGTCCCCATTTATGTTGATGGGACTCGCTTCCGAGAAATGTGTTTGGGCTGTAGGCATTGGAGTCTCTGAAGGCTACATTGCAAACACCAATAATTGTGACAAAGCCAACCCTTCGCCATAATGAGCTCTCATTACTATCCTGACTGGAACCCATCACAGAAGGAGAGGGAAAGAAAACAGAGCTGCTCTTTGAATCCAGGTGCACCCTTCAGGGCAGGATTGAGACATGATGGCAAAGGCATGGAGGGGGGGGGGGAAATGAGGCAGAGGGGGCTAGGCAGAGCTTTCCCTGATGTTTGCTTGGGCTATGCTTAGGTATGTCATTCCAGTATTACTTAAGCGTGTTAGGTATATATCAAATATTAGCAGCAAGGGAGGAGGGACTCCTCATAACGCCTTGACAGTGTCCTTTTAAGTTTCTCCAAAAAAAGAGAAAACCACCTTCAAGAACTGCAAACCTGTCAACGAATGGCTGGCTGGCTGCCTAAAAAGTTTTATGCACTGTCCATTTGCTGTTGCTAATCTCACCCTAGGCTGGATTAATTAAACGTATCTCAAAGAGAAGGGATCTAACTAGGGGAATCGAATGGCAGAAGTGTCTCTGTGTAAGCCTGAGCGCCAAGTGGGTGGAAGCATAGGATAAAGGACGGGAGGTTGCTGTGAGGAAGAGAAACTCTGGTTCCGCCTCCTCTCCTCTGTAATGTGAAGTGATGGAGACTTCTCTAAGGTAGCCACGTGTCCTACCTTATAGAGAACAGTTCTCTGTTTGAAGGTGTTCACTATTGGAGGGCAGTACAATCCAGACAGAGACTCGGGTGGTGCTGTGGTCTAAACCACTGAGCCTCTCGGGCTTGCCGATCAGAAGGTCGGCAATTCGAATCTGTGTGACGGGGTGAGCTCCCAGCTCCTGTCAACCTAGCGCAGGCGTCGGCAAGGTTATCTGGCCATGGGCCAGATCAAGCCCACGGAGAGCGTCCGTGGGCCGGACATGCGCAGTGCGATGCCAGAAATTGCTGCTGTGCATGTCCGTGGTGCCGGAAATCGCTTCTGCGCATGCCCAGACACCGAAAATTGCATCTGCGCAGAAGCGATTTTCTGCTTCTGACATGCGCAGACGCAATTTCCGGCACCGCTCGGCAAGGCCGCGCTTGGGGGGCTTGCCAAGCGGGCGGCTCGGTTGGTGGGCGGCTCGTGGGCCGGTAAAACAGCCTTCATGGGCCGCATCTGGAGATTGCCGACGTCTGACCTAGCAGTTCGAAAGCACACCAGTGCAAGCAGATAAATAGGTACTGCTCCAGCGGGAAGGTAAATAGCATTTCCGTGCACTGCTCTGGTTCGCCAGAAGCGGCTTAGTCATGCTGGCCACATGACCCGGAAGCTGTAAGCCGGCTCCCTCAGCCAATAAAGTGAGATGAGCCCCGCAACCCCAGAGTCATTCGTGACTGGACCTAACAGTCAGGGGTCCCTTTACCCTTTACCCTTTATACATCTATATAAACTTTTTGTGCAAATGAGTGGTCTCTTTTGGCCTCTTTTTTTTGTGGTGATGTAACCTTTTTTGTCAATGCATCACTTTGACACTCTAGGTCACGGGTGTCAAACTCCGGCCCTCCAGATGTTTTGGAACTACAATTCCCATCAGCCCTAGCTAACAGGACCAGTGTTCAGGGATGATGGGAATTGTAGTCTCAAAACATCTGGAGGGCCGGAGTTTGACACCCCTGCTCTAGGTCTCTCGCATGACAACATTGCTCTCCCTCCCTCACCTGCCTCTGCCGTATCCAATTATGTAGAGCTGGAGTGGAGAAAAACACAAGTAGATGGTTTCAGTGGTTTCCTGTCCCATCACAGCTGTGTGGTCATCAGCTAATGCTGCTGTGGATATTTTCCACTAACATGTGGCAAGAGGAGAACGGGAAACTTAGTGCAGATTTGTCATTTTCAGCAAAAAAACATGTTGTGCTATTGCCCACAGTTGTGCTATTGCCCACATCCATGCAGAGAAACTATCATATATGAAGGAGCGTTCAAACATTTGATTCTGCAGGCACTCTCTGAATTGGTATGGCCCAGCCACAAATATACCATGGGGGGAGCACTAGGCAAAGCAGTTGCCAAAGGAAGCAAAGATGGTGGGAACTCATCATATTCCTACATTGCAGGGGCTTGAACTAGATGACCCTCAGGGTCCCTTTCAACTCTACAATTCTATGAATCTATGATCTTTCCATGCATCTGTTGCTAGGCTTGCAAAGCAGTTTATGAGAGAAATGTAATGGTTGCTGGTGTCACAAAGGTAGACTCTCCTCTAGCGAACGTGGCTATAGGTCAGTGATGGCTAACCTTGACACTCCAGATGTTTTGGAACTACAACTCCCATCATCCCTAGCTAACAGGACCAGTGGTCAGGGATGATGGGAGTTGTAGTCCCAAAACATCTGGAGTGTCAAGGTTAGCCATCACTGCTATAGGTTGTGCTATGGCTAAATGGGTAGGAGGGGAAGAAGGATGGGAAACTGAGAAGGGCTGTAGGAAAGTGATAGAGCATCTTCTTTGTGTCCAGAACGTCCCAACTCCAGTCCCAGCATCTCTTAATAGGGCTGCGAGTGTCTTAAAGTTCTGGTGAGCCGCTGCCATAGACAGTGCTGAGCTAGATGGACCAAGGGTCTGTCTCTTAGAATTATAGAAAGAAGCTTCCTGTATTCCTAAGTACCTTATGCCAGGTTGGTAAAGGTAAAGGCGACTATGGGGTTGCGGCGCTCATCTCGCTTTCAGGCCAAGGGAGCCGGCGTTTGTCGACAGACAGATCATGTGGCCAGCATGACTAATCCACTTCTGGTACAACGGAACACCGTGACGGAAATCAGAGCGCACGGAAATGCCGTTTACCTCCCCACCACAGCGGTACCTATTTATCTACATGCACTGCCGTGCTTTCGAACTGCTAGGTTGGCAGGAGCTGGGACAGAGCAACGGGAGCTCACCCCGTTGCAGGGATTTGAACCGCTTACCTTCTGATTGGCAAGCCCAAGAGGCACAGCGCCATTCATCTAGTCAGTACTGTCAAAGCGTGTTCTCCTTCATGGAGAGCAAGTGTTGCGGTGGGGGCCAGCAAGTCACCCCTCTGGTGCTGGGCAGGATCGTATGGATGGCCACTGTTGTGATTGGACCCTGGGTGTTGTTGAGGAGAATTGTATGTTGCAATTTGTTGATGGACAGCCCAGCGTATATATATTGGTAGGTATGAACGTGATCCCCGTCTTGGCTGCGTGCTTCGGATCACCCGCCCTCCCTCCCTATATTTTAGGCCTCTGTGTTGACCTTGCTATGCCTGTCATGGGGTTGTCTGCTGTTGGGGCAGGGGCCTGGTAGGAATTTTTCCATTTGGCTGATTGGCTGGTGCCATCTGGTTTTCGCCTACTGCGTAGCAAATAGTCACAACTTGTAAGGTTGGCGGTTAGGCATTGGTTATTATGTGGGTTGAAGGAGGGGTTATGATTGATTGTGTCTGCCCCTCCAATTGTTGCTGGTGTTAGGGGAATTCCGTTAAAGGAATCCAGTGGCTCGATATGCTTTTGTCCGAACCCCCGGTCGGGGGCTAGGGCCGTGCATGAGCCCTGGGAGCCTGTGGGGAGAGGGGAGGGTCAGACCACCCGGCTCCCTTTATCTCTCCAGAGGGTTTTCCCCTTACTGACGGTCATCAGTTCTGTCCCCTGTGGGACAGATAGTCTTAACCAATGCCTAAGCAACCACTCACATTGTTTGTATTTTAATAAAGTTGTGGCCAAAATCATGCCAAAAACCAAAACTAAAAATTCTGACTGATGTGTGAATTACTATGTTTCTCCTAAAATGTTTTTCCCCCCTCAAAAAACACAGTATGGCTTATTTTCGGGGGATGTCTTATTTTAACCGCTCCGCGTCGGTACGCTGCATAGCCACGCCTATCCAGGCCATCTTAAGGGAGAGGCACCGCGTCACTATGTCTTATTTTCGGGGTATGGCTTATTTTTGGGGTATGGCTTATATTTCACAAATGCGTAGAAATCCTGCTACGGCTTATTTTATGGCTATGTCTTATTTTAGGAGAAACAGGGTATTTGAGGGGTGGTTTGGGGCCCTCGACACGCAACTCTGTGTGCTCTTTCACGCCACTTGCTTACCTGAATCTTTTTAGCGCAGATCCTGCACATTGATTCTGGGACCTTTTGCATCATGCACTATTGTTCTATAAAGACTAAGCTCTCTAAGGTAATGAGGCCTGGTCTGATTCCCTTTTCCTCCTGTTTGCTTTTCTTCCCTACCCCTTTATTTTTTTATCCCTCTGTGGAATTTAGACATCGCCTGCAAGGTTGCATCCTTACCTCTACTTGGTTAAGATTGTCTCTAGTTCCCCTGAGCATTGCTCAAGTAAAAGGCTCTAAATAAATGTGAACACAAGAAAGCCTGTCCTTACACGAGATCTTTCTGCATATGGTGTTATCATGCATGTATTCCATTGCTGGACAAATTAGTTCTCCCTGACAAATTAATACCCCCAAATATCATAAAGCTTTATGACTAGTTCATTGTTTAGTTAATTCTGTCACTTGCTGGCCATACGGTGCATTTTAAAAGGGGGGAAAACACCCTTATACAAACTGTCATATTTCTGAAGCATGGGAAATTATACAACCCTAATTTCAGCACATTACTTGGCAATTACACTAAGTAACAATAATAATCTTACGAACCAAAGGATTATCAAAAGCTATAACAGCCCCATATGCTCACCTGAGTGCATTTTAGAATTTAGCAAAAAAAATGGTGGTCGGGTCAGATCTTGCTCTCGGCAGAGGAAGGCTATGGCCTCAAGCAGCTGATACTGGATATCGTGAAAGGGCAGAAAATTATTAGTTGTTTAATTTATTATTGTATTTATGCTGCTGAGGTAGAGTCGGGGGAGAAGTGCTTGTGTGATGTGTCCCATAATAATTTGAGTGGTCTTGCATGGGGTGAATTACAGAAAGCATGGTTTCACCATATGACATTTGACCAACAAGAATAATGCATGCAATGTATGGAAATACCTGGGGAACCATGGGTACAGATGGCCATTTTGCCACACTTCAGTATGGTGAAGTTCTCCTTACCCCTTGGCTGATCAATACAAACAACCAAGCTATTCCAGAGAATTCATTCTGAGGTATATTGGTCATCTGTATGGTCGGCGGTTTGAATCCCCGCGACGGGGTGAGCTCCCGTTGCTTGGTCCCTGCTCCTGCTAACCTAGCAGTTCGAAAGCACGTCAAAGTGCAAGTAGATAAATAGGTACCGTTGCAGCGGGAAGGTAAACGGCGTTTCCATGCGCTGCTCTGGTTCGCCAGAAGCTGCTTAGTCATGTTGGCCACATGACCTGGAAGCTCCCTTGGCCAGTAACGTGAGATGAGCGCCGCAACCCCAGAGTCGGTCACGACTGGACCTAATGGTCCAGTCACATCAGCCCTGTGAGGTAGTTTAAGCTGGTAGTGACTGGCCCAAGATGAGCTCAAATGCCTTGGTGGAGATTTTATGCTGTGTTACTCTAGACAGAATCTGACACTCTAGCAGGACAGTACAGATAAACAGCTAAGCAAAATGAATGAATTGTGTCAGGGGTACATGCCATGAAGAAATCAAGGGGATGGGGGAGAATCCCATTGGTAACTCTGTGTTGGGTATCTGGTATCTGATGGGTATCTGAAGAAGTGTGCATGCACACGAAAGCTCATACGAAGAACAAACTTAGTTGGTCTCTAAGGTGCTACTGGAAGGATTTTATTTTTATTTTGTTTCGACTATGGCAGACCAACCTATCTGTGATGGGTGTGATGGTCACACAACCATTAAAGAGGGTATGTTCTATCATATGTGGTGGGAATGTAAGGTTATAAAAAGCTTCTGGGAAATGATTTATAATGAACTGAAGAAAATGTTTAAAATAACTTTTGTTTTAAAAAACCCCAGAAGCTTTCTTACTAGGATTGACAGGGACTGAATTCCCCAAAGAACAGAAGAAAATATTTATTTATGCTACAACAGCTGCCCGAAAATTGTTAGCCCAAAGATGGAAGGAAGAAAAGACACTGACGAAAGAAGAATGGCAAATCAAGCTCATGGACTCTGTGGAAAATTAATAAAAAATTAATTACAAAAAAATAAACAGGGTGGGCGGGAAAAGATGTACACACAAAGGCAGACCATGTCATGCATTGTGTCATAGGCCTACGGGGAGTGTTGAGGCATACACCCACCCTACAGATATGAAGAACCTTTTCTGAGGTACTAACCAGGTCATAGTGAATTAAATATGAAAATAATATTTTGGGTGGAGCGCTGAATCCATTTCTACCATGCCTAGAAGCATTTTTGTTATGTACTGAACTGAATCCTAGAACAATAGGATCCAAAATGCAGCAGATTGATTGGTCCTAGAACAATAGGATCCAGAATGCAGCAGTCTGATTGGCCCGCAGGAGCCACCCAATCCAGCTCCAAGTGGAAGTGAATCAGCGACCTGATTGGCCTGCAAGAGCAGCCAACCAGGCTCCTGGATGAAGTGAATCCACAACCTGATTGGCCTATAGGAGTAGCCCGGAATTAGCCAATCACATGGGGCCCATTTTGTAAATAATGTATATATAGCAGACGTTTTGGGGAAAGATTCATTCTATGCTATGAGCTGAATAAAGAGCATGAAATTCACACTTGACTCCGAGTATATTTCAATTTTGTTTTTGTTTTGTATTGGTTTTGTTTTGTTAATTATGGGATGAAGAAATAGTTGTGTAGTTGTAACAAAGCAGAGCAGTTCCCTGGCAATACTCTCAAGTTTGACTGGGCTTTACCAGTCTCTGTGTTTGAACCAAACAAGAACACAATACAACTCATACAACTGGTGTCTGCATAATATGTGCCCATACCTAAACCACTGGTGAGCAAGCAGAGAAAATAAGAATGGGGAGAAGGGGAAACCCAGCATAAAGGATGATAATTTCAGCATTCAAAGCACAAGAGAATTGCCTTGGCTGTGATAACCAAAGAAAAGTGAAGAAACAGAATCTCAAAGCAATGTACTATATAGCCAGAGGTGTCAGCAGTAATATCATTTGACTCAAGCTTGACAATTTTAGTGAAGTGGCCAGTTTTCTCTCTAAACTTCCACCTTCCTACATTTTTTTGATGCAATGCTTATTCTGTTTTATTACATCGACCGCCAGTGCGTCTGTATGTGTCTCCTTCTCTTTAGTTACTTTTATGGTTATGATCGGAGTGTAATGCATTTTTTCCTCAATGTTCTCCACGTAATGATCCCTGTCTCCCACTGAGTCCCACAGTGTAAATGAGATGTGACAATGCTGCAGTGCGGTAGTGTTTAAATTGAAACGTCGTAAGGAAAAGCCACACGCTCCAGGCCATTGATGTTACAATGCAGTGGCTCAGAGAGTTATGTGAACGACTTACATTGTTTACTACTCAGAGATAAAGCTAATCTTCAAGTGAGTGAAAAAGTAGGAGTGAATGGCTGGCTCTAAAAAGAAAATTGACCACAATAGGAAGGAAATTTCAGGTTTTACACACTGGAAGGCAATCAGTGTGTTTGTGTGTGCACACGCACAAACACACAAACACACACAGGGAGAAAATTATCTTATAGGAGTTGTGACTCATTACATAGTTTGGGAAAGCAAAAGATTATCTGCAGAACTTGCTATTCTAAAGGAAACAATATCTATCTCTCCAACTGTCCATCTGTCCGTTTATCTATCTATCTATCTATCTATCTATCTATATCTGCCTATCTATATATCACTCCATCTAATAGAGAACTCAGGTTTTGATGCCATGATTGTTGTCAGAATGGCACCACTGGAAATAAGATGAAACTACAGTGGTACCTCAGGTTACAGACGCTTCAGGTTACAGACGCTTCAGGTTACAGACTCTGCTAACCCAGAAATATTACCTCGGGTTAAGAACTTTGCTTCAGGATGAGAACAGAAATCGGGCTCAATGGCAGGGGCATACTTCACATGCAATACGTTGCAGCTTCAATCCTGAGCATCTCCAAATATGGCTTGTAGGTACCCTTGCCTGAAACCCTGGAGAGCTCTTACCAGTCAGTGTAGATAAGGAATGGGAGATAAATTCAATGCGTTTGCATTGAAAGCAGAATTTATCAAATTCACACTTTCTGAAACAATATGAGAACTGAAACACCACCATCCTTTGAAATTCACAATTGTCCAATTTTTGCAATACAATGTTCACAAGAAGGCATGCCTTGGCAGAAAGTGTGCATTGAAGATGAACGTGCTTGTGAAAATATTCACAAATTGTTGCAGAAATGTGGAGATGGAAAAGATTTAAGATTGGAAAAATGAAAATAAACTGAGAGAACTGGAGCCAACAAATTCTTCCATCCTTAGTGTAGACAATACTGAGCTGGATGAACCATAAGTATAAAGCTCATTTAGTTAGTCAGTTGCAAAATATTTCTATGATGCCATTTCTATGTATCAGGCAGTGCCGGATTTAGGTTTGATGAGGCCCTAAGCTACTGAAGGTAATGGGGCCCTTTATACCCTGTTTCCCCTATTTTAAGACGTAGTCATAAAATAAGCCATAGCAGGATTTTTTCGCATTTGCGAAATATAAGCCGTACCCCGAAAATAAGCCATAGTGATAGGCGCAGTTCTGGAGGGCGCCAAGGAAAAGGCAGGGCTGGGCTTACGTAATAAAAATAAGACATCCCCTCAAAATAAGCCATAGTGCGTTTTCTTGAGGCAAAAAATATATAAGACGGTGTCTTAAAATAGGGGAAACACGGTATGTCCAGCTGTCCTTCGTCAACAACAAATTGTCGCTGTTTTTGTGTTGAATATATGCTATATGGTAATTTATGGACCTAATAGGTCCATACACAACACAAAACACTGTTGCTGTATGTAGGTTTTATTTTATTTGTTTTTTATCTTATATTTTGGAAATGTGCATCCACTTTTTTCCTTTCAATTTTTTTGGGGCCCCCAAGAGAGTGGGGCCCTAAACTCTAGCTTGTTTAGCTTATATGTAAATCCGGCACTGTTATCAGGGCAGTGTGCAACACTGAAACATGGTTCAAAACAGTACAAAACGATCATTAAAATGTCCAGGCGGCTTCCTGTGTTTCTGTGGGAACAGGGCATCTTATGACTAAAGGTAAAGGTAAAGGGACCCCTGACTGTTAGGTCCAGTCACGGACGACTCTGGGGTTGTGGCACTCATCTCGCTTTACTGGCCAGCTTCCGGGTTATGTGGCCAGCATGACTAAGCTGCTTCTGGCGAACCAGAGCAGCACCAACCTTCTGATCGGCAAGCCCTAGGGCAGGGGTCAGCAATCTTTTTCAACCGTCCATATAATAATAATGAACAAATTCCTATGCCCCACAAATAACCCAGAGATGCATTTTAAATAAAAGCACACAGTCTGCTCTTGTAAAAACACCAGGCAGGCCCCACAAATAACCCAGAGATGCATTTTAAATAAGTTTTATTTTTTTATGTATGTTTTTGGTATGTTTTTGTCTTAAGTTGTTATCTCTTTATGTATGTTTTTTTTTTTTTTTAGATGTTGTTATTCCCTTTTTACGGGGAATTTCAATGTTTATTTAGTTGGATTTAATATATGATTTGATTTATTAGTGTATGTGAATACGTATGTATATATGTTTTTTCTTTGTTTGTTTTAAAACTCAATAAAGATATTCTTTAAAATAATAATAATAATAATGAACAAATTCCTATGCCCCATAAATAACCCATTTTAAATAAAAGCACACAGTCTGCTCTTGTAAAAACACCAGACAGGCCCCACAAATAACCCAGAGATGCATTTCAAATAAAAGGACACATTCTACTCATGTAAAAACACGCTGATTCCCGGACCGTCCGCAGGCTGGATTGAGAAGGCGATTGGGCCGCATCCGGCCCCCGGGCCTTAGGTTGCCTACCCCTGCCCTTGGCTCTGTGGTTTAGACCACAGTGCCACCCGCGTCCCTATCCTATGACTAGCTTCCAATATATCCCCTAAAAAGCTACTTCAGAAGGCTGGGGAGATGGCCTGGAATTGTATATAATATGGTGGCCGTGGAGGTTGCGGTCAGAGAAAATGAAAACGGGCGCTCACCCACCTCATGAGCAAGCGTTCATATAAGTGCATGCATATCCATTCCAGATTTTCTGCACCGTTGCGGATTTTGCCTTCCTCTTCATGCGGTTCTGTGTGGGTTTTTTGTTGTTGTTGTTGTTTTTGCTCCGACACAAACAGTTATAAACACTGCATTAATAAATAAAGAAAAACCCTGTTGTGCCGGCGAAAGTCTTCTATTAAAAGTTAACATGCTTAAAAATAACGAATCTCCGTTGCACCGGGCCATCCGTCATTTTGCTCCTTTTATCCTGCAAACCCTTGTGGGATTGGTTCCGGTGGTAGTTCATAAATGATGCACTTCACAGGAGAACAGCTGCCGGTGCTCACCTGTTTTCTCGCCCAACCAGCGACTGGGAGAAATTCTTCAATTTAGCAAACAAACTTAAGCCGTTATTAGAAATGACAGGGGAACCTGATGAAATTGTACTTTCAATTGGAAAACAAAATTGCAATCAGCCCGACATGATTTCCTCGTGGCCGGACCACGCTAATGCCGAGCGGCGAAACATGGGCAAATGTATTTAAAAGTCATAATGGAGTATTACCCATGCAGCCTTCTCCTTTTACTGGCCCTTATTAATATAAAAAAACTTCAATTTGCATGTAAATGTGGTCAACTTTCATATCATCAAAATACATGAGGCCCGGGAAAGTAATGAATTGAAGTTTGATGCAGCAATTACTGACGTTTATAAAGAATTTTAAAGAGGTCATTCTAGCCTGGGCTGAGAAAATGAGGAAATCAACAGGGAATAGCGTCGATATAGCAACAGTGGGGGTGGAAGTCAGTCCCAGGTGTTGCAAGGCCAGAGGATGATTAATAGAGAGGGAGTAAGAAGGCACTCACCCAGAAGAACTGGGCTGGACCTGAGGCTCAATAACAGAGCTTTCATGAAACAGTTCTTGCTGGGTTTCCTCTCGAAATGCCTCGGAAATGTGATCCGGGGGGAATAAAAGGAGCAAGTGTTTATGAGCGAGAGCTGCGCTGAAGGTTTAATTGGGCTCCACATCCTTTCAGCTCCCTTCAGTACTTGATATGCAGTTTAACCTTTCTCCCCCCTCCCCAATACTCTCTCTCTGCTACAGTCCCCCCCCCAACCAACCTCTCAAAGTCAGTACCCGAGCGCGGCTGGGATTTTAATAAGGCACAGTGTCCTGATGGCAGCTTGTTGGCAAAACATTGACTTGGTTGCTAAATTGAGTTAAGCCGCTGCATCGGGGCGCCGTAATGGTAATTTGTAACTGCTATCCGCCCTCTTCCATGCCACACACACACACATGAAACCAATCACAGGGCTTATATCTATATAATACTCGTACAGTTAAGCATCAGACACCTGCAAAGCTATGTGGTCACTTTGTGACGCAAAGTCTCCATCGCCTCCTCTCATTCCGGCCAATTGTATCTAGATAGATAGGCAAGATATAGATTGGCTGATATATAGATATGTAGTCGTAGCAACTGTTGAGCTTCAGAATGTTCAAAGTGCTTCACATAAATGTTCTTACAAATCTGTGCAACGATCCTGTAAGGTAGGCCACCGTTACTAACTCCATCATCATCATCATCATCATCATTCTTTTATTCGACCGTCAGTCAGAAGAATACATTTGTACAGAATTAAAAGCATCTGAGAGAACTTTGGAAAAAGGAAACATAATCCACAATAGAATGGAACTAAACAAATAGCCCCATATCGATACAATCAATTAAAATCTTGCGACACTTAGAAGCTAAAAAAAGAAATTTAGCCACCAGGAAGGCTGTATTACTAGTAATATTATTCAGTAAATATAAAACCTGTCTTTCTCTGGGTAGAAAGCTAGATTGACGTAAAAGTGGAGTTACCGGTATAAGATTTTGCCTAAGTTCTACATAGAGAGGACAAGACAGAAGGATATGTTCGGTAGACTCAACCACGCCCATAGTACAGTGACAGGTTCTCTGGGCGTATGGAACTCCCTTGTACCTTCCCCACAATACCGCAGAATCAAGGGCATTTAGTCTAGCCACGGTAAGAAGTCTGCGGTATTCCACATAGTGGATTTCCATGAAATAGGGGGCTGGTGTCATTTGATATATCTGGTCCCCTAGGAACATTCCTGGTTTCACTTGAGCTATGTCCTCTTGTCTGGCAATATCACTCAATCTCTGGGAGATTGCAGTTCTAGCTTGATTATACGCCATGGACTCCAGGTAGAGGTGTGACAATCCACAGGACTGCACCTCTTTTATGACCTCCCTCTCCCATGATGACTGGAAATCATCCCTCAATGTCAAGGGGGCGATGCCCACTGGTTTAAAACAAAGCTTGAGCCATAGACAAAGCTTCGTCTTCAAGGCCACATATCGTAAAGCTTGCCAGCCGACCTCAAGTCTCATAACCGTGCCCGCCACCGAGGGGGGGATCCTAAGGATGGCTCTAAGAAACTGCGTTTGGATAGAGTCCAATTTCAGGAAATCCCTACAGGAGCCATCCTTCAAGATCCATACTTCTCTAAATTTTGCAGCTCTCCAGTCGAATCATATGTCTCAAGGGTGCACAACATGGGGAAAGTGTGCATAAATGCACTCATGAACATACAAAATAAGGGGAAATGCTTGCAAAAATATGTATATTTGTCAAAATTGCATACAAAGATGCATATATTGGGAGAAATGGGGATTAAATTGCTAGCAAATCTTCATAATATATTTTTTTTTAAAAAAAAAGTAAATGATAAATAAATGTGGAGAACTGAACTTTAGCTTGGAAAAAAAGAGAAATTAAGAGAAACCAAAACCAACTTTGGGAAGGAGGTGTGAGGGGTCTGACAGGGTGCTAGAGTCCTTCCCTCCAAAAGTTGGGCAAGCACTTACCAGGGTTTGGGAAGAAAGACGGAGGGCTCTAGGACCCTGCCAGAGCCCTCACGATTGCTTCCCAAAGCCCAGCACCTCTTATCTGGCTTTGGAAAGAGGGTGTCAAACTTTGGCCTCACACAGGAGTAAAAAATAAAGATTAGTAGGTAAAACTTAAGTCTGTCACTGAGTAACATCTGCAGTTTAAACTTATATTTAGTGTGCATGCTTTTGATTGGTTGCAAGCAGAGGCGTAGGAAGGTCAGGTGGTACCCGGTGCGGAAAATTTCTTGTCACCCCCCCAAACATTGATTTTATTTTTTATTTTTTTTTGCCTGCAAAAATAGTTTTACGTTATTTCATATTTTCTTACAAAGGAATAATAATAAGTAAAAATAAACTTTTATTTATATCCCGCCCTCCCCGGCCGAAGTCGGGCTCAGGGCGGCTAACATCAGATACATAACATTGATATAAAATCAAACAATAATTAAATTACCTCCTAAAAACATGTCAAAATCAAATTAAAGTCTAATTAGATGGCTTTCCGCAGGGTTAGGGTTGGGAACAGTAAGTGCTCCACTGAATTGAAATTTCAGCCTTCACGACATAGAAAAGCATTCAAGTAAACAGCTATTTTTGTGGAGGAGGGTCAAGATATTAACTGATATGCATGAAATTTCATATATAGCTATGTAATCCCCAGTGTAGTAAGATAATACATTTGGAGAAGGCATTTTCAAAAAAAGAAAAAGTTTGTTATGAACCACCCTAGTAGGGCAGTAATTGTTCCTTGATAATTTGTCACCCCCTCCATGATGGAACCTGGGTCGCCCCCCCTGCCCCCCACTTTCTACGCCCCTGGTTGCAAGATCTGAGGACAGCATGGAGAGAGAGAGAGAGAAAGAAATGCAGAAACAAGTGTTAGTGCTTTTTCCAGGACATGAAAGAATGTCTGCACATGCATGAACCCAAAAGGCAGGTGGCTTTGAGCAGCTGGTCTGATAAGGGCTGTCTGCACATGTGCAGAACCTCATTTAACATTCTGTGCTGGAGAACATCTGCAGAAAATGGTACTTGCTTCACAGCACAACCAAGCCTTACAAGGTGGGTAAATTCACATGAATACTCCTGAAATAAACAAAATTCTGCTCTTATTCCCTTATGGGGTACACAAGAGCCTTCCCAGCTTCTCCATCGGTAGGAGTAAATTTACAGAGGCCAACCAGAGAAAAACTGAGAAGCAAAATTTTATTATATCTGTTGCAACAGAGGCCCTCACTCCCAAAATGGAGGAGGGAGGAGGAACCCACAACAATGGTCTGCCAGCTCCTATATAGACTTTTGAAATCCCCCCTCCCACTCAAGACCACCCCCCTATACATCATACATACATCACAAAAAGGGGTGTAACCCAGGACCACCACCCCAGATACATCACAGCTACATTATGAAAGGGGAGGTCTGGTAGCAGTAATTTGAGCATCCTTGACCCTCCCCATGCCTCCTCTTGCCCTCCACCCAAAAACCCATCAAGTAAAACAAAAGAGATATTTACATTTCCCTGTTTCCCAGCCAAGTTAACCACACCCTTTTGTCTGGCACTCAGGTTTCAGGAAGCTAGGATTATCACTTTATTTTCCTGAGATAATCCCCCCTCCTTCCTTGCAGAGAAACAGTTTGTCAGTTTGGGAGTCAAAATGGAGACAGCCCTGTCTTCCTGTGCTGCTTCAGACATGTGGCCTTGTTTTGCTTGGCACACTTATGAACAATTATTATATATATACAGTATATATAAGACCTTGATATTCTTACAACACTCCCTTAGAGTGCCATTCTTGACTCCTATTCAAAATATGCTGAACAACATTAAAGCTGTATCATTTCCCAATCCATGACTCGTTTTCCAGGGGCAAATACCTGACTTCCCTCTTCCAAGCCCAGGGAATGACTTAATTGCAATATGGGATTGTTAACATCTTAAAATAATAAGTAACAAGGATCTGTTTCAAAGATTCATTTTCTTTTTTTCATTAAGAGCACAAACCTTAAAGAGCTAGATTCCTTAAAAGTGCTCATTCTGCTCAGTGATCACTGAGGTCAATCAATGTGAGAGATCAAAATTGGAGTAAATAACGGGACAGAAATCAATTCATCTGAAGAGCTAGCTCGATTAATTTGGAAGATGATTGGGTATCCTTAATTCTTTCTGCTCCTGTTTCTTGCTTTGCTGCTGCTGGTGGTTTCTAAAACTAATTTTCTATTACCGGTACTCCATTTCAGGTAAGTCTCTGGCTTAGTTGAATATTTTCAGTTACCTTAATTAAAACAAACAGATAAGCAATTGCACAGATAAGTCAGCAAATTAAATCAGAATCACGTAGAACAATTTGGCTCAGTGGTAGCAAGTTAACAACTAGTTAGCATTTTAAAATATTAATAGAATGTTGTTGTTGTTGTTGTCAGATTCCTTTATCATGGGTGTGTTTTTATGTTTCAGAAAATTGTGTACCCCCTCACAGCAAGCTCATGGACAAATTGAAAGCTGAGCATCTCTGCAACCTCTGTTTCATTTCTAGCCCTGCAGTTTATTTCTTCCCCTTGAGGGATGGCAAGCTAAATCAATGCTTATATTTCTCCAGCCTGTGAGACCCAGTCTAAGCATTTGCAACTTTCACTAATCGGAATGGTAAGTGATAAAAGGGCAGCTTTTCGTATGAGAGAAAAGTCTGAGTAGGGTAAGTCAAGGTTTTTTATGTGATTGATTCTGATATTTAGCTGCAGGAGGATTTTTTCCCATATCTGAAGAATTTCCCCCCATGTCTGAAGAACAAATCATAATTTTCACAAATCCATAAAGAAGCACCCATCAAAATAAGAAGCGGAAATAAAGGGGATCCCACATCATTTTTCCTGGTATGATGCTGAAATTTTATTCATTTTTATTTCTTTAACAAAAATTATATACCGCTTGATTGGGGGGGGGGTGCCTCTAAGAAGAAGAAGAAGAGTTTGGATCTGATATCCCACTTTATCACTACCCTAAGGAGTCTCAAAGCGGCTAACATTCTCCTTTCCCTTCCTCCCCCACAACAAACACTCTGTGAGGTGAGTGGGGCTGAGAGACTTCAGAGAAATGTGACTAGCCCAAGGTCACCCAGCAGCTGCATGTGGAGGAGCGGAGACGCGAACCCGGTTCACCAGATTACGAGTCTACCGCTCTTAACCACTACACCACACTGGTTTACAAAAAAAATCAGCAATCCTGTACACGTAAATAGTGCAAGCCTATAAATGGGGCAATCCCGAACATGTCTACTGATTGAGTTCAAGGTATACTATTATAATTATTTTATATTTATTGGGTCATATCCAAATGGTGTCCCTCCATTGGGACTTTGGCCCAGCAGAGACTTCATAAACAGAAAGGAGATTGAGGCAATCTTCCACAATTCCTCCTTCCCCTGTAAGCCCCTGCTTCCCCAATCTGCTTTGGAGGGATGGGGAAGCCTTTGGAACAGTGCGGGAGGTTCTGGGGAGGGGGCTGCAAGAAGGAGGCATCATCAAACATCATCCTGATCCCTACTCTGCCAGTGGAAGGATCCACACAATCAGAAAGCTTTCCAGCAGTGGACAGACACCAGTTGCATACAACGCATCCCGTATGTCAGTCTAAGACCTTGAAGGTGGCTAACAGCATTGTAAAACAGTAAACACAAAAACATCGCAAAGCATGACGCTAAATAATAAAATATTGAAGCTGTCTTACAGGTAAGGGGAAGGGTCACAGCCGCGTGATGGTGCTAAATTCAATCCCTGGCATCTCCAGATAGGACTAGGAGAAATGCCTGTCTGGATCCCTGGAGAGAGGCTGAGAACAGTGGACCTTTGGCCTGATCCAGCAGGGCTACTCTTTCAGTGCCTTTGGTAGCCCTGACATTCATAATGCCTGTTTGCTGGCTTTTGGGCCACTTATGGGATTATGATGCATTAGCATATGTCTGTTCGACAGGTGTAAATTTTAAACTTTTAAAACTGGCCGAACTTGACTGTTAATAAATCCAGGGAGAGCTAATATATTTCACTCAACAGAGGCAAAATGGTTTATTTTGGCTTTCTCTGTGAGAGCAACACCTGGCTAAGAGTTTTCAATAAGATTTATAGTTGGCACTAGACCTGGTTCAGACAGTCAGAAGGCTAGAATGTCCTGGGTCACTGGCAGGCTCACAAACCAGCAGGGATTTTCTGCTTCAGGCAGCAAAATATCCAAGGCTGGTCCTGCCCTTAAGTATGGGTGAAGATGTGCATCTTGAATTGTGTGCAGGAGATGAAAAAAATCAAACTGCTCTGAGTAGGATCATAATGCAGTGAACTTTGAACAGGCAGAATAAGGTAGACAGGTAGCTAAAGCCTTGTCTGCCATTTTTCTTCTTTTAGGATTAAACATTTGTCTTTTTCCACACAAGTGAAGAATTATGGATGAACTGTAATTATGAATAAGACTCATTCTAGGGGGAATTAAAAATAACCGAACACAAAACTACACAAAGGACAGATTACCTTTCTAGTTTCCAAGGCATTTTGCTTTCTTAAAAAGATGATTGCAGCATGTTTTAACATATCTGTTGTCAGTCATCAAACGTACACCAAAAGCTTCTGTATACCAAATTTTCAGCTCCCCAACACATAATTAAAGGGTTTCCCCCATTAATTATTTGCTTTGTGTTTCAAACTAGGTGCATGCATATAAACAAATGTTCCAAAGCCGGTGAAGCAAAATATTAGGGGGCCACACCTCAAATAATAAATTCTTTCATGCTCAGAATACCTGTTTCCAAAATTATCTGCTGTGTTCAGTTGTATAACTCCCAAACATTGCAGTGAGTGTGTACAGGAAAACTTACTAGAACTCAGGGTCACCCATTGGAATTTATTGGCAGTAGCCAGGACCAACCAGTGTGTCACAAACTGCATTTTAACATATGCAATTAACCACCTTTAGGTGTGATGACCACTGGCTTAGGATAGACCTGTTGACTGAGTACAGTGGTACCTCGGTTTAAGAAAAGTCTGGTTTAAGAACGATTTGGTTTACAAACTCCGCAAAACCGGAAATAGTGTCTTGGTTTGAGAACTTTACCTTGGTCTAAGAACGGAATCTGAACGGTGGAAGGACACCGGCGGCGGGAGACCTCATTAGGGAAAGCACACCTCGGTTTAAGAACGGTTTTGGTTTAAGAACGGACTTCCAGAACGGATTACGTTCGTAAACCGAGGTACCACTGTACATGCCTCTCAATAGCTGACAGCAAAGATGATGTCATGGAATATCCATGTCTAGAGCCAGTGCAGTGCACTGGTTAGAGTGCCAGACTAGGACCCGGGAGACCAGGGTTCAAATCCCAATTTAGCCATGAAGCTCACTTGGTGACCTTGGGTCGCTCACTGCCCCTCTGTCTAACCTACCTCACAGGGTTCTTTTGGGGATTAAATGAGGAAGGGGAGAACAAATGGGGACCTGATCTCCTTCCGCAGGGCCTGTAAGACAGAGCTATTCCGCCTGGCCTTCAATCTAGCCTGATCCCCTATTCCTTTTCCCCTTCCTTTTTTTCTGAAGAAACCCTTCTGGGTCCTCACATTAAAATTCTTTCCTGGTATCCCTACTGGCCTAGCAAGACTAACTTGGCCAGTTAGCCCTGTTGATCCCACTGATGTTTGTTTTTATGCTGTTTTAGCTGTTTTTTACGTTGTTTTTAATCATTGTTTTGTATTTGTTGTTAGCTGCCCTGAGACCAGTTTTTAGACCAGGAAGGGCGGGGTATAAATAAGAATTTATTATTATTATTATTAAATGTACACCACCTTGAGTTTCTTAGAGAAAAGGTAGGATATCAATGCAACAAATAAATGATATATGATTGAGGCAGTGTGCTTCTGAATACCCTTGCTAAGCTGTGGTTGGTACACAGGGCATCTTTTGCCTTCATGCCCTGCTTGTGGACTTCCTGAAGGCATCAGGCTGCCACTTCTGACGCTGGTAGAGGCAACACACAGAGACAGCAGAGCAAAGGGATAGCCAATCTGTCATGAAGCTACACACATTTGGGTACATATAACAATGTTGCGGGTGGCGCTGTGGGTTAAACCACAGAGCCTAGGGCTTGCTGATCAGAAGGTCGAATCCCCACGACGGGGTGAGCTCCCGTTGCTCGGTCCCAGCTCCTGCCCACCTAACAGTTTGAAAGCACGTCAAAGTGCAAGTAGATAAATAGGTACCGCTCCAGGTGGGAAGGTAAACGGCGTTTCCGTGCGCTGCTCTGGTTCGCCAGAAGCGGCTTAGTCATGCTGGCCACATGACCCGGAAGCTGTACGCCGGCTCCCTCGGCCAGTAACGCGAGATGAGCGCCGCAACCCTAGAGTCGGACACGACTGGACCTAATGGTCAGGGGTCCCTTTACCTATGTTGCTGAGCTACAGGTAGGTAGCCGTGTTGGTCTGTCATAGTCAAAACAAAATAAAAAATAAAAAAAATCCTTCCAGTAGCACCTTAGAGACCAACTAAGTTTGTTCTTGGTATGAGCTTTTGTGTGCATGCACACTTCTTCAGATAAGAAGAATAAGTATCTGAAGTATCTGAAGAAGTGTGCATGCACACGAAAGCTCACACCAAGAACAAACTTAGTTGGTCTCTAAGGTGCTACTGGAAGGAATTTTTTTATTTTTTATGTTGCTGAGGGCACTGCAAATGTGCAAATTAACGTTTTCACAAAGGCTACCAAATATCGTTCCAAAGAGAAGGCATTTCTAAGCACTATCACAAAGCGTCGTTTCAAATCAGTCGCAGAATAAATGTATTTGGGATTCCATCCTCAGACATACACAATAAGTAGTTGAACAGGTCAATTTCAAGGGCTGCTGTGCTCAGGCTATCCTATTGCACCCCCAACCATTTGTCACTCTGCTCACAGCATCAAAACAAAGGCAAAATGGGTGTCCCTAGACTAGGGTCTGACCGGCAGCTCCGCCGCCCACCCACGATTCACCCACCTTTGAATAGGCTCGTGCTGCCACTTCAGTGGCGCACTTCATTGCTGCAAAAGATGATCCATGGGATCAGGTTGCCAGACATATTAATGACAAATGTTGGACATGGCTAACTTAAAAGAAGAGAGTCTCCTCTCGGAGCTTAACCTTAACCAGTCTTGACATCAGTCAATTCCTTTTCTTCCCCGCTTTTTTAAAAAAGCAGGATGTAGCTGACCTTGCAGGTCTGTATCAGTTCATCGCTGTTGGCATCTACATTTTACAGCTCTTGACAACTTGCAGGTCTCACAAGGCCACTTTCAACATTTTGTCCACCTTCTATCAATAGGAGTATAGCATCTAGATCAAGGAAAGTAATAGTACCACTGTATTCCGCTCTGGTCAGACCTCACCTGGAATACTGTGTCCAGTTCTGGGCACCACAGTTCAAGAAGGATATTGACAAGCTGGAACATGTCCAGAGGAGGGCAACTAAAATGGTCAAAGGCCTGGAAACGATGCCATGAGGAACGGCTTAGGGAGCTGGGTATGTTTAGCCTGGAGAAGAGAAGGTTAAGGGGTGATATGATAGCCATGTTCAAATATATAAAAGGATGTCATATAGAGGAGGGAGAAAGGTTGTTTTCTGCTGCTCCAGAGAAGCAGACACGGAGCAATGGATTCAAACTACAAGAAAGAAGATTCCACCTCAACATTAGGAAGAACTTCCTGACAGTAAGAGCTGTTCAACAGTGGAATTTGCTGCCAAGGAGTGTGGTAGAGTCTCCTTCTTTGGAGGTTTTTAAGCAGAGGCTTGACAGCCACCTGTCAGGAATGCTTTGATGGTGTTTCCTGCTTGGCAGGGGGTTGGACTGGATGGCCCTTGTGGTCTCTTCCAACTCTATGATTCTATGATTCTAGTGCTACCCGGTCACACAGGTACTGAAATACATTGCTAGGCATGCATGCCAGCCGTACCACGTGGTGCTGTTTGGCATCCGGCTTTCACATTTACTCCAAATATGCGTTTGATTCTTTGTGCAGGCAGCTGGGTGTCCAAAAGACCATTCCAAAAGTGATAAAGGATTGGTATGGCTTCGTAAGAGGCATTATCATGTTGGCTGTGTTCTGCCTCCACAGCTGGAGGCAACAATATTTCCAAATACCAATTGCTGGAGACCATAGGAGGGGAGAGGGCTCTTGTGCACATCCCGCTTGGACTACTGCAATGCGCTCTACGTGGGGCTACCTTTGAAGGTGACCCGGAAACTGCAATTAATCCAGAATGCGGCAGCTAGACTGGTGACTGGGAGCGGCCGCCGGATCCACATAACACCGGTCCTGAGAGATCTACATTGGCTCCCAGTACATTTCCGAGCACAATTCAAAGTGTTGGTGCTGACCTTGAAAGCCCTAAACGGCCTCGATCCTGTATACCTGAAGGAGCGTCTCCACCCCCACCGTTCAGCCCGGACACTGAGATCCAGCGCCGAGGGCCATCTGGCGGTTCCCTCACTGCGAGAAGCAAAGCTACAGGGAACCAGGCAGAGGGCCTTCTCGGTAGTGGCGCCCGCCCTGTGGAACGCCCTCCCATCAGAGGTCAAAGCGATAAACAACTACCTGACATTCAGAAAATACCTGAAGGCAGCCCTGTTTAGGGAAGTTTTTAACCTGTGATATTTTAATGTATTTTGATTTGTTGGAAGCCGCCCAGAATGGCTGGTGAGACCCGGCCAGATGGGCGGGGTACAAATAATAAATTATTATTATTATATTATTATTGTGCTCAGATCCTGCTTGCTGGTTTCCCACAGGCATCTGGTTGGCTACTGTGAGAGCAGGATGCTGGACTGGATGTGCCATTGGCCTGATCCAGCAGGTTCTTCTTATGCTCATATTTCCAATTGTTTTGCACTCATAGTATCATAGAATTGTAGAGTTGGAAGGGACCCGGAGGGTCATCTACTTCAACCCTCTCAACTAAAGCAGACGGCCATCCAACCTCTCCTTAAAAAGCTCCCTTGTAAGGAGAGTCCTCTACCTTCCAAGCAAGTCCATTCCACTGTCAAACAGCTCTTCCCACCAGAAAGTTCTTCCTGATGTTTACTGGGAACCTCCTTTCTTATAACTTGAAGCCATTGGTTTGGGTCCTACCCTCCGGGGCAGGAGAATACAAGTTTGCTCCATCTTCCATGTGACCGCCCTTTGGATATTTGAAGGTGGCTGTTGTATATCCTCTCAGTCTTCTCTTTTCTGGGCTAAACATACCCAACTCCCTCAACTATTCCTCATAAGTCTTGGTTCGCAGACCCTTACAAACACTCATCGTTGTTTATTTCTTTATTTGCATGCAACCCCGCAACACAAATTTCTCTGAGTAGCTTATAAAAAAAAATAAGTGGAAGGTAACTGAACGAAAAGATAAACATAAAGTACCGTATTTTTTGCTCCATATGACTCACTTTTTTCCTCCTAAAAAGTAAGGGGAAATGTCTGTGCATCTTATGGAGCAAATGTGTGGTCGATCTCTGGCTCCCTTTCCGGCCCCGCCCCCTTGCCCAGGCCTCCATTGTTGAATGTTCTGCAGATGGAGGCTGTTTGTTTCCCCAGCGACCTGTGACTGGCTGATTAGATTATCTGTCTGGAAACTGTAGAAACAGTCCCCTTTCCTTTCCTAAAGAAGCTGCAGAACTGTGAGTTGAACCCCATAAAAACAGGATTTTTTCCCTTTGCAAAGTAAGTTCAACAACTTTCAGCTGATCCTCAAAAAAGGGGGCTTTTCCCCCTTTAAAAAGAAGCTGCACAACTTTGAGTGGATCCTCAAAAAGGGGGGCTTTCCCCCTTTGCAAAAGAAGCTGCACAGCTGTGAGCTGATCCCCCCCCAAAATAGGGCTTTCCCCCTTTCCTCCTCTAAAAACTAGGTGCGTCTCATGATCAGGTGCATCTTATGGCACGAAAAATACGGTAATTAAAAGGGGGGCACGTAAGTACATCATCAGAACTTGCTGCATTGCCTTAATTTAAAAAAAGATTAAACAACAGAAACCCGGGTTACTTCAGTTATTTAAACAGCCTGGGTGAACAGAAAAGTCTTTATGTAGCACTAGGATGCGAGGTGAGTCTCCCTGAGAAGTCTTATCCGTAATCTGAATGCCACTAGGAGGAAGGCCCTCTTCCTGGAGGTTGCCCACCTCACTTTATTTGGAGTGAGGGAGGTGGGACACAGCAAGGTTTTGTGTACTTCTCTTGCCTCACTTTTGGCCGAACAGGTTTCGCAGGTACTGAACCACCATCGAAGTCTTCAAACGTTTGGGCACAGATGGTTGGCCACAACAATACTCATATCCTGAATCATGTCACACTGACAAAATCTATCTGTGGCTCCAGTGAGTACTTTTTTAAAAAGCTCAGTCAGCAGAGCATGAGACACTTGATCTGAGGATCCTGGGTTCAAGCACTGCAGGGAGTTGGACTAAATGACCCTCATGGTCTCTTCCAGCTCTATAATTCTATGAATTCTAGCCAAATTTTGGTTGGTGACCAACCAACAGTGTTTGAATACAGAACTGATTGAATGACCTCAGGGTTCACACTCATGGAGATAGTGTTCTCCAGTGCTTTTTTTCTGGGGGGAGGCGGGGGGGATGCATAGCCCTAAACGTTTTGTGAATCTAAGTTTGGCCTCATTGAGGGGCAGTATTTCAATATGAGCAGGAAAATGAGAGTACATCTAAACATTTTTTTTTTTAAGAAAAAAAGCACTGGTGTTCTCTCTTCCTTCCCTCAACCTTTCATTCACTCTCTCCTCCTGCCCCTAGAGGCCCTTCCATTCCATTATACATTTTCCTAGTCCTTGGAGAGCCATCCATTATTCTTTCTTCTCCATATTCCCTAATGGGTTCTTGGTTTGCCACTATGGTTCTTCACTGTTTCAAACAAAAAAGAAGAAAATAATTACCTTTCTGGATCAGATCAAGACTAATCGAGGTTCCCTATTACCCTTGCTCCGCATGGCCATAGCTGTCAACTTTCCCTTTTTGGGGGGGAAATTCCCTTATTCCAGCGCCGTTTTCCTTTTTTTGGTGGGAAATTCCCTTATTCCAACGCTGTTTCCCGCTGCTATCCCGGATTGTTAGATATCCCGTAAATTTCCCGGATTTCAAAGGAAGCAGCTCCTCTCCCTCCCTGCCGGCCAGGGAGGCTCCTGAGCTGCGTTGCTCGGCTGCGTTGCTCACCAATAGTTACAGAGAATAGGATGTCATTAGACAACAGCACTGTTTGTGCTTTGCTTGCATGTAAAATCAACCACTCTGGCCCAGCCCACAAATACACTCCTTCCAAAAGAGTGTTAAAGGATGCAAATCCTGCAACACGTTTCTATAAGAAGTCATTCATGGATGCCAGAGAGCCAAAAGAGTGAACCTGATCAATCCCCCCAGGAAGAATTGGCGCTTTTGAATTGTGGTGCTGGAGTCCCGTGGACTGCAAGAAGATCAAACTGATCCATTCTGAAGGACATCCGCCCTGGCTGCTCACCAGAAGGACAGATCCTGAAGCATCGCATGAGAAGAGAAGGCTCCCTGGAAAAGAGACCCTGAGGTGAGGAAAGATGATGGTGTGTAGCCTGGTGTAAATTAATTTGTAGCCTGGGGGGGCTTAGCGCGGCGTGGACTGTCCCCGAGAACCGTAGACTGTCCCCGGGACAGGTGAGGCTGCTGATCCCTTATTTTCAAATCCGAAAGTTGACAGCTATGCCCATGGCGGCCAACCAGATGTCTCTAGGAGCTTCTGAACTCCTGCTGCTATTGTGGACTGCTCACTTTCTGCTCTACATGGAGTTCTTCTCAGTGGAGGTGATGGATTGGGGGACATACCTCAGAGCCGAGGAGAAAAGGAGATCTCAGCAAGAGGGCAGCGAAAGAGGAGCAGTGGAAGAGTTCGAAACAATTCTCAAGCTTTCTTAAACTTGTTTGGTTCTACAGCATATGTGACTGGATGGGCAAATATCTGTCTAGACAGCAGATTAGAGTTTAATTAGGTTTCTGTTCATTTCTACAACACAGGCAGAAGACTGTATTTAGAGGCTTTTGCCATCTTCAACGCAGGCTTATTTGTGTCTTGTTACCACACCCAGAACCTGATTTCTGTATTTAGAGAAGCAATTTGCTGGTGACTTTTGTTTGTGAGTTTGCTTACCCATGGCTCCTTGATTTTTTAAAGGAGCGAGTGCGGAGCTCTTTCACTATATGAGCTAACGAGGGACAAAGCTTCAACTCACGCAGCCATGGCAAAGCTGACAAGACTGAGCTAGCCATGCTGCTGCTTGGAGCTGGTGAGGGCCAAGCAATTCATTTGTGGATGGTCTGTCGGTGTCCTTTGTCCTTTCTTCCTGCTCTCTGTTCTTTCTAACTGCTCCCCTCCATATCCTTTGTCAAGAAGTTGAACGTTAAACTCATCTTTTGTGGGCAAGGTAGCCACTGACATACTCCAAGCTGTTGAACATGCCCTGAGGAGCAAGATAAGACCACTTTGCAGGACATATCAGTGCTCTGAGCTGAGCAAACTATAGTATGGAAGAATTTGTATATTTAGAGCAGGGGTCGGCAACCTTTTTTAGCAGGGGGCCGGTCCACCGTCCCTCAGACCATGTGGTCAGCTGGACTATATTTTGGAGAGAAAAAATGAACGAATTCCTATGCCCCACAAATAACCCAGTGATGCATCCTATATAATAATTCCCTAATGTCCCCACGTCCGCGGGTGTGTGTCAGTGGAAATTTTCCACTGCGCATGTCCCAGACGGACGGACGCAGGGATTGGACGACGGGAGAGGGGGGCGTGTCTGTGGTCCCGCCCTCGCCCGCCCGCCAGCCGACGACCCGCTCACTCACACACACACACCCGCCAGCCCCAGAGAGACAGAGAGCGGCGGCGGAGGAGGCCGTGCGCGCTTGAGGGGCGAGTCGGAGCGAGGCAGTTGGCGCTTCTAGCGGAGGCCTTTCCCGCCGCCACGGGCCCGCCCAGGATCCTCCGCCGCCTCCAACTCCTCCTCGCGCACCGCCGCGGCCGGACTATCCCCGGAGCAAACGGAGGACGCGGCGGAGGCTTCGCGTTCCCTGGAAGCGGCCAGAGCGCCAGCCGAATCGGCGGCGCGGCTGCAAAGCGGGGGGAGCTGCCTGGAGTGCACGTGCCCAACAGAGCCCGGCTGCGCAGGCGCCCCCTACTCCTCGAGGGGACCCACACCTCCAACCCGGCCCTTCCCTCGCTCTTGCCGGGCGCTGGAAGCGGCGGGGGGCTCCTGGGCAGGGCTCGGGGGCTCCGCGGCTCCCGTAAGGGTTGCTTCGCTCGAGGGTTTCCCAGAAGGGTCGGCGCTGCCCTGCACAGCTCTGCCCTGTGCGCTGCGCCACGCTCCGCCCGCCGAGCCGGGGCTTACGGCCTTCCTTGCTGCTTGCCTCGCTGGCCCAGGACGGCCTTGCCCCGGCAAGGACCCTCCCCGCGGGGTCGCCCTTCCTGCGCCCGGTGCGCTCCAAAGTGCGCCTGGCCGGAGAAGACGCGGCGGCTGCTGCACGCCACACTCACTCAGTCCGCACCCGGCAACCCCGGGAGGAGCGCGGAGGCCCGCGATTGCCCCCCCCCCGCCTCCCTGAACCCCAAACATCTGGGGCGGCGCCGGAGCCGTTGCACCTCTGCTGAGTCCAGAACACCATGACTCCGCACAGGATGCAAGTTAAAAGCCAGGCAGTCCCTGCCTGCAAGTTTACCATCTGAAAGACAATACAAAATGGGGGGGGGGGGAATGACAACGAGCAAACCCAGACCTTTCCTGGGAAAGCTCCATGGCCGTTCTCAGGGCTGGATTTAGGTTGGATGAGGCCCTCAGCTGCCCTTTCTATGTCCACCTGCCCTTTGTCAACAACAAATTGTCACTGCTTTTTGTGCGGCGGGGTTAAAAAGAAAAGGAGGGTGGCCGCCGCTCCCCCCATATACTTTCTAGCGCCCGTTTTTGTAACGGGCTTAATTTACTAGTTTTAAATAAAAGCACACATTCTACTCATGCAAAAACACCAGGCAGGCCCCACAAATAACCCAGAGATGCATTTTAAATAAAAGCACACATTCTACTCATGTAAAAACACCAGGCAGGCCCCACAAATAACCCAGAGATGCATTTTAAATAAAAGGACACATTCTACTCATGTAAAAACACCAGGCAGGCCCCACAAATAACCCAGAGATGCATTTTAAATAAAAGGACACATTCTACTCATGCAAAAACACCAGGCAGGCCCCACAAATAACCCAGAGATGCATTTTAAATAAAAGCACACATTCTACTCATGTCAAAACACCAGGCAGGCCCCACAAATAACCCAGAGATGCATTTTAAATAAAAGCACACATTCTACTCATGTAAAAACACCAGGCAGGCCCCACAAATAACCCAGAGATGCATTTTAAATAAAAGCACACGTTCTACTCATGTAAAAACACCAGGCAGGCCCCACAAATAACCCAGAGATGCATTTTAAATAAAAGCACACATTCTACTCATGTAAAAACACCAGGCAGGCCCCACAAATAACCCAGAGATGCATTTTAAATAAAAGCACACATTCTACTCATGTAAAAACACCAGGCAGGTCCCACAAATAACCCAGAGATGCATTTTAAATAAAAGCACACATTCTACTCATGTAAAAACACCAGGCAGGCCCCACAAATAACCCAGTGATGCATTTTAAATAAAAGGACACATTCTACTCATGCAAAAACACCAGGCAGGCCCCACAAATAACCCAGAGATGCATTTTAAATAAAAGCACACATTCTACTCATGTAAAAACACCAGGCAGGCCCCACAAACAACCCAGAGATGCATTTTAAATAAAAGGACACGTTCTACTCCTGTAAAAATTCACTGATTCCCGGACCGTCCGTGGGCCGGATTGAGAAGGCAATTGGGCCGCATCTGGCCCACGGGCCTTAGGTTGCCTACCCCTGATCTAGAGGCTTGCACTACAGAATCAATGCTTGTTTATTCCATTCTTCCACATATAACCATTTTGTGCTTGGTATCATGGCAAGTCTTTATATAGTCACAGGCCAACCAACTGCTACCAATCTGCATAATTTGCCACCAGCTGTTAGCTGAGCTGCTGTGATGTCATGGAATGATGAGGGACATTTTAACCATTGAGGACAACAATTAGAGGATCTGTGTGACCGGAAGACAAAAAAAAAAATCACAGCAGGCTTAGACAGTGGTAAGAGAACAAACGATGGGCCCTAGTTTAAATCTAGCCAGTGTAGTGCAGGTCTTGGGAGACCAGGGTTCAAATCCCTGTTCTATTGAGCACAGGTACTGAACCCAAACAAGTAAAGATCTTATCCTTACCTTGTCTATTATCATTAGAGACAGATTGACTGTCCTGTTGGCTGGAAATATATCTCAACAACAGAAGCTGGCAGTAGCACTATGTCATTGTCTACAGTTCTTTAACAATAATTGAGGGTCTTGACATCTTTTGCTTTTGGCTCAACTTCCTGGATACACCTGAAGAGAGAGAAAGAAAGTTGCCCCAATACTCTGATTTTAAACTACCACCAGTAGTTTCCCATGTCTGCATGTCTCCCACCACAACAGGGGTGGAGAAGCTGTAGCCATCCAGAAGTTCTGCAACCACAAGTCCTGTTACTCTGGACCATTGCCAATGGTGGCTGGGGCTGATGGGCCAACATTTGGAGGGCCACATGTTCCCCACCTCTTATTTCCACATGCATGGTCAATAAAGAACTTTCATATCTCAATGTAGCATGTTCATGTCTCCTTATAGCACTTATAGCTTGATGGAAGTTCCCAGAGTTGAATTAAAAGTCTGGAAACAGGCAATATTCCTATGGTTGAAAATTGACTATAACCCAAAGGGAATGTTATCTCACTTTCTGGCTGCAGTCCCTTATCCACCTTGGCTTACGCAAATTGTTAACAAGATCAAACAAATTGGCCTAAACCCCGAAGACCTCTTTAGTGGACCCTTGAATAAGGCAAAAACATCTATTACTCAGAGGCTTTTCGATATCGAACTGCAAAAAGAAGATGCCATACTTCCTGAGAATTACAGGCATCTAAAATCTTGGCCCACCTTTTCAGATGCCCCTTATTTATCTAATATTACTTATGAATCTTATAGATGGGCTTTTTCCAGAGCCCGATTTGAGGCACTGCCTACAGCTGTACTACACGGCAAATTCCTGCGGGTACCTATCCATGAGCGCCTATGCCCATGCATGACCAATAAGGTGGAATCTGTTACTCACATTCTTCTATTCTGTGAACTTTACAGTGAAGAACGGTCTCGACTTATATTTCCCCTTTAAATTTAAACCCTTGCAATATTATCTGGAATGTATTCCCGAAAGCCTACGCAAATTCCTTTTGGGAGACTCTTTGAGCTCAGTATCCTATGCTGTGGCCAAGTTTTGCACCTTAGCCATCAAAAAATGTAAATCGCTTCTACTGGAAAATATACTATAAATTTCTTTTGCGCCATTGGTTTTTTAAAAATTATTATTCTAATCCTTTGGATTTTGACGCCTTGTAGCGATATTCTGATCACTGGTTTGGAATTATACTGTATTATATTGCTGGCTTTTGCTGTAATAAACTGAGTTGAGCTTGATGGAAGTGAGTCGATGGCAACTTACAAGTGTCAGGAGCAATGCTTCATCACCTTCTACATGTGCTGCATCAGAAAGATTTTGGACATTTCATGGCAGGACAGAGTTTCAAACAAAGATGTGGTCTCTCAATCCAATCTGGGGCTGCCTTAACTTCCTTCAGCCCAATCCCAGGTTTACCCAAATCAGTCTGATTCAGTTTGGGATCAGGGATATGACCAGAGCTAGTGTACAACCCTAGTATTTTTAAACTGCTTTCCGGTTGGACCTCACAAAGTCTTTAAATTAAATTATTCCAACGATAGGCATCATTTAAAAAAAAATAATGTTTACACGTGTGAACCAGCATGTCCTGTTGGATTTAACCATTTTTAAAAAGTATGATAGAAGAATAGAGAATAAGAAAAAGTATAAAATAAATGTATGGTGGGAGAGGGGAAGCATTCACAGACAAACCTTCTTCATTGCTCCTGTCTCTCATTCTTTGATTTAGTACCACAGAAGTTCAGCCATTGATGCGACAACTCTCCTTTTGATTAGCTGAGCCAGCAATGCACTGCACTGTCATTCTGCCGATGGAGAATTAAATTTGAGCTCACGAGAACAGGTTTGTTTTGTTCTAAATTAGTTTTTGTTTTGTCTCCTATACACATACTCACCTCATTGCTGTGCTGATGACATCAAGTGGAATTATGGTGGAATTCAAAGGTGTTTCACAGCCTCTGACAGTAGCAGCAGTGGCGGTTGCTTAATTTTTAATCTGATGAGCTGTGTGCTACTAATGTAATGTGCTTGTACGTCTTCGAGTGTTTGTGTATCATTGCAAAAAAAATACTGCAGAACCCTGAAGGTGGAAAAAGAGAAATAGATCAAAAGCAGAACCAGAAATCACGATGAACACGCCTTCATCTAATGAACCTTCTTTAAGAAACAATTGAACCTGTGGTTGTGTTTCTGCAACCATAACCAACTCTGACCAGTTGGAACCAAGCCAGATAATCATCAAAATGATAATCTCTTCTGACAGTGAAAACCAAATTGTAATGTTAATCCTAGGTGACTATGAAAGGGCATGTAGATGTTGGAAATAAGAGCTAACTACGAAGACTGCATTGGGATTCTAACTCACGAAATTCTAACTCATGTCTGGACAGAGGAACTTCATCATGAAGAAGATTATACATACCATGTCTCTTTGCATGAAGATAATGAAGAAAAGCAATGACAAACCTAGAGAGCATCTTAAAAAGAAGAGACATCACCTTGCCGACAAAGGTCCGTATAGTTAAAGCTATGGTTTTCCCAGTAGTAATGTACAGAAGTGAGAGCTGGACCATAAAGAAGGCTGATCGCCGAAAAATTGATGCTTTTTGAATTATGGTGCTGGAGGAGACTCTTGAGAGTCCCATGGACTGCAAGAAGATCAAACCTCTCCATTCTGAAGGAAATCAGCCCTGAGTGCTCACTGGAAGGACAGATCCTGAAGCTGAGGCTCCAATACTCTGGCCACCTCATGAGAAGAGCTGGGTTTTGGGAAATGAAAAATTATAAAATAAAAAACCCTAACCCTAACCCTAACCCTAACTCTAACCCTAACCCTAACCCTAACCCTAACCCTAACCCTAACCCTAACCCTAACCCTAACCCTAACCCTAACCCTAACCCTAACCCTAACCCTAACCCTAACCCTAACCCTAACCCTAACCCTTTGGAAAAAGCTATAACTGAACTAGTATATTTTTGTAATAATATATACAGTACTCTTTGAGGCATTCCCATATGACGTCAGTTGAAGTATTACTGTCTGGAAATGTTCCCCTACTAGGTCCATCAGTCTCTGTGTTTACATTATTACTTATATCCACACTACAAACATGTTTTAGAAAGCCTGTAGAATACGAAATAGAAGCTTAGGTTTTCAAGTTGAGATTGAATTTTAAAATTTTATTTTAAGCAGAAAAATAATATATTTTTTCTCTCTTTGAGAATATAATTGCTATTCATTTATTTAAGCAGAACTCCGTCTTCAATTTATGAAACCTGGATGTTAACATTTAATGCTACCAATGAGGTAAGCTGGTTTTTCTTGTCAAGTTCAGTGCGTGCACGCATCAATTTTACCCCTTTTCAAGTAAAATGTGTGCCACACTATGCAGGGTGATATATTAGCACAGTATGTTTAAATGGTAAGAAATGATAAGTGGAACAGTGGCCCTGCAGGGATCATCCAAAAGGGGTGGGAGATGCCTGCATCTGTGTGACAAAATGGAGCATTTTGGGCCCTCCTGACAAAGAACCAACTGTAAGATGCAAAGGGATTCAAAATGGGGATTTATTCTGCAGAACCCATGTGCTTTCTGCCATAAAGCACCAAAACAGCTTCCATGTACTGGATGAGTACTGGCTTCATCACAACACAGCTCTACCTATATAATAAAAAAGAAGGTAAAAGGTAAAGGGACCCCTGACCATTAGTTCCAGTCGTGACCGACTCTGGGGTTGCATGCTCATCTCGCATTATTGGCCGAGGGAGCTGGTGTACAGCTTCCGGGTCATGTGGCCAGCATGACAAAGCCGCTTCTGGCGAACCAGAGGAATAATAATAAGTAAAAATAAACTTTTATTTATATACCGCCCTCCCTGGCCAAAGTCAGGCTCAGGGTGGCTAACATCAGATACATAACGTTGGTGTAAAATCGAACAATAATTAAATTACCTCCTAAAAACATGTCAAAATCAAATTAAAGTCTAATTAGATGGCTTTCCGCAGGGTTAGGGTTGGGAACAGTAAGTGCTCCACTGAATTGAAATTTCAGCCTTCACAACATAGGAAAACAGCTATTTTCGTGGAGGAGGGTCAAGATATTAATTGATATGCATGAATTTTCATATATAGCTATATAACCCCTAGTATAGTAAGATAAGACCTTTGGGGCAGTAATTGTTCCTTGATAATTTGTCACCCCCCTCCATGATGGAACCTGGGGCAGCCCGTCCCCTTCGTTCCCCCTTCCTACGCCCCTGTGTGCAGTTGGACAAAAATCCCATCAAAGACTGAATTGCGGGGAGGGTGTCTTAACCCTAATTGTGAGGTAGCTGCATATTTTCCTTACTTTTACTTTTTACTTTCCTTTCCTTTTAAAGTTACCACTACTTGGTTTTTTTGTATGCAAAAGAAAGAAAGAATCCCTCTACTTTGCCCATCTCTGACTGTGATTCCCTGAACATCCCACACAAATGGTCCCACCAAAGTGGTGTAACTGGCACACCTTTAGCCCAAACAGGTGAGACGGAGAACCAATTCTGGCCTGTGCAATTGTTGAGCCCTCAGTCTGAAGCATTTGTCCAGCTCTGTAGTCATGCAGACTGCATGGCTTAATCTTCCCTTCCTTACCTGCTTGAGCTGCAACCTGCCTGGCTGCCAGCCCAGTTTCAAGAATATCTTTTGCCCCCTGCCCTTGGGGATTTGATCTGCCTGTGCCAGATCCAGGCCCCCTAGCTGTGTCCTGTCTTGGAGAGTTTTAAAACCTGACACCAAATTAGGCTCCTCACATGTTCCTAACACACTCATAGAAACAGTTCTTCTTATAGGATTGCTCTCTTAGGCTGAACTGGTTAATAGAGAAGCCTCATTAACACCACTGAGGTTATTGGGGTTCTACTTTTGATTCAAATGTGGTGGAAAATAAAAATATAAACTCCTGATGTCACCAGAGAACCCAAATAATATGATGGTTGTTTTGTTGTTATTGGGGGTTTTTATTACAAAGTTATTTTTATGGCTCTGGTTTTGTATCATGAGCATGTAGGGATTTTTTTAGAAGGGTTCTTGCTGGGTTTTTGCCATCTAAAGCTCCAGAAAAGATTTTAAATGAATGAATGGATAGGTACATTCTCAATGTCCATAGGTAAAGTAGCCACTCTAGTAAAATGTTGTCTCCTATTTGATGTTTCTGGTTTCCAAAATATTCAGGATTCTTTGCATTCCACAAGCAAAGTGTTTTCTTTATACACTGCATTGGAAATTTCCATATTTTGAAAGTGCTGCAAGAATAACTGCCCCTGTCTAGGTAAGGGCTGGCAATGCATGGAAACAGCTTCCCACAAACATATCTCTTACAAATGCTCGTGTAAACAGGTGGGAAATGCTCCTGATCTTGCAAACCTGAGAAAGAACAAAATCTCTGCCAGCAGGCCATGGACTTCCCACAAATCTAGCTTGCAGAAGCTCCAAGCATAGACAGGCTAGAAGAAAATTTATGTGTGATCAGCTGTTTGGGAGGGGGAGCTGAATTCTGTCCCCCTCTCTCCTCCCTTCCAAACAGCTATTTGGCATAACTGATGCTTTCTAAAAGTACTCCTCATGTGCAGTCCTGGCAGTTGCACCATTGTGTCACTGGATTAGAACTAATGTATTGTGGTATAAAGGGATGCGGGTGGCACTGTGGGTTAAACCACAGAGCCTAGGGCTTGCTGATCAGAAGGTCGGCGGTTCGAATCCCCGCAACGGGATGAGCTCCTGTTGTTCGGTCCCAGCTCCTGCCAACCTAGCAGTTCGAAAGCACATCAAGTGCAAGTAGATAAATAGGTACCGCTGCAGCGGGAAGGTAAACGGCATTTCCGTGCGCTGCTCTGGTTCGCCAGAAGCAGCTCAGTCATGCTGGCCACATGACCTGGAAGCTGTACACTGGCTCCCTCGGCCAATAAAGCGAGATGAGCGCCGCAACCCCAGAGTCAGTCACGACTGGACCTAATGGTCAGGGGTCCCTTTACCTTTACCTTACTGTGGTATAAAGGGACGCGGGTGGCGCTGTGGGTTAAACCACAGAGCCTAGGGCTTGCTGATCAGAAGGTCGGCGGTTCGAATCCCCACGCTGGGGTGAGCTCCCGTTGCTTGGTCCCAGCTCCTGCCAACCTAGCAGTTCGAAAGCACATCAAGTGCAAGTAGATAAATAGGTACTGCTCCGGCAGGAAGGTAAACGGTTTTTCCGTGCACTGCTCTGGTTCGCCAGAAACAGCTTAGTCATGCTGGCCACATGACCCGGAAGCTGTCTGTGGACAAATGCTGGCTCCCTCGGCCTATAGAGCGAGATGAGCACCACAACCCCAGAGTCGTCCGCGACTAGACCTAATGGTCAGGGGTACCTTTACCTTTTCCTTTTACTGTGGTATAATTACAGCATCCCCTTGTGTGTGTTTACCCAGAAGTCAGTCCCCATGTGTTCCATGATGCTTACTCCCAGATAAAGTCTGTATAGGATTTCTGCTGTAGTCCATTTTCATATTTAATAAAGAACTTTATTTTTCCATTAAATCCATGTGGTTTTTGGTGTGGTTTTGTAGCCTCCAAGGCTTTGTCTGATATGTCTCTTTCAAACCTTTGTTGCCCATATAAAAATCTTCCTTCAATTTTTACTGCTGTTTCTATGAGTGCTTTGGCATCAGGTGTGCTGAACTGAAAATATTGTAATAGAGTGGGCTGACATTATACGATTTAAGGTCCCAGTACTTCAGCAGAATTGCTGCCCAACTTTCCATATTCAGAAAATATATCTACATTTTATCTTCTGGGTTTATCGTATCCATTTTAGTACTTTAACCTTTGTCATTTGACTCCATTAAACTCCATGGATTCTTCAACTGTTTCTGAGGGAAGAGATTTCTTACCTAGGATGCTGAACATTTTATAGTGTTCTGTAATTGTAGCATTTTATTTAAGGGTATTATAAGCAACACATAAGTCTGCCATAACTGAGGCTTTTTCAGCTGTTTGAATTAATGCAAATTCTGTTACCATTATATTTTATAAACAGGGCATAAAAGAGTGTTCCAAGTGAAACAGAAGCGGAGAACTCTGCGATCATGCAATTTCCTCAGATTTATTGCCTGTGAGTCTCTGTGTAAATCCTAGCAATTTCACAAATTGGAAATGGCTCCACCACATTGTCTTCTGTATTTATAAAGGGGTTCATAATTACCAACATTCTTTTTCAGAGCCCTTTAGATATAGGCACCTGTTATTTATTACATGCTTGCTTTTTAAAATACATTTTGCACTGAATATGTATCAGTTTGCCTTAGTCAATGTTAAGATTCATTTTGCCATGTGTCAGTGTGATTATCCAGCAGATAAACAGTATTGTGAATAAAAGCCTTTATATACTCCCCGTTCCTCTCAAATTGAGCTCATTGAAGCTGGTCTTCAGGAACAGGAAAAGAGGGGGAAATCAAAACATCACATGATTGGATAGCCTGTTTAAGAGGTTTTGCTGAGATGGAAACTAAGGGTGCATTGAATATTTGTGCATTTCATTATGGGGGGGCAGAACAAATATTTGGGGGGTATTTCCAAAGTCCCCCCTCCTTGCTCATCTTGTTCACTGTCTGGATTGCCTCCTGATCTGCAACATCTTTGCCCAATAGACTTCTATTTAGTGGCATTTATATATTTTTCTTTCTAAGGAGGTGATCCCAACCAGTCAAGGATCTCATAGCAAATGTGGTGATGTCAAGATGATATCTCAAAGGGAGTTAACCCGCTCCAGCCTGTCTCTCACATAAGTCCCTCTCTTCTATCCATCATCTCTCTATATGCATCTTCATTTATCCAAAATTTATCTTCAGAAATCAAAACATATGTATACCGTTAATAGAGTACTATTAAAAATTAACAGTCATAAAGAAAGCAAAAGAGGGAGGAAATTAAAAGAAAAGAGAGGTTTTCTATCTGCCAATTATTTGTATATCAATTATTCAAAATATTTAACCTTTACACTCCAGAAATATCCAGCCTTTTCCCATTCTGCAAGATGGTAATCCCATATTTTCTTCCTGGGCACCCAGAATTCACAAACACATTCTTTATTATGGTCCAAAGACACGCAAGAACAATTTCAAGAGCAAAGTACAACAGAAATATGGAAAAGTCGTTTACTAGGCGGTCACTCAGAATTCATCTTTTCTCACTCAGGAAGTCCAATGTAGCAATTCATTTATGTATTTTTATCTTCAAGTGTCCAAAATAAGCTTTTTCCAGTGCCTTGTGGCAAAACCTTTGATACATTTTGATGGAAGTAAGAAACAGTGTTTCTGAAAATTATTAAATTACCAGAGGAACTTCCCAGGGCTGATTCCATATTTTCCAGGTACCCTGGACTCCTTGCTATAGAATTGCCCCTTATTTATTAAGGGAGGACAAAGTGAAAATATGGCTGGGGAGGTAGAGAGAAGCAGACGACACAACAACAGATAAGTCATGTGTAGTGCATGCTCACTTGATTCAAGGCCTGCTCATCTTGTAGTCAATGAAAACCCAGGTTAACAGCAGTAGCTCAAGGAAAGATAGGTGCTTTAGAGAACTATCACAATTGTTATGATATCAGGAGCCATTATGCCAACCCCACGCTCAACTCAAACCTAGTGTGGTGTAGTGAGAGCCAGTGTGGTGTAGTGGTTAAGAGCGGTAGACTCTAATCTGGGAGACCGGGTTCGAGTCTCCACTCCTCCACATGCAGCTGCTGGGTGACCTTGGGCTAGTCACACTTCTCGGAAGTCTCTCAGCCCCACTCACCTCACAGAGTGTTTGTTGTGGGGAAGGAAGGGGAAGGAGAATGTTAGCCGCTTTGAGACTCCTTCGGGTAGTGATAAAGCGGGATATCAAATCCAAACTCTTCTTCTTCTTCTTCTACTTGCATGCATAGAAAGCAAGGGATCCCACGTAATATGATGAACATTTTACTAGTCTAGTGTTTATATCCAAATTCTCTCTCTTACTCTCTTATTTGTTTGTTTGTATGTGTGTTTGGGACACGGGTGGCACTGTGGGTTAAACCACAGAGCCTAGGGCTTGCCGATCAGAAGGTCGGCGGTTCGAATCCCCGCAACGGGGTGAACTCCCGTTGTTCAGTCCCAGCTCCTGCCAACCTAGCAGTTTGAAAGCAAGTCAAAGAGCAAATAGATAAATAGGTACCGCTCTGGCGGGAAGGTAAACGGCGTTTCCGTGTGCTGCTCTGGTTTGCCAGAAGCGGCTTAGTCATGCTGGCCACATGATCCGGAAGCTGTACGCTGGCTCCCTCGGCCAATAAAGCGAGATGAGCGCCGCTACCCCAGAGTCGTCCGTGACTGGACCTAACGGTCAGGGGTCCCTTTACCTTTACCTTGTTTTTATAACTGCCTTTCACCCTAAAATCACAGGGCTGTTTACAATACAAAAGAACAAAAACAAATTTCGTAATAACAAACAAAAACAATACCCCCCCCCCCCGTTTAAAAGGCCACAGATTGTTGAATTAGCTAAAGGCCTGAGAATTGTTTTTGCTTGGTGCCTAAAGATATGTAATGAAAGCACCAGGCAAGCCTCCCTGCGGAGAGCATTCCACAAGTGGGGAGCCACCGCAGAAAAGGCCCCTCCCCATGTTCTCATCCTCTGGATCTCTTGTGAAGGACGCACACAAAGAAGGGACTCAGTTTCTGATCGCAAGGTCTAGGTCGGTTCGTATGGGGAGAGGTGTTCTCTTAACCTCTTTGTTGCTGAGCTGGAGGTAGCCATTCTCGATCAAAGCAGCTCAAAAAAGAAACTCCAATGTAAAAATGTCAAATTACAACTAGGGCCAGCCCAAATGTTAGGCAGAATGAGAGACCGCCTCAGGCACTAGCACTGCTAGGAATTTAATCTTCTTCTTATAATGAATGATTGCTGTTGTGAATGGTCATTTATTTATTTGCATAAATCTAAGCTTAAACCTAGTTGTCATACATCATACTTTTGGCAGCTCAGTTCCATCAGATCTCACAGTTGACAGTTTTTCTGTCTGTGCAGGCATTTATAAACACTTCTGCAACATCTGATGGAGACTCTAGGCAACGAAACCTTACATCATAATATATTTTCGGGCACCATAGGACTATTGTTGGCACGGTCTAGCTTCTTCCCTGTTTGGGCCCTTCTATGTGCAGTAAAGACTTCAGTTGCTAATGACGTTCTGTTCATACTCAATGAATTCTGATTATTTCTCCCTCTGTGAATTCTTTTGCGTGGTCAGGCGGAGTCCCCCCGAACCCCAGGCAGCCCCTGAGGGAAATAACGACACGTGACAATGTTCTATGGGATTAAATTGGCCACAGGTTTATTAATATTCAGATGTAGGGAGACCTTGGCTCAGGCATTGGGCGTTTATCCTTCCCAGCCCCCCAGCCGGGGTTCTGGGTAATTTCAGGGTTATCCAGCATGTGTGGGGAGTGGGCTAGCTCTGGAGAACATGTGTTAAAGCAGATAGCCCGCCCCCCTGTTCGCGGGAGGGGGAGGGCAATGACGGCCTCTGGGCGTATGGTCAATGCCTCCCCCTTAGACCCCTTTAACGGGAACCCTGGTATCGCCGCCGCAATGGGGGCGGGGGTCACCGCCCCACACCCACACCCATTTTAGGTAGATGACTAAAGGATTCCGCCCAAGGCCTGCAACCGCCAAAGTTGTGACGAATTGCTACAGGAAAGGTGAAACCTGCCAATGCAGGGAAAGTCATTTCCGGCCCTTCAACAGCGACCTTGTCATAGCAGCGTCTGCGTGCCTGTGTGGCTGTGGAAGATAAAGGTTAATCTGCATAACAAGCATTAATTGAGGGAGTGGAGGGTGGGGAAGCTCTGGATCCAAAGGCTGCTTCCCAGGTAACGACTGACTTCTGTTGTGTACTGTATGTTCCCTCCTTCTACCTGGCCAATCCCCCCGGCAACACCTCCCCAGCCAGGATTGGGCGACTGCTGGAGTAGGTGGAGACCACAGGTATCCAGCCTGGGAAGGCGGTGCCAGACCCAACTGCCAGGAGCTGCACCATGATCCCAGGAGGCTACTCGCAACCACGCAAAATGCGCAGCCCATTTGATGTGGGGAACGGTCATTGTGTGAAGCAAGTTTGCTGCTCCCACTGCAGCTCTTTTCCATGGTGTGGGTCCTCTGCATAAGCTGTAATTGCAAAACGGAAACCTCTTCTCATTCACGATAAATGTTTCTTACACTTAAGGTGGAATTCAGTTGATCAAATCCAGCATTTGTCCTGGAAGAGCTTCCGTGTCTTCTCTCCATCTGTCACTGCCACCTTATTCTTCAGAGATCTTCCAGATTCATCATAACATGTTGGTATTCCTCAATAAGCAAGCAGGATTGAAAGCATCAATCCTTATATCTGGATCTGCTGCAGGTGTTGTGCAGGGAGAGTCCCGGAGTGGCAGGAACAGGTTCTTAAATAGTGAGAAATAAAGACCCGCTTGACTTGCAAAAATAAAAAAAGGAGTATATAGGTTCTGACTTTTCAAACTCTGGAGGCCCTAAGTTGGCACTTGCTTTAACTTTCTAAGCTATGGATGCCCTGTGTTGGCACTTTGTCGTGGATTGCATATTTTGTGCTGATGAAGCCAATATGGCGAAACAAGGATTATAATCCGGGTAACCTTGTCCTTGCTTTTGGTTTGCTGTGTTCCCTCATGGCAACACCACTTACACATCTTTGACTGGAGAGTCTACAGTTCCACCGCCAGACCCTACAGTACCTGGAACCATCATCGTGACAACCAACCCCCTCATTGGACTGGCAAGATTACATTATTTATGTTCATTATTAACTCTTTTGACTTTTGGAACCTCCACTAGACACGTGTGGGTTACACGGGACGTTTTGAATTTTGATCTTACAGCTCTATGATAGCATGTTTATGCATACTTGTATGTTTGGATTTTTGGTTTTGTGGCTTTATACTGTACATTTCGTTACTATTGTATATGTTTAGTTGGTTCTTATATTCAATAATTACGTTACGTGGAGACTGATTTATCAGCTGGTCATGTTTTTGTGTGTTTGGTATTCCTCAAAGCCTATCCACGTGGTTTCCCCGCGTGAAGGCAGTGAGAGCCCTGGCTCACTGCCTGAGCGACTTGACGAACCCTTTGCAAAGAAGAGTCTTCACACTTGCCCGCTTTCACTCCATTCCCACAGCATTCCTACAGGGCATATTCTCCAGCACCCCTCTCGATCTCCGCCTTTGTCCATGCAACCCACTTTTTCTTCCACTGCCCTCTCTATGACTCAATAAGATCAAGGCTCCAGCTACTAATTCCTCCGACCATTGCCATGGAAGATGACCGCTTGAAATATCTATTGGTGGATGCCAATCCCATAGTCACTCGTGGCGTGGCCATCTATATCCTGCAGGCCCTGAAACTCAGGGCCACCTCGATAGGTTAACCTCCTTTAGCCCTGGACTTGTAAACTTTCCAATAGTTTACATAATTGTTATTGTTTTTATCATACCTGTTTTATTTACTATGATTTTATACCTGATGTTTGCAAATGTATAAGAATGGCAGGCTACTGCCGGGACTTATTACTTGTGCTATGGCCAAATGGCTAACGCAATAAACTTTGTTATTGATATTGGTATTCCTTAATAAGCAAGCAGGATTGAAAACATTAATCCTTATCTCTGGATCTGCTGCAGGTGTTGTGCAGGGAGAGTCCCGGAGTGGCGGGAACAGGTTCTGAAATAGTGAGAAATAAAGACCCGCTTGACTTGCAAAAATAAAAAAAAGGAGTATATAGGCACCAGCCTGTCACTCAAGGAAAACTACAAGACATGGGGAACTACGCTTGCAGGATGTGTTTTAAATAAGCAGCTAAGTTCTGTGCTTTTAGGGCATTGAAATCTCTTCAGAGTTTCCGTGAAAGTAAGAAACAGTTTGACTGACTTTAGCTGAAGTCTTGGTGTTGCTTGCTTGGAATAGCAATGAAACATGTCAAAGGCCAGTCATTCCTAGAGCTCGAGCTACTATGCTATTCTTGCACACAGATTTCCAAGCTGCACTTTGAAACCTATATAGAAGCCAGCAACCTTGATCCATTTGAGGAGCCATTGTTGTACAGACCCTTGAGGCTGAAGGGAAGATCATTACACATATTGCTAGTCTGCTGACTTAAGCAGAATGAAATTATCTGGTCTTTCAAGGCAACAAGAGCTCCATTTTGTAGTCAAGGCCCGAGGCGCCGTGATCCACAAACCTCCTTTCTCTAAACCAGAGTTATTATCAATGCCAATAGTAAATGCATAGCAATGAATGTTCTGATAACAATTAATAATAATAATAATTCTAAAAATCTGGACAAGCCGCAGTATATCAGTAGTGAGTACTTGACAAGCAGGTGGTCTATGAGATAAAAAAAAGAGAGAGATCAGTTTAGCTAAATTTGAAGGTGGTCTCATATATAAATAGAACATTGAAGTTGGAATATAACACTCTGAACCTGCCTAGCTGGATATATTACAGCATTAAGATTTTATTATGTTTAGAAGGGGGAAGGCATGCAATGTCTACTGTTTTGCCAGGAGGAGAAACTTCATTGCTTCATGCATGGTTTGGTATTGAGGAAAGGGTCATCTTTGCAAAAAAAAAATTCCTTGTTGGGAACAATAATCTCTGAGGGCCTTGGTGGTGGTAGTGGCTGCTATTGTTATTTATTGAATTTCTTACCTGTCCTTCACCATAAGTTCCCAAGGCAGCTTGCAATATAAAAATGTTAACATCGCTATACCTTTAAGGCACATTCAAAATGCATTTTCATTCTCTAAGAATTCTGGGAATTGTAGTTTGTTAATGGTTGCTGAGAATTTTAACTCCGCAAGGGGTAAACAACAGTGCCCAGAATTCTTTGAGGGAAAGAATGTGCTTTAAATGTATTTTAAATGTATTGTGTGTACGCAGCCTTAGTTAGCTGGAATGTGTGCAGAGGAGGGCCATCAAGATGATCAAGGGTATGCAAACCAAGCCTTATGAGGAACGGTTGAAGGGGCTGGGTACGTTTAGCCTGGAAAAGAGGAGACTGAGAGGAAATATGATAGACATCTTCAAAGATGTCTAAACCACTTAAACCTAAATCCAACAGAACTACTGCCCCTCGTGACACGGGACGCCCACGAAAGCGCGTGGTATAAAACGGTGAGGCTCAAACTTCTTTCATGTGGCTTACATGCACAGCACTTGCTAACATTGGGCCTTCCCAAAGCAAAAAGCCTAATTGATCAGCGCCTGATGGATATCGAGCAACAAAACAACCTGGCCAAAACAAAGCAATTTTTTCCATGGTTTGCCCACCTCCCTCCTTCGTATTTCGATACCTCGGCATCTTATCTGCACAGTATAGACTTTACGTTGGCAAGATTGGACGTGCTACCCTCTGCCGTGCTTGAAGGCCGATATCAGAAATTCCCCAGGGAGAAACGTCTTTGCCCCTGTGGAGACGGAAACATGGAGACAGCGTCGCATGTTCTTCTGGCCTGCCCTCTGTACAAAGACCTGAGGAGTGAGATTATCACTCCCCTCTTACTTTCCATCCCAGGTTGCTCTTCAGCGGCCACAACGTCTCACTTGTTATCGGACCAGAACATCCTGACAACAGAGAAAGTCGCCAGATTCATCGAGAGGGCAATGAGATTAAGGGCCACAATCTGAAAGTCAACTAGGCATATATGACCAGCCCATTTACCTGAGGCTTATAGATGTCACGATCAGCTTATCTCTATAGCTCTGATGAACGAGAGAACCTTACCATCCCCACTGATCATCTCAGGCCACCAAACTGGGGCCTCGTTGACCTCTATATGATCTATCAGTACATCTATATACCTCTGTTCCCGACTGGTCATTTTACAATGTTTTTATCTGTTTTTTTCTGTATTTTGGTTGCCACGGCCTGTTGGCTATGTGAATAAAGTCTGATTCTGATTCTGACATCTTCAAATATCTCAAGGGCTGGCACATGGAAGATGGAGCAAGGTTGTTTTCTCCTGCTCTGGAGGGTAGGACTCGAACCAATGGATGCAAGTTGCAAGAAAGGAGATTCCAACTAAACATAACGAAGAACTTTCTGACAGTAAGAGCTGTTTGACAGTGGAACAGACTCCCTTGGGAGAGGTTGTGGATTCTCTTTCCTTAGAGGTTTTCACACAGAGGTTAGATGGCCATCTGCCATGGATGCTTTAGTTGAGATTCCTGCATTGCAAATGACATTTCATGCTGTACCAGATTTGCCTCAATGGCAGTCAATCTTGAACACAGTTTGGAATAGGAGTAATAGATGTTGGCATAGCTTCCTCCAGCTTCTTATATTTTAGATTGCTCAGTTACATGCTTATTTCTCATTTTTTTCAAATGAACCATTGTGGCCGATTCATGAGAATCACCAAACTTTAAAAACTGCAAGTGACAATCTGAGAGCTGTAGGCATAATCACGCTCAACTACAGAGTAATTGAGCAGGATAGCAATGTAGGGAAGACATATTTTCTGCCAAGGCACCATGACAAGCTATGGAAAGCTTCTGTTAAGACCAGGGGTCAGCAACCTTTTTCAGCCGGGGGCCAGTCCACTGTCTCTCAGACCTTGTGGAGGGCCGGACTATAGTTTGAAAAAAAAAAATGAACGAATTCCTATGCCCCACAAATAACCCAGAGCTGCATTTTAAATAAAAGCACACCTTCTACTCATGTAAAAACACCAGGCAGGCCCCACAAATAACCCAGAGATGCATTTTAAATAAAAGGACACATTCTACTTATGTAAAAACACCAAGCAGGCCCCACAAATAACCCAGAGATCCATTTTAAATAAAAGGACACATTCTACTCATGTAAAAACACACTGATTCCCGGACCGTCCGCGGGCCAGATTGAGAAGGCGATCGGGCCGCATCTGGCCCACGGGCCTTAGGTTGCCTACCCCTGGTTAAGACTTTAGTGTGTTTTGAGCTTCTACTCCAGAACACTGACTCTTCAAAATCTATTGTGTGCTAACTTCTTGGTACTGGGAACGTAACGACAGAGCAATGCTACTGAAGTGAAGCACTATGTTTACGAAGGTAATCGATAGCATGATTAACTTGGTAAAGTAGAAGGCTGATCAATCTTATTATTGATCAGTTTAACAAATGCATTAGAGTGTCTGTGTAGTATAGCTACATGTGTCAATGGCAGGCTACATGTGCATTGAACTAGTCAAATTGTCTTGCTATAGATGCACATAGTATTGAACAGAACAAGAGCCAAAGGCATCAGAAATTTGTTCGTTTACTTGTTTGTTTGTTTTGTTTAAACATTTCCATTATGTCATTCATTGTCAGTTTTCAAGGTGGTTTGGAACATTGGAAATAAAAGTTGGCTCCGCATTCCTTCAGTTTATCTGTTCACGCAGCAATTATTGCATATTGTTGCACAGTAATCAGCACACTGTTCCACAGGAGTCAACAATTTGTAGATCACCTAGTCTCTTGCGTGGATGTTGTTGTTGATAATAATAATATGTTATTGAACTACATCATACTCAAAGGAGAACCACTGAAATCATGGGCTTAGGATAGTCATGAGTAACTTAAGTCCATGGTTCCAATGGTCTGCTCTGCTAGAGTTTTTGTAAGTGGAATTCCTGATCGGGACCGTGTGCAGAGTAGAAAATGAATTTGCTCTCAACCACAAGAATGAGTTTCAAAGCTGTACTGGAAACAGTCTTAAACTAGTTACAAATAAGCAGTGGCAAAAATACGAAGTAACACATTGCTCTTAAACAAACTAGCATTGCAATCCCGTCTTCTTTTTAGTCTTTAATACAGTTCAATAAACTTTCATTTCTCTGGTCCCAGAGCAAAAGATCTTAAGCAATTTGCTTGTTCATCATCACAGAGATTGGCCACTACAGTCACTTCTGCTGGCTCCATTGCTGACGAAGACAATAAGTTCTCAGGTATCATCTTCCTGCTATGAGAAATTTCTGCTTGGCTTTCCGGCGATGAGTCAGCAATTACCCTAAAGACTTAAACAGAAACATCCAACATTTTCTGCTGCATCTGCTGGAGTGAAACCTCCTGCCTAATGCAAGCTTCTCTACTTTGCAAATGCTAACTTTTCCATAAGTTTTTTCATATAAACATTACATTTTATGTATCTTAAACTAGTATCTTTAACACACACTGAGTATTACTTAAAAGGTAAAGGGACCTCTGACCATTAGGTCCAGTCGTGTCCGACTCTGGGGTTGCGGCGCTCATTTCGCATTATTGGCTGAGAGCCGGCGTACAGCTTCCGCTGGTCATGTGGCCAGCATGACAAAGCCGCTTCTGGCGAACCAGAAACACAGAAACCAGAAACGCCATTTACCTTCCCGCCGGAGCGGTTCCTATTTATCTACTTGCACTTTGACGTGCTTTCGAACTGCTAGGTGGGCAGGAGGTGGGACCGAGCAACGGGAGCTCACCCCGTCGCGGGGATTCGAACCGCCGACCTTCTGATCAGCAAGCCCTAGGCTCTGTGGTTTAACCCACAGCACCCCCTGGGTCCCTGAGTATTACTTAGTTGGATACCATTTATGATAATGATGATTCACTTCCTCTCTATTGCCAACACATTAAGTCAAAAATGGTACGACATTATTTTCAGGGAACATGCTGTTAGGAACACAATATTAAATAATCACTGAAGATTTTAAAGGAATGTACACATCTATTTACTCTGTTTTGAAGATATTCTTCTTCAATAAGAATCCAGGGTGATCTACAAAAACTCAGTTAAACATTAAAAATACAAAACCATTCCATTTAAAGTTGCATATTATCAATCCATCATTAAGGTACAGCAGTGAAACGCATCACATTGATACTGAACACCCCTATCTGTTCCAAAGGCCTGGATAAAGAAAATGCCTCCAAAAGATGCTGAATTATCAACACTGAGGAGGACAACCACAGGGGAAGGGAACCACAGGTGTGGTGCCACCACTAAGGAGGCCCCTTTCCTTAGCAGTGTACAAAAGGTTGTGTCCATTGGCAAAATCATGAGCAGGATCTCTCCAGCACATCTTAAAGCTGGGCTAGCAGATATCAGAAAATATACTTCTTCAAATATTTGAGACCAAGTCATTCTAGTTGAAATATACTCGGAGTCAAGTGTGAATTCCATGCTCTTTATTCAGCTCATAGTAGCAAGGAATAAATCTTTCCCCAAAACGTCTGCTATATATACATTATTTACACAATGGGTCCCACGTGATTGGCTAATTCTGGGCTACTCCTGTAGGCCAATCAGGTTGCGGATTCACTTCATCCAGGAGCCTGATTGGCTGCTCTTGCAGGCCAATCAGGTCGCTGATTCACTTCCACCTGGAGCTGGATTGGGTGGCTCCTGCGGACCAATCAGACTGCTGCATTCTGGATCCTATTGTTCTAGGACCAATCAGACTGCTGCATTTTGGATCCTATTGTTCTAGGATTCAGCTCAGTACATAACACCGGTCTTTATATATCCATGTCAAAACCTTGAATTGTGCTCAGAAATGGTGACTAGAGTTCTCCCCATTTGTAACAGAGTGGATTCTACTGATGTTAGTAGGTACTTAGACTTATTCACTGTAATAGAAGCTCATGGCTTATGAGAGGTACAGTTGGACAGTGGAAGCATTTAAGTTATATGTTTAATGTACATAAAATGTTGGGGAGCCTATTGCAGAGGGCTGGTGTTTCTTCACTCTAGGGTAGGACAGGCGTAGTCTTGTGACTGGCTCACGAAGTATTTTTTCCTAACTCATGTAACCTGAGCTTCTCTGCTGTTATCAACAGGGAAGCTATGTGTTGTGTTGGTTCTTTGGGTGGTGTCTCTCTGCATGTGTTACAGCAGCAGAGAGACACACAAGCTGTTTTTGTTTTCCAGCCGCGTGAATTTACTCTGGGATCAGAGGAAGAGATTTCCTGGACTTTAGAAGACTGACACCCATTACTAATATGCAATGTGGCATTTTGTTGTTTTGCAACAGTTAATGTTTGCAACGAAATGTTTAAAAACCAAGTTCTGCAAGTAAAGCTTTAAAAGTTATTTCTTGCGGTGAAGAGGATTAATTTCTACATGAGAGTCAGATCAGAGACTTTCCATTGGGACTTTATATTCTAACAGGAAGTTCTGGAGCAAAAGGGGTTGGAAAACAAAAGGGAGGAAAACAGAATAAGCCATCATTAGAAAATTGCTGGAAGGAATAGAATAGGACAAGGATGCCAGAATAAAATAAGAACAAGTTCTTGGCCTAGACTGTTACTCAATACAACCATTTCTTTCCAGCTACAGGAATGGAAATCCTTAATCCTGAATCTTATTTTCAGGTTAATAAACTAAAACCAACAATTACGGTACAATTCAGCCAATATTAAACACTTAACTTCTTTTTATTATTATTATTTCTACAACAGAGATTTGAACATTGCTCAATTCTCTCGTTGATCTCAGCAGGATGGAAGAGTACGGAACTTGGATGAGATTGTGCTCCTCAATTTTATTTCCATATTTAATTTGGAATTATTCAACTTGCTTTTCCCCCCTGTTAAATGAAACACACAGAATAAAATAAGAACAGCAGAGGCACAAAATGAACAAAACAAATGAGGAATTAGAAATATCGGAAGCATTTTAGAAATCTGATAGAGACAACTCCTGATCAATAAGTGGCTGGGGAAACCCAGCCAGATGGGCGGGGTATAAATAAATTATTATTATTATTATTATTATTAGTGTCAGGACAACAAAATATTAACAGGAAGGTACAAAGGAAACTGGATTGCTCAGTGCATATTTCCTTTGGTTTTCTCAAAAATTCTAAATTGTGATGTGATGGTTATTGACACCAATATAGGCAATAAATGGGGATAAAAGTGGTAGTCATAGTCACATTATCTATCTAAAAATTTGGTACATATTCAGGGCGCCAAGCCTTCCTGTTTTGAGAGGTTTCTGCAACATCCATTCTCTCCTCTTCCTCTGCCTCTCTTTCTCCCAGAGTGGGCTACACTTTTACAATCTAGCAACTCAAATGACAGGCAATCCAGTCAGGGCTTAGTTTAAAGCCACAGCAAGGCTTCAGTTGACTCTGGCATATGTATCAAGCAGAGTTTCTCCCCTCCACCCCACGCTCATCAAAGCATTAGCAGGAACATTTGTCAAATTCTCTCATTTTAAATTCTGAAGCATGGAAACTCATCTGTTTTTCAAGCACCACCCCTCGACATAGGCGTTTGATCTATCAATCCCCTTTGAGAAACCTTGAAGTCAGGTGATTTTCTATCATATTAAGGAAGGGCAAATATGCTATCCACCTTCAATAAAGTAAAAGAGGGGAGTAACAGGCCCATTAGTTTACCTTTGATCACAATTAACATTACCCTTCTCCATTACCATTATCGTTTATGAAGATTGTAAGGCTTCACATTCAGTATGTCTATATTAGGAAAGGTGGAGCATTTGGGTTTTGACACAAAAAAAAGTTTGGATTCCTGCATTATGGGGGTTGGACTAGATGACCCTCATGGTCCCTTCAGCCTTGCAGCATACTATGTGAGACTTACATTAAAAAAATAAGCAAGAGGACAATGATGTCATTGATCCCTCTACATCCCAGAGGCTTCATAGCATGTGGAGTGAGGCCATTGATATGCTGAGTTCTCAAAGTCAGTGGGGCAGGTAAGTTGTTTAAAGTTTAGGCTTAACAGCCTTTTAATGGTGATGTGTAATAATAATAATAATAATAATAATAATAATAATAATAATAATAATAATAATTTATTATTTATACCCCGCCCATCTGGCTGGGCTTCCCCAGCCACTCTGGGCAGCTTCCAACAAAACACTAAAATACAATAATCAATCAAACATTAAAAGCTTCCCTAAACAGGGCTGCCTTCAGATGTCTTCTAAAAGTCTGGTAGTTGTTGTTCTCTTTGACATCTGGTGGGAGGGTGTTCCACAGGGCGGGCGCCACTACCAAGAAGGCCCTCACTTACCGAGAAGGTTTCACTTACTTCAAAATGTGGTCAGCCCTGCAGTGTTTTACTCTTCTCCTGCTCCTTCTGCTGAGTGAGGCATGCCCTAATACCAGCAAAATACTGATCAGAAATCATATTAAACCTAGATAATTTGGGTTCCATTTCAGGCAGGACTCCACGCCAAAACAGAACCCCAATTTCTGGCGTTAATGTGGACACTCTGAGTGACTCAGACAGCGGAAATCCATTTTAAAGTAAAGGCATGGTTTACAGCCATGGATAACAACATTTCTGCATATACGACAAGCAGGACTTGTCTCCTCCAGCCCATTGTTAACAAAACAATAGTTGGAACATTTGTGAGATTCTGTCGTTATGAATTTTAAAGCAGAGAAACTCATCTGTTTTCAAGCATAAGTTCTTGGCCTAGAACTGTTACTCAATACGACCATTTCTTTCCAGCTACAGGAATGGAAATCCTTAATTCTGAACTTATTTTCAGGTTAAAAAACTAAAACCAACAATTACGGTACAATTCAGCCAATATTAAACACTTAACTGTTTATTATTATTATTATTTCTACAACAGGGATTTGAACATTGCTCAATTCTCTCGTTGAACGTAGCAGGATGGAAGAGTACTGAACTTGGATGAGATTGTGCTCCACAATTTTATTTCCATATTTAATTTGGAATTATTCAACTTGCTTTTTCCCCCTGTTAAATGAAACACACAAAATGGCATGCAATCCTCCCCTGCCCAAGAAGGAAATGAAATGCTTGATTAGAAACAAATCTTGTATTAAAGTATAAACAAGGAAACAGATTTAACATTAAGATTTAAGGCAAACTAAGGCCCGGGGGCCAGATCTGGCCCAATCGCCTTCTAAATCCGGCCCATGGTCTGGGAATCAGCGTGTTTTTACATGAGTAGAATGTGTGCTTTTATTTAAAATGCATCTCTGGGTTATTTGTGGGGCCTGCCTGGTGTTTTTACATGAGCAGAATGTGTGCTTTTATTTAAAATGCACCCCTGGGTTATTTGTGGGGCATAGGAATTCGTTCATATATATTTTTCAAAATATAGTCCGGCCCTTCACAAGGTCTGAGGGACAGTGGACCGGCCCCCGGCTGAAAAAGGTTGCTGACCCCTGGTCTTAACAGAAGCTTTTCATAGTTTGTCATGGTGCCTTAGCAGAAAATATGTCTTCACTACATTACTACCCTGCTCAATTACTCTGTAGTTGAGCGTGATTATGCCTACAGCTCTCAGATTGTCACTTGCAGTTTTTAAAGTTTGGTGATTCTCATGAATCGGCCACAATGGTTCATTTGAAAAAACGAGAAATAAGCATGTAACTGAGCAAACTAAAATATAAGAAGCTGGAGGAAGCTATGCCAACATCTACTGTCAGAAAGTTCTTCGTGATGTTTAGTTGGAATCTCCTTTCTTGCAACTTGAATCCATTGGTTTGAGTCCTACCCTCCAGAGCAGGAGAAAACAACCTTGCTCCATCTTCCATGTGCCAGCCCTTGAGATATTTGAAGATGTCTATCATATTTCCTCTCAGTCTCCTCTTTTCCAGGCTAAACATACCCAGCTCCTTCAACAGTTCCTCATAAGGCTTGGTTTGCAGACCTTTGATCATCTTGATGGCCAGCCTCTGCACATGTTCCAGCTAACTAAGGCTGCGTACACACAATACATTTAAAATACCGGTACATTTAAAGCACATTGCGTACACACACGCGAAACCCTGTCTGTGGTGCCCACTCCTTTCCCCAAGAAAGAGACATGAGACCAGAGTATGGGATTAAAATTGGCCACAACTTTATTAAACTTCAGAAGTGGGAAACTTGGCACAGGCCTTGGCAGGTAACCCTCTCAGCCCATGGCTGAGGATATGCAGGATGATGAGGTGCAGTGGGAGGGGACTGCAAAGCACACACTTACACAGCATGCCCTCCCACCAACCTCGGTCCGGGAGTTCGACCTACATGCCGCCGCTCCAAGGCCGTAAACTCCCGGTGTACCCTTTAACGGGCCCTGCCGCGCCGCCGCATGGGCTGGGAGCATGCCAGCATCCCACCCAACCAGATGATAGACTAAAGGCTACCTTGCCAAGGCCTAAAACCGCCAAAGTTGTGACGAAATGCTGCGGGGAGGGCGAAACCTGCCAATGCAGGGAAATTCCGTCCCGGTTCCGAATACGGCAACCATCATAAGACCACAGCAGCGCCCGCAGACCTGTAACGCAAAATGTTAAGCTGTAAGAAAAGCCTTGTTAGCTTGATGACCACTGCCTTCCGACGGAACTGTATGGAGAGAAAAATATTATTAATTTAGGGAGGGAGGGTGGGTGAACCTGCGAAGGAAAGAACCAAAGAGGGCTGGGCTGAGGAGCTCAGACCCTTTTCAAGCCCTTGACCCCACCCCCGGCCAGCTGCCCATTGTCCACCTGGCCGAGGGCATGTCAAAGGGGGCAGCCCAAGCCAGGTGGGCAGCTCCTGCCCAGGGGACCCCTGCTCGGTGTCGCAAACCCGCCCACCTGAAAAGGGAGGGCGGAAATTCTTTTCCTCGAAGAATTCTGGGCACCTTAGTTTACCCCTCGCGGAGTTAAAATTCTCCCCACAAGGTCTGAAGGATGGTAGACCGGCCCCCTGCTGAAATAGTTTGCTGACCCCTGATTTAAGGGATGTCCCAATAAACACCTGTGCCTTCACCAGGCAGTTAAATTTCAGTGAAGGAAGTTGGACAAAGAGGTTGTTTGGTGCAATATGGCCTTGGCTCAATATCTTAACTAAATGTAAGCCTTAAAATGGGGTGGGGTGGAGGAATCCAACACAGGGATCACCCTCTAGAACTATGCCTGACTCTCTCTAAATAAATGCAGTTTGCCTTGTCGTTTAATCAATGCATCATCATCCTGTACAACTGTAGCCTAGGAATGTAATGAATTCAGTTCTCTATTGATATTATTGCGTTGGTCCATAGGCCAGGGCTCCTGCTCCCCCTCGCCCCCTTTTCAGAGGGCATGAGCAAACTTGCCCCCCTGTTGTGTTATTTTCTGCGAGGCTTTGTTGCCCTCCCTGACTTCCAATGATCAATACACTTTGTTGTGGGCTGGGAGGTGGAGGCGGGCGGGGAGGAGAAAGAGACGAGAGAATGGCAAACTCTGGCAAGGCCCGCTCAGCCGAAAACCTCCCATGAATAAAGCACTTAAGATGTAGACTGTATAATTAAGTGAGGACCTGCACTCCAGTCTCCCGTTGCACAGAGGCGGGTTATTAAGATGAGCGAAACACACTATCATTATCCGGTAAAGAGTATGATGATTGGCTGCTCTGTGTCAGGCCTCTGGTGGCTGGCTTTGTCACAAATGCGGAAAGGAGAGTTCACTTTCTGTCAAAACTGGCTTTGCCAAATGTTATCATTTTAAAGGCCGTGAAAGAGAGGGAGCTGGGCCTAGGGGTATACACAGCCCCATATGCTGGTGACAGAGATACAAGTGTAATTCTAGACTATTAGAGTGACATATAAGATCGTTTCTGCCCCAGAACATGAGACAGCTGAGGGGATTATGCAGGACAGGCTGTCATGCAATAAAATTTTCAGAAATCTGTTAACCCCAGCTCAGACCCAGTGAATATTTTATTGCTGAACACTGTGGAAAAGGGATATTTATTAACTATAGAAAGGTATAGCCAAGAGGCTGGGTGGATGGAAGGTTACAGAGAGCCAAGCTCACTTGATATTGTACGGCAGAAGGAACAGAATGACAATGGAGTGAGTGTGTGGAGAATATCTCTTCAATGTGTCGGGGAATATTTGCATCTGAGGCAGAAATCACTCATAATAAATAGGTGACATTGAAATCCGAATGGGAGGAGGGAGGCCATTCGCTCTTAAGGCAAAGTGCTGTCCCTGTGGCATTCAGGAGTAGAGTCCATACGCGTTCAGACATGCAATGTGTTTGACGAAAACCACAGCAGCTTCAGGAGATGTTCAGGCAAACCCAGGATGTGCTCATTTGGTGGCGGTGACTTTATGTGGCACTCTTCGATATCAGAGGAAAAGAACTGGCATGATTGTCGATCTCACCTACTGTTCCTTTGCAGCATCACTATATCAAAAAGGTTTTGCTGTGTGCCAAAAGGCAGGTATTAATGACTAACCTCTAACTAAACTCATACAAATCAGGGCTGCACCAAATATTATCCGGCTGTGTATTTTATGCCACACACACCCTCTGCCCCCAGGGCAGTAGTATACACTAGTAGTTTTCTCTCCCAAAAATGACTGGTGACATTATTACTATTATTATAAGTCTGCCGGCTGTTGCTGCTTTCATAACTCGGTCTCCACGGCTGCTTCAGGTTCTTCTTCCTTCCAAATGAGTGATTGCACATAGCCAGAGAGATGATGTCACAGTCCTTTGTAGCTTGTCAGAGCTGGCTACCTGATGACATCAGTGAGGGCAAGTAAGGAGAAGTCAGAGTGAACAGCAAAGGTTTCCTAAATCAGATTAAAATAAATAACTGACATTTTCTGTCTCTCTTTTTCTCCCCAGCAGTGCCAAGCATGTTCATTTTTTCTTTTTAATGAAGTAGTTTTGACCAAGCCCTGATAAATTAATGTAATTGAAATTCTGAACAATAAATAACTATATTATAGCCTCACCATGCATAATATAAGCATGCAGAACAAATGAGCACAACGTCGATTCTTTTATTCTTGACTGCATTATTTGTTGTTGTATTTCTGTTTGTACACAGGTTTATGTTTCCTGCTGAAATACATTGTGTAGCTAAAAAAAAAAATGCTGTTTCCTGTTTTTAAAATGCATGACTTCCATCCTTTCTCAGGCTGCAGAATAAGACAAATTAATATCCCCCTTTAAAGAAACTATCCGCACATACGTCATTAGCAGCATTTATTCTCTGATTATTATTTTTAAAGTCGATACATTTCCCATTGCACGGTTTTAACGCAAGTGGCTACAATTACATGTGATCACATTCAGCCAACAATGTCACAGAGGTCAGCAGAGAAAAATAACATGATATGCTATTTCAAAACTGCCAACATCTGAACGTGGAGACTGGGGTGTAAGAGGAGCCCAGGGGGGGCACTTGGAGAACAAAAGCAGCCCTTCTGCTAATTGACTGAAAAATTAGCCAGGTTCCCCTGTGGGGAGCACACAAGATGACAGCAGATGGAGGCGGCTTGGACACTGTGGTGCAGAAAACTCCTTGAAAACCTGCTGTGAATCTGCCCGCAATTATGGGTCACAACACTTTCCCTTGTTTAACAGAGCACAAGGAGCAAGACAAACAGAGGGATAGCCAAATGGGAAAGGTGATAACCTATTAAAAATCAGGCAGTTAATCTCTTATTTTAACTGCTAAATAACTGGAATTCCTTGAAGGCCTGAGATCCATGTGTTGTTTCACAGACAATAGTAAAGCCACCTCGGAGCCATTTATTTCAATAGTCTGGGACCACTGATGCTTGCTGTTTCTGTCTTTTATTTACTGTAGGATTGACAGCCCATATTACCATAAAGACTGCATGAGGAGATGCAGAAACGGCCCAGCACAGAAAGCAAGCTCCCACAGTATCGTTTTAATCAACACCACTACACTAATAAAAATCTTTGCGTAACTTTTAGGTTGGTAGGGATCATACCTAGGATTCCCACTTTGGAATTCAAATGCAGGCCAGACACTGCAATCATATGCGTGTTGGGTTTACTTCCAGGTAAACATGCATAGGGTTGTTTCGTTAATAGTTGAATAAATTACCGCAGTATGCTCAAGGAAATGCTTCCCCGGGACTATTGTTCCAAAGCCGCCTTGAAAATGTTTAAACAAAATAAAAAATAAAAAAATTCCTTCCAGTAGCACCTTAGAGACCAACTAAGTTTGTTCTTGGTATGAGCTTCCGTGTGCATGCACACTTCTTCAGATACACTGAAACAGAAGTCACCAGACCCTTACATATATATATGGGTGATCACCCATTCCCACCACCCTTCTGAGTAATACCCCTCCCCACCCTCTCACTATATATAAGGGTCTGGTGACTTCTGTTTCAGTGTATCTGAAGAAGTGTGCATGCACACGAAAGCTCATACCAAGAACAAACTTAGTTGGTCTCTAAGGTGCTACTGGAAGGAATTTTTTATTTTGTTTTGACTATGGCAGACCAACACGGCTACCTACCTGTAATTGAAAATGTTTGAAAGCCTGGGACCGCACTGGTGTGGCCCATATTTCAGGCAACATGGGAAAATTACTGGAGCCACAACAGATCCACTTCTGCACCACGGTCAAAGGGGCATAGCTGTCAACCCTCCCTTTTTTTGGTGGGAAACTCCCTTATGCCAATACCATTTCCCGCTGCTATCCCGGAATGTTGATATCCCTTAAATTTCCTGGATTTCAAAGGAAGCAGCTCCTCTCCCTCCCTGCCGGCCAGAGGGGCTCCTCAGCTGCATTGCTCGGCTGCCAATAAGGAGTCTGAGACCGACTGGGAGCGGAGCTTGCATGCCTTGTGCAGCCAGACCCTCACGCCCAACCAGACAGACAGCCTGCCTGCCGTCTACACGCTCGCTCTTTCGCTCACCCGTTCGCGCGCAGCCTCTGGAGCGCAGGGTGGCGAGGCTACTTGGTGCCATTGCACCGCCCTCGCGGCATCCCTTATTTTCAAATCCAAAAGGGGGGGGGAAATCCCTTATATTCAAATCCGAAAGTTGACAGCTATGCGAAGGGGGCTTTACGTTTCAGAAGCCTGCAGTTCTTTGCTCTGTTACTGTGTCTCAGTCCTTGACCTTCACTTCTACTGTAAGTGAAGAGAATGTACCCACAAGGAACTCCCATATCCAAACTTGTAAAAACGGGGGTGGTTACTATGCCCTTCTGTATGTGAGAAATCCACACGTCTGCCAGAACCGTTGAGGCAGATTATATTTATGTTTCTCATGAGTAGCTGGCATGTGGCTATAAACCCACTGTATGTGGTTTATGGAAATGATTTGTGAGGACATACTTCTGATACAAAATGCTCCGCATTGTTTCTGTGAGATGCAATCCAGCAACACTGACTACGAGTGCAGTTGTGGAAATGGTTGCCAGATTCTGTCAGGACTCTGCTGGCAGTGTAGTTTGTCTCCCTTGACTGCAAAGTAACTGGAAACAGGATGTGAGCCCTACTTGTGTACAGGGCCGGCGCGTCCATTTAGGCGAACTAGGCAACTGCCTAGAGCGCCAAAATGGAGGGGGCGCTGGCCAGCCTGCCCCCTGCCGCTCCCCGCCGCCGCCCGGTGCCGCCCCAACCAGCAGCGGAGCAAGCAGGTTGAGGCGAAAACCGTGGCGGCGAGGGCGCCAAAAAGGAGGGGGCGCTGGCCAGCCTGCCCCCGCCGCCGCTGCCCCAACCAGCGGCGGCGCAAGCAAACTGTGGCAGAGAAGGGCGCCCGGCCGGGAAGGGAGCGGGGCACCGCTCCGTAACGTGCGTCATACGTAATGATGTTACGTGGCCCACCCCCTCGCCTAGGGGGCCAAAATTGCCAGCATCGGTCCTTCTTGTGTAAGCTGCTGCACAGCTTAGTTGAAGGCTGGATCTCTATCAGCAGAAAGCTGAGATGGTAGAATAGGCAGTACCACTTCAGATTGTGGTACTTCGAATGCTCCCTGAGGCGAAAGGCTCCCTGCAAGTAGACAACCAGCCCAGCAGGGAGACATCTAGAATCTTTCTTCCTGATATCTTAATTTTCTATTTTCATGAAGCATTTCCTTGGAGAATTATGTTTCCTACTTGCAGCCTAAAGTGGTACAGTGGTACCTCGGGTTACGAACAGTCCTGTTTATGAACGCTTCGGGTTACGAACTCCACAAACCCGGAAGTAGGTGTCCCGGGTTGCGAACTTTGCCCCGGGATACGAACGCAATCTGCTTCCGGGGCCGTGGGAGGTCTATGTAGGGAAGGAGTGCCTTGGGTTAAGAACGCTTCGGGTTAAGAACGGACTTCCGGTACGAATTAAGTTCGTAACCCGAGGTACCACTGTACAGCCCATTCTACCACTATGTTTCTGCTTCATACAAGGAGATCCACACAAACCCTCTCATCCCCTGAAAGCATTTGTGATGCCACAGGCAACTGTGGCCTCATCTGGCCTATGCATTGAACACACTGTTATACCACTTACACAGTGGTAGCTTCTCTGCAAGTATCCTGGACCCTGTAGTTCAAGAGTGCTTAGAGTTGTTAGGAGACCCCTGCTTCTGTCACAGACCTACAGTCAATCCCTCTTCCCAGGGAACTTTGAGAATTGTTGCTCTGCAAGGGGAATAGGGGTCTCCTAACAACTCTCTGCAGTGGCTGAGGGAGAAGGGGTGCAGTGGGGGTGGTTCTCCCCGGGTGTCATCCCTTGGGGGTGACATTCAGCACGCCGCATGCCCGTGACTCGCAAGCCTACCCCAAGCCGTCGGGGGAAGGGGGAGCTGTGCTGCTTTGCCGGCGGCATTCTGCCCTTCCCCCTTCGTTTTGACAGCTGGGGGAGGCTTGGTAGTTGCGGGTGAGTGGCGCACCAAAGGTCCCCCATCGGCAGCTCGCTCTGCCCCCATGGGCAGCTTGCTCCACCCCAGGCTGCAGGGCGCACAAGCCGCTCCGTGCACTCAAGTGGCTATCCCACACCTGAGAGGGCACCCTCCACCCCCACCCCCCTTGGGAGCACACCTGCCCTGGGCAGCACAAGGATATTCTCCGCCGCTGACTATCCGCACCCTTAAGAAGTTGCACTTCCCCGGGGGCGTAGGAACTGGGAGACGGGGGAGTGGTTCACCCCAGGTTCCATCATGGAGGGGCGTGGCAAATTATCAAGGAACAATTACTGCACTACTAGGGTGGTTCATAAAAAACTTTTTTTTAAATGCCTGCTCCAAAGGTCTTATCTTACTACACTAGGGATTATATAGCTATATATGAAATTTCATGCATATAAGTTAATATCTTGACCCTCCTCTACGAAAATAGCTGCTTACTTGGCTGTTTTCCTATGTCGTGAAGGCTGAAATTTCAATTCAGTCGAGTACTTACTGTTCCCAACCCTAACCCTGCGGAAAGCCATCTAAGTAGATTTGAATTTGATTTTGACATGTTTTTAGGAGGTAATTTAATTATTTTTGATTTTATACCAATGTTATGTATCTGATGATAGCCGCCCTGAGCTCGACTTTGGCCAGGGAGGGCAGGATATAAATAAAAGTTGTTTATTATTATTATTATTTATTTATTTATTTATTTATTTATTTATTTATTTATTTATTATTTATTATTATTTATTATTATTCCTTTGTAAGAAAATATGAAATAACGTAAAGCCATTTTTGCAGGCAAAAAATAAAATAAAAAAAATAATCAATGTGTGGGTGGGGGGGGGTAACAAGAAATTTTCCGCACCGGGTACCACCTGACCTTTCTACACCTCTGCACTTCCCATGATTCTTTGGGGCAAGCCATGGCTGTTTAAAGCGGCATGATAACTCTTTAAATGTGCAGTGCAGATGGGGCCTGAGTGGAGCAGAGGTAAGTGATCATTGAATCATACAAGTGTTGTAGAGCTGGGAGAGACCCATAGCTGTCAACCTTCCCTTTATTGGCGGGAAATTCCCTTATTCCAGCACCGTTTCCTCACTGTTTCCCTTTTTTTGGCTGGAAATTCCCTTATTCCAGCGCCGTTTCCCGCTGCTATCCCGGATTGTTAGATATCCCGTAAATTTCCCCGATTTCAAAGTAAGCAGCTCCTCTCCCTCCCTGCCGGCCAGGGAGGCTCCTCAGCTGTGTTGCTCACCAATAGTTACTGAGAATAGGATGTCATTAGACAACAGCACTGTTTGTGCTTTGCTTGCATGTAAAATCAACCACTCTGGCCCAGCCCACAAATACACTCCTTCCAAAAGAGTGTTAAAGGATGCAAAGTCTGCAACACGTTTGTATAATAAGTCACTAATGGATGCCAGAGAGCCAAAAGAGTGAACCTGATCAATCCCCCCATGAAGAATTGACGCTTTTGAATTGTGGTGCTGGAGTCCCGTGGACTGCAAGAAGATCAAACCGATCCATTCTGAAGGACATCGGCCCTGGCTGCTCACCGGAAGGACAGATCCTTAAGCATCTCATGAGAAGAGAAGACTCCCTGGAAAAGAGACCCTGAGGTGGGGAAAGATGATGGTGTGTAGCCTGGTGTAAATTAATTTGTAGCCTGGGGGGATTACCGCGGCGTGGACTGTCCCCGAGAACCATAGACTGTCCCCGGGACAGGTGAGGCTGCTGATCCCTTATTTTCAAATCCGAAAGTTGACAGCTATGGAGAGACCCAGTGGTTCATCTCATCCATACACACCCCTACAATGCAGGAATATTCATCTGGCCCACACGGGGATCAAACCCACGACCTTGGCATTTTCAGCACTGCACTCTAACTAGCTGAGCCGCCTTCATGACTTTCAGTGGCAGCCTTGTGTTCTTTGTGAAATGTAGTTGTGCTCTCCTTGCCCAATGCTGGCAAAGCTGCAATTGTTTGGAATGCTCTTTCAAAGTGTCTCCAGCACACAGCCCTCCTTTTATTTGTGTTTTATGAGAAGTGTGTTGGTTTCAAAAGAGCGCAGTTCTCAGAGACATCAAAATTGAATTTTCGGCAATTTCTCCAGGCAACCTAGAATGAGAGGACATAAGAAGGAGGCCCTAGTGAGAATACTGCTGAGTGTCAGGAAAGATCCACAAAGCATGAACACAAGATTTATATTGTCAAAGCTCTGCAGAAAAGGGAAAAAATTGGCAAAGTATCAGCATTATATAGTGGTAAGATATTTTCTTTTTTTGTTGCTGTTAATTGTCAATGGTATGTGTCACTGCAATGATGTTATGAAATGAATGTGAAATTATTCCTCAGTGTGTTTAACCGCAGGCTCCTCTTTTAAAACAACAACAAAAAATGCATTTCCCCCTTTTGTTTTCTCTTTGTATAAAGGATGTGAGCTGGCTGAGTAGGATCAATGAAGCAAGTTGTAAATGAGGAAATGTATGAAAGGGAAATTGTAATTAGTGCACACACACACAAAAGACAATGCATCCACTGCAGAGCACAATTGCTGCTGTGCTATACTGTTTTCGGGTAGTGATGTGGAATCAAGGTTGTGAGTGAATATCATTGCTAAGCCAAACCAGGAGTCAAAACAAAATAAAAAATAAAAAATTTCCTTCCGGTAGCACCTTAGAGACCAACTAAGTTTGTTCTTGGTATGAGCTTTCGTGTGCATGCACACTTCTTCAGATACACTGAAACAGAAGTCATCAGACCCATATATATATATGGGTGATCACCCATTCCCACCACCCTTCTGAGTAATACCCCTCCCCACCCTTTCACTATATATAAGGGTCTGGTGACTTCTGTTTCAGTCATAGCTGTCAACTTTCGGATTTGAAAATAAGGGATTTCCCAAAACTTTTGCATTTGAAAAATAAGGGATGCCAAGAGGGCGGTGCAATGGCATCAAGTAGCCTCACCACCCTGTGCTCCAGAGGCTGCGCGCGAACGGGTGAGTGAAAGAGCGAGCGCGTAGACGGCAGGCAGGCTGGCTGTCTGGTTGGGCGTGAGGGTCTGGCTGCACAAGGCATGCAAGCTCCGCCCCCAGTCGGTCTCAGACTCCTAATTGGCAGCCGAGCAACGCAGCTGAGGAGCCTCCCTGGCCGGCAGGGAGGAGAGGAGCTGCTTCCTTTGAAATCCGGGGAAGTTAAGGGATATCAACAATCAGGATAGCAGTGGGAAACGACATTGGAATAAGGGAGTTTCCCACCAAAAAAGGGAGGGTTGATAACTATGGTGATCACCCATTCCCACCACCCTTCTGAGTAATACCCCTCCACACCCTCTCACTATATATAACGGTCTGGTGACTTCTGTTTCAGTGTATCTGAAGAAGTGTGCATGCACACGAAAGCTCATACCAAGAACAAACTTAGTTGGTCTCTAAGGTGCTACTCTCCTGCCCACCTAGCAGTTCGAAAGCATGTTAAAGTGCAAGTAGATAAATAGGGACCGCTCCAGTGGGAAGGTAAAACGGTGTTTCCGTGCGCTGCTCTGGTTTGCCAGAAGCAGCTTTGTCATGCTGGCCACAAACGCCGGCTCCCTCGGCCTATAGAGCGAGATGAGCACGCAACCCCAGAGTCGGACACGACTGGACCTGATGGTCAGGGGTCCCTTTACCTTTACCTTTAAGGTGCTACTGGAAGGAATTTTTTTATTTTTTATTTTGTTTTGACTATGACAGACCAACATGGCTACCAACCTGTAACCCAAACCAGGAGCTCACTGGTGTTCTGTGTTGTTCCGTGGAGGTCTTGCTGTATTGGTTGTTGTGGGCTGGGTAAGGTGGCCCGGCAAATGAGGACCCTCTAAGCTCCATAGATGGGTTCACACATACATGTCTCCCGTGTGAATATGTCATCACAGGTTGAACTTCCGTGTCATTCATAGAGGAGCTAGGAGAGCAGGCTGGGTACCCAGGAAATCCCAAACTTGATTCTCTCTTCTGCCGTTAACTCACTAGGTGACTTTAGGAGAGCTATAGTTTTCTGTTTCCCTGTCTGTGGTATGGGGATAACAATCTTGATATGTTTACAAGGATTATAGAGATAATGTCCACAATGTATTCTGAAATACTGCAAATCACTACTTAAGTGCTAAGGGTTGCTGCTGCCCCTGCTGCTGCTGCTGCTATTATGAATATATTACCTCAGATATGATGGTTTTAATTAAAGGGAGTCGGTTCACACGTGCAGGTGTAAGTCATCCAACAATGAGACATTGATGGAATGATGCCAACTCAGGTGTGAACCTGCCCTATATCGAACAACAGAGCTTTATATATCTTCACATGTAAGAGATAATTAGCATATAACGATTTTGGCTTGTTTTGAATAAAGTAAAGCAAACCTAATTTGCTAGTCAAATAGATTGTGTGATTATTACATTAAACTGGACTTAGCATTGCTTTTAATTTGTAGTATGAGCATCAAACAGAAATTGAGTATTGAGCATCTAACAGAAAGGAGTCACATGACTCCAAATAGGAGATCATGTTTCCCTCATGCAACACTTTCAAAAGGTATGCAAGTTTTGAGTGAAACAATCACATGACAGATTATCTGCAAATGCAGGGCTATCGGGGTGTATTACCATCTCTAGGGATAAATGAACCTAAGTTAGTCATTGCTATTAATTTCAATTTCTATTAATTTTCATGAGCAGATCCAGCTCCAAAATAATCCTCACATAATACCGGTATCCAGCTACATTATCTTGATCCTTCAGAGGATGTTTCCAAGGCCAACATCAGAAGTTGGCATTGTTGGGTAACTATTAGCAGTGCAGGGACACCAACCTGGGCTGCATCAGGATAGCATGGAGAGAGGTTTAGGGATTTGCTTCTCAGCTAGCCTGATCTTGCCACCAAGATCATCATTTGAACATTGGGAACCCATCCACCAGTAGTTTTCAGCCTGCTTTATTCTCCTCTGCTCTCTGGTGTATGGAGGGTTCAAATGGACTCTCCTCAACTGAAGAGTGTGCATAGAAACAATTACGTCAACAGCCCAATTCACCTCCATTGTACCATTCCATATGTTTCTGATACTCAGATTCAAGTTGTGGGATATTTCAGTCAAACATAGCTATTCATGAGTGCTAGTGCATAAAGGAGTTAAGCTCATAGAGCTGTGTTCCTAGACTCAGTTAGATCATGCCCCCTCTTCTCCATGAGAGAGGAAGTAAAGCCTTCTCTTCCTGCCCCCCCCTCTGTGCCATGTAACTGACCAAGGAAGATGTGCCTAAGCAAGCGCCAATCTCAGAGCATGTGTTTGAAGCTAGCTTTCCATATTCCGCTTGTGTTCTCCTTGCTGCTGCTTGCATAAATGCATGAATCTGACCTTTGGAATGTTTTGTAAGTAAATCAATTTTAAACTTACTTAACAGTTAGTGGTGTGTTCATTGGAAGAGGGGTAGAAAGAGGGGACTGTTTTGCTAGCAAAATAAATGGGATACGGAAAAGGTTTTACAACCTACTTTCCTAATGCTTCACTGTGCTGCTTGATTTTGTGAGTTTAAACTGTGCTACTGGGGCCTGTCTCCTGCTAGAGAGTCAGTTTAGCCCCCATTTTTAATCCATGCACTCAACTGATACTTTTGCTATTTAGCCCACATATATAGGTCACAAAGATTCCTATTTTCCTCCCACATTAGTACTGCTACTTAGGTAGCCAAAACAGTACCACCATACACACAGAGATAGAAAGCATCCATGTTCCTGAGATTTCTAGAAGTAAAATAAACAAAAATGGTTTTTTTTAAAAAAAGGGAAAAAAACATGTGTGCTCAGGTAGAGTGGAAAAGAGCTAGAAGAGAACACAGGTACCACCATCTGCCTTCAGGTGAGGAGATTTTCCCACCGTGGACCCTCTCCCACCTGAGAAGGGAATGTTTTAAAGATGATGACTGGGCCAGTTGACAGACAACCCCCATTCTTTGTCTTTAATGGTTTTCAGTCATCCCTCCCTGGCCAATGAGACTTCCTCCCCTCACAGAAGCCCCCTGCGTAAGAAAGGAGGGGGTTGAAGGTGCAGACTAGGCTGGCTGAAACCATCCATCCTTTCAACACCTCTCTCCCATCCCTTCCTTGGGCAAGGAGTCTGCCAGAGCAGTCTAGATATCTCAGGAAGGATTGCACATGCTCAGTAGTGATGGGTTGCTAACTTGCTTCTGGAAAACTGAGGATGAGTAGAAATGAAATGGAGCATCTTGGAAGAAGGCTGGCAACATTTTGTTGCAGATATACTAGGGACGCAGGTGGCGCTGTGGGTTAAACCACAGAGCCTAGGGCTTGCCGATCAGAAGGTTGGCGGTTCGAATCCCCGCGACGGGGTGAGCTCCCGTTGTTCAGTCCCAGCTCCTGCCAATGTAGCAGTTCGAAAGCACGTCAAAGTGCAGGTAGATAAATAGGAACCACTCCGGCGGGAAGGTAAACGGTGTTTCCGTGCGCTGCTCTGGTTCGCCAGAAGTGGCTTTGTCATGCTGCCCACATGACCTGGAAGCTGTACGCCGGCTCTCGGCCAATAAAGCGAGGTGAGCGCCGCAACCCCAGAGTCGGACACGACTGGACCTAATGGTCAGGGGTCCCTTTACCTTTACCTTTACACTAGTGTTCCACTAAATGGAATATTTACCAATGCTAAATCAATCAAATATAAACTTTATTTTATTTCTATAGGCCAAATACAGGATAATAATAATAATAATAATTTATTATTTTTATCCCGCCCATCTGGCCGAGTTTCCTCAGCCACTCTGGGCGGTCCAGTGATGCAGATCTTAATGCCCAAATCAAACCCTTGCACTGTTGACATAGGTGGGTGTGGAATGACCACATACTTATGAGACTCCATTTGTCATAGGTAAATTTATATTAAAGATCTCCCTTTGGTACTTTTAGTCTATTGATCATTAGGCTATTGGTCCATTTAGTCCAGTATTGATTAATTGATTATAAACATAGGGAGCTGCCTTATGGAATCATGAAATCGTAGAGTTGGAACTACGAGGGTCTTTCTAGTACATTCCCCTGCAATGCAAGAATCTCAACTAAAGCATCCATGACAGTTTATTTATGTAGTGTCATTAATGTACAGATAAAAGTAAGCAAATAATAATAATAGAGGTCCCTGCCTAGAGGAGCTTACATTTTTCTTCATGTAAATAATAGTGACTTACAAAATCTTCAACAAGAAGCTATGTGGTAGTGGTTAAGAGCGATAGACTCGTAATCTGGTGAACCGGGTTCGCATCCCCACTCCTCCACATGCAGCTGCTGGGTGACCTTGGGCTAGTCACCCTTCTTTGAAGTCTCTCAGCCCCACTCACCTCACAGAGTGTTTGTTGTGGGGAGGAAGGGAAAGGAGAATGTCAGCCGCTTTGAGACTCCTTC